>JZKD02S1732091.1:65823-100480 GCA_000966675.3 Picea glauca | reverse complement strand
AATCACCATTTTGAGCATGTGGTTTTGATAAACCATGACATTCACCCTTTTGGTGGGGAATGGAATGTAATGTCATCTTCATTTGTTAATTACAGACATCATGTAATGGTCTTATGTACATGACTACAACATAGCGTTAATGCATCAGATCCCATTAGAACTCCGCAGTTAAGCGTGCTTGGGATAGATTAGTACTGGGATGGGTGATCACTCGGGAAGTCCTAGTATTTTACATGCCTATGGCATTTTATAAACTTAGTCCAATGTGTCCCACATGCATCATGGGAATTGTTCTCCTCTCACTCTCTCATATATAATTTAGGTGAAGGATGCCCTTTAAGAATGCAATGGAGTGTGATGTAAATCTTCTTGTGAATGAAGCGTAGCCAACATCTCTTTCTTTTTAGAGATAAGCTACCCCATTTTTCATGTTTGTGTTCTACAATGGTTTTCTATCTTATTCAGTAATAGAACTTGGGTTTCACTATATTTTTGTGTTCTCTTCTATATTTTTGTGTATTTTGTTGTTATATCTTGGTTATATTTATTCCTTCATGTCATTCTCAAAATAATTTGAATCAGTGGTATCAGAGCAGGTTGCTCCTTGTCGTTTCTCAAAGTAGGTCCCCAACGAGGTCATGGTATAGGGAGTTGGGTCTCGATCTAGTTTCATTTGAGGACAACTGCTCTCGCCAACCCAAGTGACCTCCCATGGAGGAAGAAAAGAGAGATGAAAAAGCAAGAGATCCTTTCAAGATGTTGCTTGAGGAAGCCCTCGTGCAACAGAGGAACAAGATGATGGACAACTTTGCTCAGATCCTTCGAAGACTACCGATGGTCGCAGCTGAGGCGTCTTCAAAAAGAATCCATTTCTCAAGTGCAACACCCTTCAAGGTACAAGTCAATTTTGATATCCCCTTATTTGAAGGACAAATAGATGCATATGCTCTAGAAAAATGATTGAATCTACTAGAAGGTTATTACTCTGTCCAAAAAAATCCTAATAGTGAAAATACCACCTTTGTGCTCCTTAAATCCATTCCCCTTATCAAAGCTTGGTGGGAAGGTTACTGGGAGAGGTACACCAGAGATGAATCTACATTATTTGGGAGAGAACCCACTTCATAAGTCTTTGTAGATGCCCTAAAGGAAAAGTTCTACCCTATCGGAAATTATGATGACCAATACATGAGATGGACAACTCTGTGTCAGAAAAGAGATCAGACAGTGCTAGAGTACACCAACATATTACATACCTTGCACTCAAATTTGGGTATCAAAGACTCTAAGTGACACCTAGTTTTGAAGTACCTCAATGGTCTACATAGGTACATCCAAACAGAGATGGATTTTATGGACATATATGTTAGAATATAGAAGATGGTGTGCTCGTTTTACCATTGACGATACCCTCGTCACCCAACCATAGGCCGAAGCCTCCCTCTGATCACCTTAACCTTGACTGAGAATTCCTCCGGAAGCAAACCCTAGGCTAAATAGTTTAACAAAGGGTAGCGCACTTTTCCCCAAGGATAGTGCATCACAAAAGTTGATTAGATAGTCCAAACCCTTGCCAATAGATAGTCCAAGCCAACACTGAAACTAGTTGTTGTTGCAGCTACACCTACAATCCTCCTCCACACGTGCGCACCAAACTGGAGCTGCAGTGCACACCAAACTGGGAACTGCAATTCTGAGATACTGCCAAATGAGAACTGGTGCCCTGTATTTATAGTGGTTCTACCAGTTTTGCTGGGGCCGACTTCTCCTTCTGGATAAGTGTCTGTTTAGTATATTATTATTATTTTTGGTCGACTTCTTCTCTTGGAGGCTAATAACCTAATATAAATTATCTTCTTGAGCCGACAAGGCTTCTAGGGTTAATAGCCAACTCATTAGGGTTTCTCTTGCTTTCTGGAGTCTTCTATTCTCATCAGGTTCACACGTGGAGGTAAATACCTCCCGCATCTACCATAATATTAACACTCCCTCCTAGCTAGAGAGGTATTTACAGGTAATGGACTTGAGCACAAAAATATACCATTTACCCGGTTTCATCAATATAGTCATCTAGACTACTTCATGACTAGATTATGAGCATCACCATCATCATCAGTTGCATCATCTCTCAAAACCATACTTCATCTGAATAATTAGATATGATGCTAGATACATCACTCTCATCATAGAGTGATACAAGAGGAGTAAGAGCTCTGAATTGTTTTCCGTCTCAAAAATCTATGTTCATCATTCATCTAAATGATCATTATCTCCAATAAATTGTTGATAGTCTTCAAGGAAATTTGAACAAGGATAGAACACACCTGTGTCTATTCATAGTAGTATATAACTACAATTTTGTGGTTCACTATCACACCAAGTAACACACAAGTACTTGATCAACAACGTAATGGTTGCGAACAATGGAACATATCCACCACAGTAGTCCTCATCTACTGTCATACAGTCTTCATAACAAACATCTGATAGCAACCTACATAGAAACAATGTTATGATATAAACTAATTTGTCTAGGCCAATCTTTCACTCACATCTATGAGCTCTGAAATAATATCTGCCTCAAAATAGTGAAACATATTCACCATCATCTGATGCCATCCTGCACAGAAAAATATTGTTAAACATAAACTGAATCATCTGGGTCAATCTTTCACTCACGTTTGTGAGATCTGAAAGAATATATTCCCTCATCAGCAATGGGCTATCTGCCCTATTCTTCTCAACCAAGGAAGAAGGATTGTTTCTGATTTCTGAGCCTGAACCATTTCTCACCCTGGGCCATTCTTCCTACACTAATCAAAGTGCACCCTGGACAGAATGTATAAACCCTAAGAAATGTTTGGACCATTCCCCACCCTAGGCCATTCCTCCTACACTAGTCAAAGTGCACCCTAGAGAGAATGTATAAACCCTAAGGAATGATTGTCCCAATTGTTGAGCCTAGACTATTCCCCACCCTGGGCCATTCCTCCTACACTTATCAAAGTGCACCCTGGAGAGAATGTATAACCCCAAGGAATAACTGTCCAGACCATTCCCCACCCTGGGCCATTCCTCCTACACTTATCGAAGTGCACACTGGAGAGAATGTGTAACCCTAAGGAATGTTTGTCCTGCATCAACCTCCAAAATGGACCATTCTTCAAAACTGCTCACAACTGTGAACTTCGAAAGAATGATTGCCCGACGAGGCAGACCATTCTTCTTGACCACTACTCAGAGTCACTTCCAAGAAGAATGACTATCCTATACCACTCCCCATGTTAACCACAATGGGAAGTCGTTTTCTATGATACATCAGCAATCAGTCTGCCTCCCATGTTAACTACAATGGAAAGTCACTGTCCGTCAGAAATCTCAATCCACTTTCTGAACAGGAAAGCATCTGTCCAATCTGGACTAATTTTCAATTACAAAGATAAATAATATTTTTAGTTCTCTCTCCTAACTTGGAGAGTGATTTATTCCCTAATAAGAAGGAAGTTGTTTCCATGAGCTCTAGATTGAGTATGCAAACTCTTTCATCTTGAATAGAAGCTTTTACCAAAATGTATTCTTATCTGCTCATCTCTGGAGATATGTATGGAGAAATCATTTTCTCCTTTCTGGACTTTATCATGGATAATGTAATGCTTGTACTTTAGTTTGGAACACTTGTGACGGCTTCATGTAGATCTGAACAATAGAGTATATCATAGTTGGAAAGCTGGAACATATCTGTGTGGCACTTCTTCTTTCATCATGAGATCTGTTCTACTGAGTAGTCATCTTTATAGGAAATCTTCACCACGCTTCTACTATGCACTAGAGGTTCTCCACCAAGTTGTCTTCTTCTTATCTGCATACAGGAGTCTCTTTCTGGTATGCCTCAAAGTCTTGATATTTCTCTTCATACGCTCTTTATTCAATTTCTCTGGAGAACATTCTTTGCATTTATCTAATGTAGAATTCCAACTCATGGATGTTGCGGATGATATAATGACTCATGCAGTGATATGTCTGGTGTACTAGAACAAGTAATCATCATAGTCTTCTCCCTCCATCTGGGAGAACCTCTAGTTTTGGATCTCTCAATGCTTTCATTCATAAGTCTTCTATACACTGTTCTTCATCACGACTTCAAGTTCTTCTACTTGATTGCTTTTATTGAGTTCATATCAGACTGGTAATCTTTTTATTCTTGATACAATGACTGGTTGTTCTGGTTTCTCTTTCTTTCTTGGAATCTTCATGTTCTTCTTTAGTTTTCGAGTCCATGGAGTTTCTTATAGATTCCATGCCCTAGAGATTCCACTTCTTCCCTTCATCATAGGATCATGGATCTGGATGGACAACCAGGAATACTTTAAAGCTTTCCTTCGAAGAAGTCTTCTTCTGCAGTTGAATTGAGCATGTACTGTCTTTCATGGCTGCTACCATGGATATATATTTTTCATCATCTTCAATGGATCATAATACTAGCTCCCTCCTAATCCTTGTTTTATGTACAAGTGCATGTAATCGGCTCCCTCCGTCTAATAGAGTCCTTGCTTCCAAATGCATCTTTATTGTCTTCTGCAATAGAGTCCACGCTTCCATCTGCATCCTTATTGTTTTCTACAATATATAATTTGCTCTAGAGTCCAGGCTTCCATCTTGTTGTCTTCTACAAAACGTCATAAGTCTTTTTCCAATTTCCTCTTGATTGTTGACTTCTTTCTGTCTTTGCTTCTTCTAAGTCTTTTCGCGATTGATTCTGATTTCGGCTTATCTTGTAATAGCTTTCACATGATGTATTTCATATTTTCTTGTATAGCAATCCTTATCTTGTTTTTCTTTCATGGATCTAGTTCTTGTTTTGGAAAACATTATTTTCCAAGAGATAGATATACAAGTTATGTACAAAGATGATGCAAGCATGATATGTACAAAAAATAAGAAGAGTGTTGTTACCTTTTAGTAGAAGAAGTCTCTTCCATCCTGCTTAGTCTTCTTTGTAGGTTCCATTTCTTCAGCAATCGATGCTTCATGTTTCTCCTTCCTTTTCTTTAGCTCAGGACACTGATCCCTATAGTGACCGTACTTTTGACAGTTGAGCACTATATTTCTGAAATGTCTTTTCTTTGTTTTGGCTTCCTTCTTGAATCAAACTTTCTTTTGTCCTTGAAGTTCTTGAATCTTGTTGTGAAGGCTTGATCATCGTACTTCTTTTGGGGTTTCTCTTTTTCATTTATCCTTGATTCTTCTTGAGCACAGCAAGTCCAAAGTTCTTCAAATGTCGGGTACTCCTTCCTTGTGTTCATGCTTGCGGCAAATGCATCCCATGTCTTGGGAAGACCATTGGGTACTATGTTCACCAATTCCTTTTTCTGAGGTGATCTCTTCAATAGCTTCTAGTTGATCTCTTAACTGGGATATCCTTACAAAGTATGATGTTATGCTGTCGTCATCATTCATCTTCATGTCATGGAGCTCATTCTTCAAACTCATAACTTGTCCAATGTTTCTGACTGAGAAGAGATTTGTTAGGGCATTGTACATCTTCTTCGATGAGTCAAGATAGGAGATGTAGGGTATCAAGTGGTCTTTTATGGAATCCACGATGATACTCATGGCATTGATGTTAACATCTTTGAACTTCTCCATAGCTGCAACGTTTTGCGGTTCCTTCTCTTCTCCTTCTTTAAACTCTGGCTTCACGATCTTTCCTTTCACAATACCCAACACTTTATTCTTAGCAAGGATGAGTTCAATCCTTGTTTTCCATGCTCTGAAGTTAGAAGCTCCATCTAGCTTGTTCTTAGACTTCATAGAGTTCATCATGGCTTGCTTGACTTGGTCAAACCCTAGATTTGACCAGAAATCCAAACTTCACGTCTTGGCCTTCTGAGAGTACTAGGAGATGCACTGGGCTAGGGTGCATTGATATATCCATGGAATAGGTCAATCTCATCACTTAATGTGTCTCAAAAAGAGGTTTAGGGTTTCTACAACTGCTTCTGCTAGTAACCCTAGTTGTAGTGTTTTGGAAGCTACTTCTGCTAGTAACCCTAGCGGCAGTTCCTCAATGAGATCAATATCTAGCGGCTATGTTTCCTTCCAGCATTTTAGGTTGACTGAAGGGGTGTGGGACCATAACCTGTTATAATATAGAAGATGGTGTGCTCGTTTTACCATTGAAGATACCCTCGTAACCCAACCATAGGCCAAAGCCTCCCTCCAAGCACCTTAACCTTGACTAAGAATTCCTCCAGAAGCAAACCCTAGGCTAGATAGCCAAACAAAGGGTAGTGCACCTTTCCCCGAGGATAGTGCATCACAAAAGCTGATCAGATAATCCAAACCCTTGCCAATAGATAGTCCAAGCCAACACTGAAATTAGTTGTTGCTACAGCTACACCTGCAATCCTCCTCCACGTGTGCGCACCAAACTAGAGCTGTAGTGCACACCAAACTGGGAACTGCAATTATGAGATACTACCAAATGAGAACTGGCGCCCTGTATTTATAGTGGTTCTGCCAGTTTTGCTGGGGCTAGCTTCTCCTTCTGGATAAGTGTCTGTTCAGTATATTATTATTATTTCTGGCTGACTTCTTCTCTCGGAGGCTAATAACCTAATATAAATTATCTTCTTGAGCCGACAAGGCTTCTAGGGTTATTAGCCAACTCATTAGGGTTTCTCTTGCTTCCCGGAGTCTTTTATTCTCGTCAGGTTCACACATGGAGGTAAATACCTCCTACATCTACCATAATATTAACAATCTCCTCATTGGGAGTTTCTTATCGATATGCACTCAAAATTGAGCAGAAATTCAAGCAGCAAAGTAAGTCGGAGAAGCATGGCAAAGGAAACTCTAACTCACATAATGTAGGATAGAGAAAGGAAGGAAAACCTCAAGACAACTAGTTCTAGATGCAGGAAAAGAAGGGTAATGAGAAGTCTAAGAAAGACATCGGAAAGTGGTGTGAGTTCCACAACAGCCCTTGGCATAACACTGATGAATTTCGCTCAATATAGTCATTAGTAGCCAAGCTCAAAGATAAATATCCAAACCCCGACTTGGACCCTGATTCAAAAAATGATAAAAGGACATAGATCATTGATTCAGAACCCACTTCTATTGTCACAACTACAACAGTCCAACCAGAAGAGGATCTTGAGGAGGGGGAGCGACTCTTCCATTCACAGATGTGGGTGAAGGGGACTCCACTACATTTTATTGTTGATAGCAGAAGCCAAAAGAACATCATCTCAGAAGAGATTTTCAAGTAGTTGGATTTTCCAACAACACCACACTCACAACGATACAACACCAGGTGGCTTCGCCAAGGTCAATATCTTTGTGTCAGCCAACAATGTCGCTTGTCCTACAACATCAAGCCCTTCAAGGATGAGGTATTATGTGATGTTTCCCCACTCGAAGTCTGTGATGTTCTATTAGGCCAACCATATATGTGGAGGCATCATGTTATTTATGAGTCTCAACCCTATAGCATCATTGTTACTCTGGGGGGTCAGCTATACAGGATACTAGAGGTAGTTTCGACTATTGTCCCACCAAAACAATGCCACAAAGTAATCTCTCATACTGCAAAGTTTAGCCTCTTCACAATCCAATCAAAAGGTGAACAAAAGGACACTGAAACCACTGTAGCCTTAGCCCAAGACCTTTCTATCCAGCAGAAATGGATCGACAAGATTGTAGAAGAGTACCAGATGTTCTTGTTGCACCTACGGGGGTGCCTCCACACTGTCGAGTCAAGCAAGGTTATAACATGACCGTTCATAATCTTCATGGTGCATCTTCACCAATAGAGTCTTCGCACACTCAGGTAGATCATGCAACTAGATTGATTGAATGGATTCAACCCCTCCAGCAACAGGTTCATGACAACCTTCAACAAGCTAAGCATGACAGCTTCTTCAACAAGGCAAGTAGCACACCAAGCTTCAGATTTAGCAGAAGTCTCCCTGTCTCCCAAGGGAACTTGATGCAATGGGAACCATTGCTTCCTAAGGGGGGAGGAATGATCCAGATGGATATCGGTGGCCATCCACCTTTTCCACTGAATCACCATTTTGAGCCTGTGGCTTTGATAAACCATGACATCCACCATTTTGGTGGGGAATGGAATGTAATGTCATCTTGATTTGTTAATTACAAACATCATGTAATTATCTTATGTACATACCTACAACATAGCATTAATGCATTGGATCCCATTAGAAATATAAAGTTAAATGTACTCAGGCTAGAGTAGTACTAGGATGGGTGACCGCCCGGGAAGTCCTAGTATTTTACATGCCTATGGAATTTTATAAACTTAGTACAGTTTATCTCACATCCATCATGGGAATTTTTCTTCTCTCGCTCTCTCATATATAATTGAGGTGAAGGAGGCCCTTTAAGAATGCATTGGAGTGTGATGTAAATATTCTTGTGAATGAAGAGTAGCCAACATCACTTTCTTTTTTAGAGATAAGCTACCCCATTTTTCCATTTTATGTTCTACAATGGTTTTCTATCTTATTCAATAATAGAAGTTGGGTTTCACTGTATTTTTGTGTTCTCTTCTATATTTTTTTGTATTTCATTGTTATATCTTGGCTATATTTCTTCCTTCATGTCGTTCTCAAAATAATCTGGATCAATATATTATGCATGTAGTAGGGATAGTTGGAAGGTTTCAAGCAGCACCAAAGGAAACACATGTGCTAGCAGTAAAACGAATATCCAGATACCTGAAAGGAACATTGGACTTTGGTTTATGGTATCCCACAAGAAAAAACTTTACTTTGACAACTTACACAGATGCAGACTAGGAAGGTAGTGTGTATGACAGAAAGAGCAACAGTGGTGGAGAATTATTTCTGGGAAATATTTTGGTGTCCTAGTTCAGTAAGAAGCAATCATCAATATCTATATCCACACAAGAAGCATAATACATTGTAGCAGCAGCCTATTGTACACAAGTGTTATGGATGAAACAAACAATGAAATATATTCAGGTAGAGTATAATCATCCAATATCAATACTATGTGACAATACTAGTGCAATAAATATCTCCAAAAATCTTGTCATGCATTCAAAGACAAAGAACATTCCAATAAAGTATCATTTCTTTAGAGAGCAACTCACATAGCAAAATGTCAAGCTAGAATATATCGGCACAAAGAAATAATTTTTTGATATCTTTACAAATCCCTTCCTAGAGAAACATTAGAGTATCTCAAACAGAAGTTAGGGGTGGTCCCCATGCCATCTGCTCACTAAAACACTACAAGACGAGCACCAACTCAGGGGGACTTGGAGAAGGAGAATAAGGTGGTTGGTTGCTAAAGAGTACTGCATAAAAGGGAGAAAATCCCTTTTTCATTGATCTCAAAGAGGGAGAATACAGAGAAATGGGGAGATTTGCAGAAAGAAAGACTTGTAGGAAACAGAGGAGTACCAAAATTAGCAAGTGTTGCCATCAATGACAAAGGGGGAGTTTGTTGGAAATTGTGTTTTCATTGATGTCAAAGGATGTCATTGATATCACAAGTAGGGGGGAGACTGATTTTTTTAAGTTATAGGGGTAGACTCTGGGAATCAAACCAGATAAACAAAAGAAGCATCCAAAACAAAAATCCATAGATAAATAGAGGAAGAATGTCCTCGAGTGTTGATGAGCCTCTGTGCGCAAAGATAACTATGAATTTATGAACTCCTGATAGAATTATGTGTTTCTACATTATGAATGAAAGCAAGAGGAAGAAGATCAAAGAAATGTCAAAGCCCTAAAATGGATAAGTCCCAAATCAGATTATTACCATGAAGAAAACTTTGTGTTTGAGGTGGAGGACATCGCAATCGTTGATTCATCATAGCAAACAAATCTGGACCATTGGTCGAAGCATGCAAGGTGACATGGAGTTTGACGATGAAGAAGACTTCGAGTTAATGACAATCATTGATCTATTGGAAAAGTTGCAGGAGAGAATATGGACGATTGGTCAAATGGCAAGGCCATCAAAGTGTTTGAGTGAAATATTGCACAAGGACTCTAATGGGAAAATTTTCAATTTAACAGGAACCATTGATCTATTGAAGGACCAGAGAACTGAGAATCGTGGTCATTGGAGACATGTTTAAGTTGTCGAAGTGATCAATTGTAATGATAGTCGTTTATCCATTGGAGAGTAGTCTTGGAAAATCCTAGATCATTGATTAGAGTGTGAGCCATCAGAGTAGGATGTGATACTTGAGAATGGAGTCTGACAATCAGAAGGTCTGAGGACCATATATCCATCAGAGGATATACCTCAACTTTTGGATCTATGATGATCCATTTCAAGGAAGGAAAGTGATGTTAGGATGACGTGTTGTGACAATTTTGAAGTTAGAGTGACTAGGATGCGAGTGTGGCAGTTAGAGTGTTCTAAGGGTGACGTGTGCCAGCTTTTGATTGTTTCAGAAAAGAGTGGGCCTAGTTTGGTGTGGAGACCTTAGGTCATCATCTCAGTCATTGATCTAGTATGATGAGTGGAACTCCACCATTCGTCAGAGAATGGTCGAAGTGGATTATGATACCTACAACGAACATACTTCGACAACGACGAGGGACTTCGAGAGCCAACGAAAATCGTTGATCAATGAACGGGCCAAACAAAATGACATTCATAGATATATTATGGTCCAAGTTGGGAATGAATACCTTTAGAACTTTATCTCAGTCATTGAGTTGGCACAACGAATAGATCTATGTCATTCATCGGAGTGGACTATTTTACTAGAGGTAAACATATAACAACGATGAAGACATTGAGGAGGAACTCTGAGAGTTCTTATAAGTTGTAGATCGACAAGAAGGAAAGATGCAATCTCAATTGTATATCTATCATAGTCCCACATGATCAGTTATAGAGAAAATAAAGAGACTGGAGATAACCATTGTGTAGGTTGGAGTGATGCGATCAGAGCCATTTATTTTAGATTATAAGGATCGTTGGAACCATCATAGCATATCGTCGGAGAAGAGCCTTCAAAATTGAAGTTTTATATGTGATATTGCTATCTCGACGACGATGATCGTCGGCCTAGTGGGAAAGAGAGAATAGATCGATAGTCACGATTTAGTAAGGGACAGATATGACAATTGTTGTGCATTGAGGTGGTTTCAGTACCTCAATGGTCCTGATGAACATGATTCAGATCGATGCTGGAAATTCAATGGATATCCAGATTGGGCGGTGGCTCGAAGACAAGGACCAATGAATGAGATCATGCAACAAAAGGGAACCAAGATCGATTTTCATGGAGGAATTTTGATAGCCTGATTTGATGGAGAAACAAAGGATCTAGTGCCAACCAATTGAGCATGATTTGTATGTGGAGAAATCCATGAGCATGTGAGCTTTATAAATAAGGACACCTGATTCATTTTGAAGGTGTGTGTGAATGTATGGATGAAAGGGAGTAATTGGGGATCATGGAAGAAGAGATTTGAGGTTCACAGGTCTGAGTATGTATGAGAATGGAAGGGAAGGTAATGTAATCATCTTGGGGTGTGGATTAGTGCGTGGGAAAGGTGGAAGCGTTGAGATTCAGAGGTCCAAGGACATATGAAAATGAAAGGTAGATAAATCATAAGCATATCTACTTCAGGGTGGCAAGGCGGTGCAGGGGAGAGGATTGGTGTCCTTGTCTTCTTAACAGGTTAGTGCTTGGAAAATTGGTGGTTGTTGACTGTAAGTGGGTGCTTACAGAGAGGATTGGTGTTTTCATCTTCTTAACAAGTTGGTGTCTGGAAGATTGGTGTCTATTGACTGTAAGTGGGTGCTTACACTGAGGATTGATGTCCTCGTTTTCTCAACAGGTTGGTGCCTGTCAATTCAGTTCTTGAAAAGTTGTAAGTGGGTGATTACTGCAGGGATTGGTGTCCCTCACAGGTTGAATCATGTATAGAATGTAATTATTGTTTAATATTAGAAAACATTTCCATGGTTTTCTCCCTTGTAGGGTTTCCACGTAAGATATCTATGTATTGTTCCTTTGTGTTGATCTATGTTGATATGGTTGATTCTCTGCATTTCTTATGATTTATTATGTAATGAATAGTTAAAGTGTTTTAGAGAAAAGGTGGTTAAAATATGTCCAATACTAATTCACTCCCCCCCCCCTCTCAATATTAGTGTATATTCCAACAACAAGTCCCTCATAACATTTAGGAGGAGATGGAAAATGTGGAAGAGAAAATACGTTTGGACCAATGTAACATTCATGAGTGGGACATTGAAGATGACAATGGGGGTTGGATTATGGATCTAGCGTGCTCCAAAGATAGAGATATCAAGTATTGGAGGATTGTATACTTGTATTGGCATATCAAAACCTTTGTGGTAAAGGTTCTTCAAGATTGAGAAGAGGATCAGGAGGAAATCCCTGTGTAGTTGGCAGAGGTCAAATAACAACTTCTGGAGATAAGGACCACTCTCTCAGTTCGCGTCCAATAGCCTATTGCTCTGGTTGACAAAAACCCCATGCCCCAACTCTAGTAGCACCTAGCAATGGAAGGTGGCCTCCCTCCAGCTTAGCTCTCTTAATGTTTAGAATTTTGAGTCTCTATAGTAGCATATACATGACTTTTATGAATAACTATAGGAATTTTGTTAGGCACTTAGCTTGGCTTTATAGTACCATAAATTTTTATGTCATTCATAACTTAACTCAAATAATATGGACCAATCCTCCATTGTTGTTACTCGGATTTTTCTAGCCATAACCCTATTAATATATGAAGATTGGTTCACTGATTAAAAAAAATAATTCTAAATACAAATTAGAATTTCCAATTTTTTTATTTTATAAATACAAGTTTTAAAAATATAATCAATAAATTTTCTTTAAAATGTCTCCCTTTATTAATGTATATTTATGAATGCAATGTGTTAAGTTAGTTTGAGTGGATGATTGTGCTTTGGTGGTCTCCCAACCCAAATATATTGTAAAGATTATTGGACCTCACTAGATGTATCCATCAAATCATGGAGAAGTACTAGAAGAATTCTACTAAATTTCCTTGAAAAAATATATCCCAATCTTATATATTTTTATTATTTAAACTTTAATACAATCAGATATTTTATCCTTAAACACATTATATATAAACAACAACCACCATTTATGTTACAACCATTTGCAACCGTTTATGTTACAACCATTTGTATCTTGTGATCTTGACAAACACTAAACTAAAAATGTTGTCCAAACTTTGAGAATCATAAGAAAGATAATATAGACGATGATAAGAAAGATAAAATGTTTAAACAGCTGAACAAATGTCAAGGGCTTAAAAAGCAGAAGAGGAACCGGGAATGGTAATATATCACAACGTTGATCATCACCTTCTTGCAGGAGGTTGCATTGAATTGGCTCATAAATTACCTTTATTGCCAAAAAAAAATATTTACAAGAAGAAATATCTTGAGTTATTACATTATAGGTATTTTTTAACGGAAAAGAAGAGTGCAGATGATGGTATGAACATTCAACATTTACCTTCTTGTTGCCCTCGCACCAACGGAAAAAAATTTCAGACCATGTGCCTCCTCTTCGTATCACCTCGCGTGGAGGATATAGAGCACTCCTGTCAGGGCGAAACTGTGAAATTTATGGTTAAAAAGCTACTTTCTGCGTTGCATTTTCATATAGTTGTAATTTAAAGGTTTTAAGTTTTGGTGGTTTTTTTTGAGATATATTTTGGTAATTTTGTCTGAAAAATTGTTGGATCTATATATTTGAATGATTAAGTTTGGATTTTTTACCTGACTAATTCCATTTATACATTAAAAAATACAATTTAAATAACAAAAAAATTTAGATTTCACCCAAATTTATATCACCAAATTCAAATTCAAACTAAAAATATCAAAACTTAAAAAAGTTTAAACAACTACTCTAATATATTCCTTCGTAACTACAATATTCGACCCTGCCAATTGTTTCACAATACAAAGATTATCATCGACTTCGTTCTACAATTTACATACAATTTACAGACAAAAACAAACAACGTTGCAGATAACAGGCATTCCAATCAAGCAGAACGATAAGACAGTTAAACAATTGCTTTTCGAGCATGGTGAAGGCTCTTTTCCAAGAAGTGTTTTGGAAGATTTGAAGTGATTCCAGATTTCATACTTGAATTCTCTTCACAAGGCAATCATTTAAACGAATATTCCCTGATGCTTGAGAAGTTCCACTGTCAAGAGTTCAACTGATTGAGATAATTTTGTATCAACTTTATGAAGAGATTTAAAGTAATTGAAAATAAAAATCAATTGTAATATTTTAATATATATATATTCAAATAAAAAAATTCTTAACTTTAATTAAGAAAAACAAAACTAGATTGTCATAGGTATGGTTCAGTTATTTTCATAATTCTATTATAGCCTTTGTACAATAGCATGAGTATTTAGACAAAGATCCCAAGGAAGAATGAATATCAACTCTCATTTGCATGCCCAAAACTATGAAATAAATTGCATGTCAATGTTAACTCAGGTGTCTTAAAGGTAGCTATGATACCAATTTGTGACATCCCCAGTCTTAACAGCAAGCCAGGCCAAAACAAGAAGTAACTTGCGGAAATAATCACATATAAAACTTAACTGGAAGATACAGATAACATCTGGTATTCACACTTATAAATATATGTCTATCTAATGCAATTAAACAAACGTCCCTACTCTACTCATACACATATTCATGCAGAAGCCACATTTAACTCATATATATATATATTACTCATTAATTATAATGCAAATACAAATACACAGCATATAACGAACACAGAATTGGTACTTATCTTTTAATAGATGACCACTAGCTACGTGCAAACCTTCCATGAACCTCCCAGCCTTAGACCACACTGCTCATCATGCTCAGCAGTGGATCACCCCCGAGCTAGGTCTAAACTCCATCAGGCAAGGGAATTTTAGGCTTGGCAAGGACAACAAGGAAGTTGCACAAAACAACAGGAAGGATCTTTTATCCACTTAAGCCACTTACGCCCACAACCCACAGACCCTCATTCCCCACATGCCTGCTCCACCCCAGGAGGGTACACCTTCACTAATACAAGTCCATCGGCTATTACACATCTCTTACCTTGGGCTTCAGCAACATGTTGCACCAGAAGTCTCAGAGTATTGTAGCTGCTACGAGACTCTCTTCCAGGAGAAATCACTTCCTAGCAAACTCTCTCACCTGGGAGAGTTGCTCACAAGCCTAACAACCTTCTTCTTTAATTCAGCTCCTAAGAAACAAAGAAACAACATTCAACTGCACATGGGTGACAGTAGCAATAGAAAGCAGGTATGGACACTGAAAATGGCAATAGCCAAACGCTAAGACACAACACGGCTCGGGCAAATACAATTGTGTTGGGCTTCACAGGAGACACACGAGAAAAATCAAGTACAACTACAGGATTCCAAAAATGCGTACTAGATATAGAGGCCATGATGATGGAGAACTGGTTCAATACATGAATCCCTGGTCAATCGGGAAGGTGACAGACTTCCAGAGAAACGTAAAGGTCGTGAGGAAACTCCAAACTGGTCCAGATGCAAGGATGGAAACAATGCCCGAATGGGAAGTGAACCCCCCAATGAGTTGGCTTTCCCAGCTATAAAATGCATGCACCCAGGTTGACACATGTCTTCCTGAAGTCGCATGAGTTCCACTTAGCACTCGTTCCCCTTTCTCCCAGGAACTTAGAACAACACGACTTATGTTAACCATAGATTTTTGGGAAATAATAATAAAATATTATTCCCTTAGAGTTAATCCCTCTAGCTTAGCCCCTAGGCCTAGACACTTACCCCCCTCCCATACCCTACCTAGTGGAGCTTAATCCCCCATAACTCTTCTTCGTGGTCGGTCTACACGTAGCAGTGTAATTTTATTAATGATGTGAGTGTTTACATATACAAAATTAGGCTCATTGGCCTTATCATCTGGCTCACCAGCCTAATAAACACATAAGTCTCTCAGCTTATAACCACTCGGCTCACCAGCCTATAAACATAATTACAATTCAGCAGGGGCTCAGCCTTGGGGTGTTACAATCCCCTCCCCTTATTTTTCCATTGTCCTCATTGCAACTTATTTACACCATAACAGCAAGATTTCCAAAATCTTCAAAAACATGCGGGTACTCTGCCCACATTTCATAATCATGCTCCCATGTTGCGTCCCCAGGACCGTACCAAGTCCACTAAACTTTTACAATCCCTATGGATCAATTTCGGAGTTGCTTGCTTTTCCAGTCCAGTATACGCACCGGATGCACCTGCAAGACGCCTTCTTGCTCCACCTAAATCACATTCCAATCAATAACATAATTAGCATCAGGTATATATTTCTTAAGCAATGAAACATGAAACACATTATGTATAGTCATGGATGCAGGCAATGTAAGCATATATGCAACTGGTCTAATCCTTTCTAGGATTTCAAATGGCCCACAATATTTGGCTGCCAACTTGGAACAGTGTCCCAGCTTCAGGGAACTTCTATTGGCTTTCACTTTCAAGAAAACATGATCAACAACTTTAAACTCCCTGTGGGTTCTGCCTTTGTCTTCATAGCTTTTTTTTTGTCTTGGGAAACCTTCAAATTCTGCTTAATCTTCAGCATTTGCTCTTCCATCTCCTTGAGAAACTCTGGCCCAATTATTGCTCTGTCAGTTGGTTTATCCTAACTTATTGGTGTGTTGCAATTTCTACCATAAAGTGCTTCAAACAGGCTCATCTTCAGTGATTCTTAATACCCATTGTTGTAGGAAAATTCTACCAAGTGTAGATAATTTTCTCATTTAGATGGTTTTTCCATCACATACATTCTTAATATGTCCTCTATCACTTGGTTCAGCCTTTTTGTTTTCCCATCAGACTCAGGATGATAGGTTGTGCTGAAGTTCAAATTTGTTCTGAACCCTTTGAATAACCCTTTCCAGAACTTTGCGGTGAATTTTGGGTCTCTGTCAGACACAATTGTCTTCGGAATACTATGCAATAGTGCTACTCCCTTCATATAGATATCAGCAACATTAGCTGCCTTGTGAGTAGTTTTCAATGGAATAAAATGGGCAGCTTTCATAAGCGTATCCACAACGACCATGATGGAATCATGTTGCTTTCCGGTTCTGGGAAATCCTGTGATGAAATCCATTGTCACCACTTCCCACTTCCACTCAAGAATGGGTAATGGTTGTAGCAACCCTGTTGGGTGCCTATGTTTATCTTTGACCTTTTCACACTCCATACATTTGGCGATGTATTCTGCAATTTCCTTCTTCATACCTGGCCAAAAGTAATGGCTCTTGACTGATGCCACTATTTTTTGATATCGAGGGTGCCCAGCATAAGGCACATTATGCATTTCCTTCAAGATCATAATTCTCAACTACTTGGAATTAGGTACATAAATTATGTTTTTGTACAAGAGTGTTCCATCAGCTTCCAATTTATAATTTTCCACTTTCTGTAGCATCTTACCTTGTTGTAGATTTTCTACCAATTCTATGTACTGCAAATCTACATTTGCAGCTTTTGAAATTATGCCTTTAATATTAGTTTGATACATGCTAATGGTCGTAGCATGTAGTTCATGCACTCTCCTGCTGAGTGCATCAACGAATTTGTTCTCCTTTCCTTTGATATGCTTGATATCAAAGTCGTACTCACAAAAAAATTCCAACCATCTACTATGCCTAGCATTCAAGTTTGGTTGATCAAACAAATACTTCAGACTGTTATGGTATGTCCTTAGTTCAAACCTCCTTCCCATGAGGTAGTGCCTCCATTTCTTCAGGGTGTGCACTATGGCTTCCAACTCCAAATCATGAGTTGCATAGTTCTTTTCATGATCCTTCAGCTTTCTAGATTCATAACATACCACAAACCCATTATGATTGAGGATTCCACCCAGTCTTTCTTTTCATGCATTTGTACACACTACAAAATCTTCATTCGGATCAACAATCCTCGGGATTGGAGCACTGGTTAACAGTTGCTTCAATTGCTAGAAGCTTCTCTCACATTCTTCTATCCATTGAAATTTCTTCTCCTTCCTTTGCAAGGAAGTGATGGGGTGTAATATCCTTGAGAACCCTACAATGAACCTTCTATAATAGCCAGCTAGACCCATAAAGGCTTGGACTTCTATCACATTCTCCAGCGCTGACCATTCTCTGATGGCTTCTATCTTCTCAGGATCTGCGGCTATCCCATCCTTTGAAATGATATGTCCCTAGTAATGGATCTGCTTTTGATAAAATGAGCACTTGCTCAATTTGGCATACAGTTGGTGCTCTCTTAGCACTTTCAACACCATCCTCAGATGATGTTCATGCTCTTCCTCTGACTTGGAATACACCAGGATGTCATCCAAAAATACTATGACAAACTTGTCTAGATATTCTTTGAATACACCATTCATTAGGCACATGAAAACAGCGGGTGCATTTGATAACCCAAATGGAACCACTGTGAATTCATAATGACCATACCTTGTTTTGAAGGCGGTCTTGTTGATGTCTTCATCCTTTATCCTTACCTGGTGGTACCTTGACCTGAGATCTATTTTTGAAAATATCTTGGCATCCTTCAACTGATCCTTGGAAAAGGATACTTGTTCGTAATAGTGACTTTGTTCAATTGTCTGAAATCAATGCACAATCTCAATTTCCCATCTCTCTTCTTTATGAATAGGACCGGGGCACCCCAAGGTGACACACTTGGGCATATATACCCCTTCTTCAGAAGTTCTTCAAGCTGCAATTGTAGTTCTTTCAGCTCTAGTGTACTCATTCTGTAAGGATTTTTTAACACTGGAGCTGCTCCAGGCATTAGGTCTATAGAGAAATCAATATCTCTCTTTGGGGGTAGTCCAGGTACCTCCTGGAGCACATCTTCAAAATCTTTTAATACTGCATGGTCTTCAATATTTTACACCCTATCCTTAGGTGCTTCTTCCATATGAGCTGTGAATATTTGGCAGCCCTTCCTATAACACTTCTTCAGCTGCATTTCTGATATTTCCCTGATAGTAACTTCCCTTGGGATTCCCTACACTTTCCTTAGGTTTCCTTCCTCATCCAGGCAAGTAAATGCCTTGTTATGACAGTCTAAGATAGCATGGTGTTGGTCCAACCAATCCATCCCAATTAGACAGTTATAGGAACCTAAAGGTAAGATGTTCAATTCAGCCATTGTGCTTAGTCCATTTAGGTCCACTAGACAGAACTTAACCAACTCAACAACCTTTCTCTTGGCTCCTGTAGCCAGCTGCACTAACCAAGATTTTCCATGCTTGTTTCTTGGCAAATGCAAACTTCCCACCATTCTAGGATCTATATAACTATGACTAGCTCCTGAATCAATTAAAATAGTAATGGTTTGGTTGTTGATCATACCTTCCACTTCAATCATATGTGACTGATATTTTGCTTGCTTGTTGTCCAGAGCTGCATAAATCCTTGGTATTCTACTGCCCATGTCCTCCATTTTTTCTGCATGTTGAATATTGTGGACAACTCTCACTTTGTCATTTTTGTGGGGGAAATATTTGTACCTATGATTTCTTTTACAACCCCAACATTCCATAAATGGTTTTCTTGGCATTTTCCCACCTACTTCAACCTTCCTGAATTCTCTAAAACCTAGATGTCCTTGAGGGATATTCCTGAAAATGGGTGGTTTGTTTCCCTTCTGCCTCTACTCCCTCTTAAACTTCTTCTTGCCTTCCCAAGCTTTTTGGAAAGTAGGCTTTTCTTTTTGTTGATAATATAAGCATTTTTCTCTCCTTATAGTTTCTTCCATAGTATTCGGGTCATCATACTGGATCTTGTCACTGATGGAAGATGGCATCCCACTCAGATACCTTTTAATCTTAATTGTCTCGTCCTTGATGAAGGGGACATATTTCAACAACTCCAAGAATCTTCTTTCATACTCATCAATAGACATATTTCCCATCTTGAGTTCGAAGAACTCTTTCATTTTCTTGTCATAATACCTCTTAGTTAAGTACTTCTTTTCAAAATGTCTCTTGAATTCCCTCCATGTAACATTCTTCTCTCTAATGAGTTATACTTGCACAATTTGATCCCACCACACGGATGCATTTCCTTTAAGTTGGTAAATGAAAATTCTTCCCTTTGCATGAGAAGAATAGTTTTGTAGTTGGAAATATTTCCTCATGCCCAACAACCATGTCTCGGCATCTTCATCTTTCTTATGTTCTCCGTCAAAAGCAGGAGGCTTGATTTTATTCATTTCACACTTCATTTCATCCACTCCAGATCTCCTATGTTTTCTGGTAGGAGATGGGCTTGAACTATTGTGTTCCCTTATCTTAGATTACCCTTGGGAATGATGATGGTGTCTGCCAACACTCCTTGATTTCCTCTTTTCATCAGGAGACCCGTTGTAACGTTCCCGGACATCCATGTCGAGCCACGCTACGCCAAAGAACACTCTTGTCCTCTCTGCGGAACATACGGTAACATACTCAACAACCAACTGGGCTATGCCACATGATTTTTCTAACTGCATGCATTTAAAATACATATGCACATAAATCCTGCGGAAGCGTTATATATAAAACGTAAGCAGATAAATACATTACGTAAATGCATGAATTCACACTGAAATAATAGTAAACATAGACATGCAACATATACAGGAAATACCCATAACATTCAGACAGTTATAAACACACATAAGATAAACCCATAAATATAAGCACGTAAATAACAATGCAACATGTAAATTTATCAACCAATTGGCACTTATCTTGGTAATAATGTCACCAAATGCATGCAGACCTTCCACAAACCTCCCAGCCTTAGACCACATTGTTCATCACTCTCAACAATGAGTCACCCCTGAGCTGGGACTAAACTCCACCCAAGTAAAGGGATTCCTAACTAGGCTAAAGGCTCATGGACAACAAGGAAGACTCCATCTTAGGTGCCAACTTAACTAACAACCCATAGTCCCTCATTCCCCACATGCCTATCCCACCCAGGAAGTGTGCCCCTTCTCTACTCAACAGTCCTTTGGCTGCCCCACTTCCTTTCCGGGCTTCAGCAACAGGTCGGACATGAAGTCTCAGAGCACTGTGGCTGCAGTTTAGCACCTTCAAGAAATCAATCCCCAGCAATTCTCTCACCCAGAGGATTTCTCACGGGCCTGACAACCTCCCTCTTCAATATCCCATGGGCCTGACAACCCGCTTCTTCAATCCAGCTCCCAAGCTAACCAGGTACACCAACGAAAAATGGCTATGGATACAGGTTCAGGTACAGTCATGAAGGTACAAAAAATAGCTCAATGGGTGTGTGCATGCTCATGGATGATTGATTGGATGACTAAATGATGGAAGGAATGATAGGAATCATGATGGAAAATATGATAGGAAATGAACTAAGTCCCAACAATATGTATGCATGTCCCCAACTTGACACTTGTCATGTTGGGAGATACTTTGGCCCACTTGTCCCCAACTTTAGAACTTAGGATAAAATAATTATCCATACTTTATATTTAATAAATATTAATATAATATTCATTTTTAGCTTAAGCTCCCTAGATTAGCCCCTTTCCTTAACTTAGCCCCTCCCTTTCCCTAACCAGTGGAGTATAGTCCCCCATATATTTTATCGTGGTCGGTCTGTGCACAGTGATGTATTTTATATTAATCATGAGGCATATACAAAAATAGGCGCACTAGCCTTTAACATCTAGGCTCTCCGGCCTAATCAAAACATAAGCATCCTAGCTTATAATAACTGGATCACCAGCCTCTAAAACATAGCATATACACAAAGGATCGTTGGCCTCACAATAGCGTGCACTTAAGATGTTGCGTGCAATATCCTGAAATGTGCACACTTCATCATTGCACTGCGCAGTACATGTGTGCACTCTGCCATGAAATGTGTATACAAAATGATATCAAAACAGCTCACCAGCTTAAGTACATTTTCATATATATTACAATTGGGCACGGCCTAGGGATATTACACCCGTGACTTCCTGATTTACTGGAGTCACTCTCCTTATCCAATTTATTTTCTATCCTTTCCAGGCTTTGTATCAACTTTATGTTGAATTCTCCCTGTTGCTCCCTGGCTTTTATGAGTTTTTTGTTATCTGTTTGGTGAGTCTGGACATCTTTCCATAGTCTTTCAATGATTTTCACCATGTCTCCTTCCTTATCTATCTCTTCTCCATGCCCATTGGAGTTTGATCCTTCAACTCCCAAATGGACATCCATTCCTTTAGCTTCATTCTCTGAACTGAAATAATTATGTGCCTCCTCCATCGGTGCACTGTGGAACATTTCAGTTGGGTTCTGACAATCGTAAACTATGAAAACACAATGCGCAGTCAACCGAAATTTGTTAGGCCATCAGTCCTTAATAAATTCCACAGTATTCATAAACCAATCTGATTCAAAGAAAAATTTCATATTTCATTCAGCGGTTCTCGATCAATCAAGAATCCTCATGGATCTTTTCTTTTTGAGATCTGCTCTGTTCTGCAATAATTTTTCGGGCACTAGTCCCTTTCTCTTAGCCCCCAACCCATGCGACCACGGGATGTGGCCAAGCACTAGGTCGAGAGGGGCTTATTCGGGACTTCAGAACTTCAAAGCTTTGGGACTTTGGAGGATTTCACATCCACACACCCCCAACACCCCAAACCGTTAATCTTCGAACACTTCCATGTCACCTTTGGTGACGTCATTACATCTCGTCACCACGGTGTTATGAAACTTTTGAAAGTTCTTCCTTTCATTCCCTACCATTCTTTCGGAGTGTCAAGTCTTCGGACTTCACAACTGGCGCCACGCGTCCACTGGGACCCACAGTTTCCATACTTGAACTAAGATATCGAATATTCACATCACTTAACGCCTATCAAATTGTGGGGGCATTCATCCACAGTTTGGAGTAACCCACCTTTCGTCCTACAATTCTTCTGGCACTGACACATAACCCCCTGGTAAAACCATGGCTTGGATTGTGGGACCACATTGGGTAATTAACTCCCGTGCAACTTGGGTCCCCGCAATGCCTCTTGGTCGTCGATATGGATGTATCGTGATCAATGCCAGTGTGGGCCCGCCAACATTTAACTAAGTTATTCAACTTCAGGGCCCACATAGCACAGTTGTCAGCGTTTTGGGTGGGGGCACGTGGCAAGCATAGGAGAGTTCCACGTCACCTCCAGGTGATGTCATCATGACTCACCACTTTGTCTCTTCGGGATTCGGAGCTTCAGACTTCGGGAGTTTCAACTCCTCTACGCTCGCTTTTGCTTGGAGCGTTTTTCCCTAGAGTTCACAATCTACTGACGCATGTCCTCCTTCATGATCAACGGCTATGAGTGACTTCGACACTTCGGGAGTTTCAGACTCCTGCACACCTGTTCCTCTCGGAGTGCTCTCACCCGAAGTTCATAATCTGTCAACACGTGTCCTTCGCAACGGATGGTTTCGATCTACTTCAGCCTTCGGGACTTTAGGAGTTTGTCACACTCCACACTTGAAATATTCCAAAGTGAATTTCCCCGAAGTCTTATATCTGTTGACACGTACCCCTTTGGCAATCGATAGCCAGGATCTATTTCGGATCTTCGACTATTTTGATTTATCCTTGATCACAGAACTTTCGAACTGCTCTTGCTCTGGAGTTACGTATCTTGTGCCACCTGTCAACCTTGGTAATGGACAGCCCCCAATCACTTTGGGACTTCGGGACTTTGGAAATTCTTCTCTCCTTTGCTTTCCTGGACACAAATCTAACGTTTTAGACTCCTTCCAACAACAGATCTGAAGATTGTTGTCACTCCTCCTCCTAAACTTTCGATTTCTTCCGACTTTTTGAGTCAAAGACTCTGTCGATCCACTCCTTGCACTGAGGGATGCTCTGAAACTCGAATTTTGTCCCTTTCGACAATAATTCACTCTGGAATATTTGTCTCATTAACCACTAACATGGCCCATCCAGGCTCAATGTCGAAACCATGGCTATGATACCAATTTGTAATGTCCCCAGCCACCAACCAGTCGGGCAACTCCACTACTCAGACATATCGACTAGCTCTTATACCAATTTGTGACATCCCCAACCTTAATAGCAGGCCAGGCCATGCCACCGAGTAACTTGTCGAACTAATCACACATAAAACTTAATCGAAAGATACAGATAACATCTGGTATTCACACTTATAAATATATGTCTATCTAATGCAATTAAACAGACGTCCCTACTCTACTCATACACATGTTCATGCAGAAGGAACATTTAACACATATATCCATCATATATATATATATATATATATATGTATGTATATTACTGATTAATTATAATGCAAATACAAATACACAGCATACAACGAACACATAATTGGTACTTATCTTTTAATAGATGACCAATAACTATGCACAGACCTTCCATGAACCTCCCAGCCTCAGACCACATTGTTCATCACGCTCAGTAATGGGTCACCCCCGAGCTGGGACTAAACTCCATCGGGAAAGGGAATTCTAGGCTTGGCAAGGACAACAAGGAAGTTGCACAAAACAATAGGAATGATCTTTTATCCCAAGATCCACTTATGTCCACAACCCACAAACCCTCATTCCCCACATGCCTACTCCACCCCAGGAGGGTACACCTTCACTAAAACAAGTCCATCAGCTACTACACCTCCCTTACCTTGGGCTTCAGCAGTAGACTGGACCAGAAGTCTCAGAGTACTATAGCTACTATGGGACTCCCTTCCAGGAGAACTCACTTCCCATCAAACTCTCTCACCTGGGAGAGTTGCTCACAGGCTTGACAACCTGCTTCTTTAATTCATCTCCTAAGCATCAAAGCAACAACATTCAACTTCACACGGGTGAAAGTATGCAACAGAAAGTGGGTATGGACACTGAAAATGGCAACAACCAAACGTTAAGACACAACACGGCTCAGGCGAATACAATTGTGTCGGGCTTCACAGGAGACACACAAGATAACTCAAGTATGACTGCAGGATTCCAAAAATGTGTACTAGATATAGAGGCGATGATAATGGAGAACTGGTTCAATACGTGAATCCCTAGTCAATCAGGAAGGTGACAGACTTCCAGAGAAACGTAAGGGTCATGAGGAAACTCCAAACTGGTCCAGACGCAAGGATGGAAACAACGCTTGAATGGGAAGCGAACCCACCAATGAGATGGCTTTCTCAGCTATAAACTGCATGTGCTCAGGTTGACACTTGTCTTTCTGAAGCCACATGAGTTCCACTTAGCACTCGTTCCCCTTTATCCCAGGAACTTAGGACAACACGGCTTATTTCAACCATAGTTTTTTGGGAAATAATAATAAAATATTATTTCCTTAGAGGTAAGCCCTCTAGCTTAGCCCCTAGGCCTAGACACTTAGCCCCCTCCCATACCCTACCTAGTGGAGCTTAGTCCCCTGCAACTCTTCTTCATGATCGGTCTACACATAGCAGTGTAATTTTATTAATGATGCGAGTGTTTACATATACAAAATCAGGCTCATTGGCCTTAGCATCTAGCTCACCAACCTAATAAACACATAAGTCTCTCAGCTTATAACCACTCATCTCACCAGCCTATAAACATAATTACAATTCAGCAAGGGCTCGACCATGGGGTGTTACAAATAGGAATTAGGATAATTATAAATAAAGACTCAATAAAGCTAAGGTTTAAGAACTTAGGTTCACAATAAAATAATTATATTTTATTTGGCCCCCTTGAGCCCCTTAAGCCTCCTTTCTTTCCCCTCTTGTGGAATCATAGTCCCCATGTTTTCGTCATTTTTCTTTTGCAACCTAAGATGTGTTTTATTATTATCAATGTACCATTGCATATTACATTGTTTGGCTCTTATCCATTCATCATGTACACATAAAAATTTACTATGATGAGGATCAAAACTAGGTGTGTCGCAATGCTATGGTATGTACTAGACTAGACATTGCCTAAGTAGTGGGAGCCTTGATTTGTTTCATGGGTAATCCTAGATGTGGACATTGGACTACAATCAACAAGGTCTTCAAGTATTTTCTAGGTACTTTTGAATATTTCATTTGATGTCATAGTGACTTTTCAAAGGACCCACACTTAATGCATATATAGGTTTATGTGGATTTTGATTGTATAAGGGATGTAGATAGAAAGAGATCTATGAGAAAATATGTGTTGCTATTTTTTGGTGGAGCAGTAAGTTGGATGAATAAGTGGCAAGATGTGGTCACTTTGTCCACTGCAGATGCAGACTATATGGCAACTACTCATGCTTGTAAGAAGGCCATTTCGCTTATGACACCCTATTCAAAAGTAGGGCTAAGTTAGAGAGCTATTACAGTTGAATGTGATAGTAACAGTTTCATTTGTCCAGGTAAGAACCCAACCTTTCATGCAAAGAAAAATTATATTGATATCCCATACCATTTCATTAGGGACATGGTAGAGGATGGAAAGATGATTCTAGAGAAAGTGGAGAATTTGTAGAATGTTGTAGATGCATTGACAAAACCGATGAGCATAGATAAATTCAAGTGGTGTTGTGAGTCTGTAGGCCTT
Source organism: Picea glauca (assembly GCA_000966675.3). Taxonomy (NCBI): domain Eukaryota; kingdom Viridiplantae; phylum Streptophyta; class Pinopsida; order Pinales; family Pinaceae; genus Picea; species Picea glauca. Next base: position 73,803 of record JZKD02S1732091.1, on the reverse strand, counting down.
ATGTCCCCTAGCAATTATCTCACAATTTGATGCATTCTCTGTTGGAATAACTATGTCATACACCTTGAATCATGTAGTGGAGTAAGGAAATCATTGATGAATAGTAGCAGTGAATAAATGCATAGCAATGGAAGTGAATAAATGCACAAGAATAGCAAGGTATAAATGTTAATCTGTGACTTCCAAGGTGGCCACTCCATTTTCTTATGACCTGGGTTGACCTATTCCTAAGCCAAATCCGATTGTGCAATGAGAATGATGGGTCGATCAATGTCCGAGAGAATCGACGGTGTGAAAACAAATTAAAGCAATTGCCTTCATATCCAGAAGGACAAGAAAAAAAAAAGATAGTGTTGAAGCTTTGGAGAAATGTGATGTGGGGAAAGGATTTTGTTGCACCACCAAATAAAAGCAGCATGCATGACTACAAGATTTCAACGTTGGCGGATGAGGCGGGCTCGGAGGCACATATCAACAAACAAAACAAAACTTTGTAATCATGGGTTTTCTTTATTTTCTTCTTTTTTGTGTGCGTAATACAAAGGGAAGAGGATGGATTCAAGCCCATTGCAACAAATTGCTATGGTAACGTCCATTGCAACAGAGCTTCAATTTATTTTTAGATCGGTGGTTACATGAAACAGTGATCTATTTATTGATTGCCACATAGATATGTCCATTGCATTCTTTCAAAGAAAGACTAGGTCGATATTGGGGTGGAATGAAAAATGCATCGTATAGATTATTGTTAGCTTGTGTGAATGTATTTTATTTGTAAAATTATATATGATAGGAGACCGCTCATAATAACAAAGTGAAATAATTTAGGTTTGTAGTTCTTGATGTTTTTCGGTGCTATAATAACGCGTGATTGGTTTGAATATGTCAGCAAGTTTGTTATATGTTGGTGGATCTTGTTGTATTTAGGATTGATTACTAATATTTCAGGTATCGTGATTATTTTTCGGGGTAGTCATGAATCTTTGATCCTACAAAGTTTAGTGTTGTAATTTTTGTTTTGTAATTTGTGATATTCTCTCAATCTCTGTGTAGATTTAGAATAACTTAGATCTGGGTTCAATTTTGTTGTTTGTTTTGACTTGTTGTTATGCTATGGAAATTTCTCCAAAATCCTTATGCTACTGCTAAACACTCTTGTTGAGAGCTCTGAGAATCTATATTGTAACTATTTAGTTGTTGAATAATGCATTGAGTGTGCTTTAGAGTGTGGAGTTTTTTTTCTCTTGGAACGGTTTTCCTCATAAAATCATGTTCTTAATGGTTTGTTGTTTATTTAATTTATTTACAACTATTGTTCTAAGTTTTAACACATTCTTCTCTAATAAATTAGTGTCGAAAACATATTTTCACCTTTGCTTCTTTTCATAACGATGACAAACTAGAAAAGTGATGAAAAAAAAAAAAGTGGAAAACATAAAATGTTAACCATCTATATGGGTTCTCATTCCAGGGGAAGAAAACTAAAGAGAAAGTGATAAAGACCTTATTAGAATGTTTAATAAAATCTATGTATCTTAATCCCATCATTTACAGTGTGCGATGAAATCGAATACAAACCCTTGGCAATGTTCACCAAAACCCCAAAACCTCGGCATCAACCTAGACGACCGAGCTCGCTTGAATGAAGGCTTGCAGATTTTAGTGTTAAACCCTGGATGAGATTTTGTGATGAAGAGAAGAAAGAGATAAGGGGTGGTTGAGGCCAGTTGTATGAACTTTTTCTTTTTCTTTTTTTCAAAATTAATATATCTTTTTTGCAAAATTAATATAGGAAAAGTATATAGTAGTAAGGGTTGATGTACCAATTTTTCTTAATACCTTTCAATAATATTGTGTGTAAATAAAATAGGGTTATTCAACAAAAAATCGCTAATGAATCTTAAAGGGATAGATTTACACTAGTGACAGATACTTTAACAAGTCGTAGGCTATAGATTCTATGAAATGAAGATTTTTTCCGGGGACATTTGTCCAAAATCCGGCGAGAAATTGTTAGATTCGTTGATTTAAGTGAGTATTTTTGTAGAATACTAGAATCTTGATAGTTTTTCAGCATGTTGAATCCATTTCTACATTCAGAAATAGATTTTGAACAACAAAAAATAGTGATTCGTGTAAATTTATATCGTCGGATTCCGGCCAAAAAAGCCATTTAGTAGAACAACTAGTCAACGCCCTTTAACAATATTATGGGTAAATATAATATGTTTATTTTTTTGTAAGTGAGTTTATGAGCTTGTATTACTAAAGAAGGGTTATGATACAAAAAAGGGGGACTCCCTAGTCTGCCAAAAAGGAAACCAGGCCCGAGGTTCCCGAGTTGTGTTTTCTGAGATAAACAAGGGGTATGACTGGACCACCACCATGGGAAACCAACCCAGTCCTACCATATCCAGTTTTTGAAAAGATAAGCACAACATACATGAAAAAAAATAACAAAAGCTGAGACTGACACAAGACTGACCCAACTGAATTGACAATAGACTAACCAGACACTAGTCTAGGATAATGATATGTTTCTTTCCTTCATCCGCCTGGCCTATGTTCTCCTCCTTTTGGGAGACCGTGCGAGTCCTTATGATATGTGTTGGTGCTCTATTCCCATCAGCTGGAACGGTTTCCATGTGATGGACGTACCACAGGTAGACGTGGAATTGAGCAGCCAACTGCTCCACCTTGGCTCTCTAGTCCTTCTCGACCTTAGTTAGCAGTTTGGTAATGGTTTCCAAACTGCTAAGGCGACTCAAGATTTCGTTCAGCAGTTTCGTGTGTTCCTTGTTGTTCTCCAGTCTAGCGTCCTCCCTTTCCAAGCTCACTTTGCCAATCATCATCTTTGTTTTCCATTCCATCTCCATCATTTTGTGGTAGAGGGTTTCCCTAGGTTGTGTGGCTCCCGAGCCAGTTACCCAGGCTGCTTCCTGATTCATAGCATCTCATGTTTTTCCCTTGCATTGTTCTCTGATTTCCTTTTCCCATCGGGTGATGATCGCCTTTAATTTCAATGCAACCAGAGTATGAAAGGTTCCCTCCGCGTCTTTTGCCACCTGCTCCATCCTTGAAACCCGCCGAGGATTGTTCAGAGTTCTCTTCCCCGGGGCATTTATTTTTATGTGCGTTCGCTTCATTCGCACCATCCCATCTGGCTTATGGTAGCTCCTTTCCCTGCCCTTATGTCTGTGGTATCCCTTACAGTTGCGCTCTTCCATTTTCATCTATTTATGTAGTTTCTTCTCTTATTGAAATTTCCCTGTTGCGAGCCCGTCCTTCCAATTATGGTCTTCCCGTAGAGGTGAACCTTCCCATCCTTTTTCCCCGTCACGGTATGTATGATCATGATGACTCGGTTGTTATCCCTATATGGGCCCTTGCCCCTACTTGCTTTATATCTTGTTGTGCCACTCCCCTTACCTGGTCTTTGGCGTGGTGGGTCGATATTGGTCCATGTCAATGCCTCTTGCCTTACGTCATTTGTTTCCTATTGTTTGCCTTCGATACTTTCCCATGGTCTTTCCTTGCAAATCTTATTGTTGACACGACCTTGTTGTTGTACCCTCGCCTGTTGTATAATTTGATCTTTCATTGTAATTCGTGGTCGAGTGTTGAGCAATCATATCATGCTTGGGTCCTTCATGCCTTCTGCTGGGCCTTTTGTTGCCCTCCTCGATGTGACCTTCCTTGCTTAAGCTATCATCATGATCTTTTGTCACTAGTTGGATGCAGTCCATTATGAGTTGTCCTTCTGGTATGTTGGTCCAGGTAGTATATAGTTACGGTCCTTCCTTGCTAACCCCCTCATTGGTGATTCCGATCGCCAGGCCATTCACCGACCTGTGTACCTAGCGCAACTCCACTATGTTCATCATTTGCAGATGCTCCTGGATTTTTTGTAGGGAGTGTGCCAAGCACCAGTGTCTCTGAACCTTTCCCACTCTGGTGCCATTTTGGAGTCTCTTCATCGTGTTGATGACCAGGGTGGAGTCACCTTCCACAATGGTGTTTTTCATCCTTTCGCATCTTAGAATTTCGAGACGAAGCTCCAGGGATCTAAATTCCACTGCATTGTTGGTTGAGTTTCCCATACTCCCAGTGTATAGCCAGATTATGTTACCACCACTATCTCTGATCACTGCTCCCGTCCCTATCATTCCTGGGTTTCCTTTTGTCGCCCCATCAAAATTTAACTTGAGGAACCCTGTCGGAGGTGGTGTCCAGTTGCGCTCGCCTATTTGAAGTTGTGGTGGCCGCCCTACCTATGTGTTGTTGCACTTGTCTCTTGGGTGAAAATATTCTAGCATGAGGGATTCTTGGCCTATGAATGTGCTTTTCTAGTCTGGCATTTGCAGCTCTGCGTCGTTTCTCGTATTTGTGAGATTACTGCTTCCTTGAGTTTCCCTTCCGAGAGGCTTTCATTCCTGAAGATGCATTGGTTCCTTTCTTTCCATATTTCCCATATGATCATCCCTGGCATGAGATTCCAACAGAGGTTCACCATTTCATTTTCGTTCTAACTCTCATTTCAGTTATTGATGGTTGCATTGATGTTACCTCAGGTCCTATTGGACTAGCGAAAGATGCATGTCGCCCAATCCCAGATCTATGTTGTGTAATTACATTCATCAAGGAGGTGATCAGTTGCTTCTTCCTTAGCTTAATAGAGGTGGTGTCGTGATGGGCCTATGAAACCCCTTTTCCTTAGGTTTTCCCAGGTTAGAATTTGGTTGTGAAATACTAGCCATTTGAACGTTTTTTATTTTTGGCCATTGGGGGCTGCCCCAAATCTTTCCCCATTGTTGCGTTGGATATTCTTGGTCCTAGTCCATGATGTAATTCCTAGATTATTTTAAGTTGAATTCCCCCCCACTTTTCCTGCCCCATATTAGTTGGTCCTCTTCTTCTGAGACTACAATTTTCCTTTTCCCCAATTCCTCCTCCACCTCTTTCGTTATCGTTGTGATCCAATCATTGTTTTGTGGATTCATCTTGTCCCAGATCCTCCATCTATCGTAGTCATTTTCTTGTTTCCAATAGTGGTGGATTTTGATTTTTCCTTGCATGGTCATTTCCTGTTGGAGTTCCTCCCTGTCCGGATTTTCCATTTTGGGTTCCTGTTGCCATGCATCCTCCCAAAATCTAGTTGTTTTACCATTCCTCACTTCACAGAAGTTGTGTTTCTGGATCCAGGATTTGTTGCTCCAGGCTAGATTCTAGATGGTTGATCCTGGATGTTGATGTCCAGGGCATACTTGGCCTTCCAGAGGGTTTCCCATGATGAAGGTTTTTCTTTGACCCATCTCCACCAGAGTTTCTCCCCGTAGGCTTCATTGCTTACTTGTGGGTATTGTAACCCTAGGCCTCCTTTGCATTTTGGTTTGCAAACCTTCTCCCAAGCCACCAAGGCCCATTTTTTCTTACTTTCCGCTCCTCGCCATAGGAAGTCCCTTTGGATGGCTCTTATTTTTTGGAGTTTTCCTTTGGGAGCAGGAAACACAAACATCATATAGGTCGAAATTGCTTGCAGAACTGATTTGGTTAGGATAAGTCTCCCTGCTAGGTTGAGGGATCTATAAGTCCAGTTTTTCACCCTTTCATGTAGTTTGTTGATCACTCTTTCCCATGTTTCCATTTTTCATTCTCTGTTCGTCAAGGGGATTCCCAAGTATTTCATTGGAAGCATTTTGAGTTCAAACCCTAAAATGTTTGTCAGGTTTCTTTGAATTGTTGGGTTGGTATTGAAGAAATAGATCATGGATTTGGAGTGATTGATCCGCTCCTGAGGCTTCCCCAAACTCTTCTAAGATTATTTTATAGGATTTTTCTTCCTTGACCATGGGTGTGCCATGGAGTAAGGTGTCATCAACGAACTGTTGGTGCGTGGAGGTAGGGTAGTTTTCGAAGGGTTTGATGCATGTTATTTTTCTTATTACAGTTGCACTTTTTATGCTTATACTGAGTCCTTCCATCATCAGAATGAACAGGAAAGGTGATAGTGGGTCTCCTTGTCTGATGCCTCTTGAAGGCTAGAAGGGTTTGGCTGGGGCTCCATTGATTAAAAGTGAGTAACTTGTCGTTGAGACTAGGTTGACAATCCAGTTGATCCAGTGTTGCGCAAAGCCAAAAGCTTCTAGAGTCTTGAGCATATAGTGCCAGCTAATTTTTTCATAGGCCTTTGCTAGGTTAAGTTGGATTATCATCCGCCCTCTCCTCTGGATTTTCAGTGTGTGTATCACCTCATGGGAATTGATGATGTTGCCCAAAATTTGTCGCCCTTCTACAAAACCTGCTTGTTCCTGTGAAATCGGTGTGGGTAGGAGAGGCTTCAGTCTATTGACTATGACTTTGGAGATTATATTGTAAACCACATTGCATAAATCTATGGGTCTATAGCAGTCTAGGGTCCTTGCTTCATTTTCTTTGGGGATTAGAGTAATCATGGTGGCATTTAGCGCTTTCAGAATGGAAGTTGAACGTCTGGAGTCTTCCACCACCCCATAAACGTCATGTTTGACCACTTCCCAATAGGCTTTTAAGAATTCCACTATGAAACCATCCGAACCTGGGGCCTTTCCATTGGGCATCTCCTAGACCACTTGGTCAATTTCCTCCTTAGTGATGGGTTTGTTTAGGTTGATATTTTGTTCCTCGATAACTAGCCTGGGGATGTGTTGAGTTATCCTTTGTATGGCCTCCATTCGATCTTGATTGGGTTCCTGGGCTATCCCATGGAAGTGATTTACCAGTATATTTTCAATCTCCTTGTGGGACTCTCTCTCGATCCCATCCTGATCCTGAATTTTTAGGATTTTTTTGTGGGTTCTTCTAGCAATGGTTGTTTTAGGAAAAAACTTGGTATTCTGCTCTCCTTCCTTTAGCCACTTGATTATGGACTTTTGGCACCATAGAGTCTCTTCTTGCTAAAATCTTGCTTCCCATTCCTGGGTCATTTGGATATCATCCTTTTTCTGATCCTCTATATAGCCCTCGTCTATGCATATTTCCTGGAGTTTCCTCATTATGTCTTCAATATTATTTTTTTCTTGGTTTATGTTTCCAAAGATTTCCTTGTTCCACTCCTTGAGTTTATGTTTGATGTACTTGAGTTTATTATAAAGTTTTAACATCCTTGTCCCTTGCTCCGATTGTTTCTCCCGCCACCATTGGTTGATGTTCTCCTTGAAGGTGGGATGTTCGATCCAAAATTTCTCGAATCTGAAAGGTCTATTCTTCGGTGTAGTTTGGAATTTTTCTTCCAATTGAAATGGCCAGTGGTATGAACCCTCCCAGGGAAGGATGTTGCAGTCTAAAGTTAAACCATGTATAATGACAGACTCTGACACCAAGAATTTGTCTAGCCTTATCGCTATCTAATGTTGATTTTTTCGTTTGTTGTTCCATGTGAACTGGCCATTACTGGTTTTGATGTCCACCATCTCCATCATGTCAATGAAAGCTAAAAAGTCCTCCACATCTCTATCCAATCTCATGGTGCCTCCCTTTTTCTCCGCAAGTGTCGTGATGATGTTGAAGTCCCTTGCCAGGATCCAGTGGAGGTTGTTGGAATGGGCTTTTAGGTTTTCTAGGTCTAGGAGCATTCTTCTTTTTTCTTCCAACATCTAGGGACCATACACATTAGTGCATAGAATCACCTCTGTGTTACCTATGATTTGCATGTTAACCGAAAGTGTGTGTCTGGTGGCTTTGGCTGCTAGTAGATTCATCACATGTGGGTTCCACAAAGTGAGAATACCGCCTACCATATGTTGACCTTCGACAGCCAACATCTTGTACTTTCTCCATTGTTTTTTGCTGATTGTTTCCATTATGTCTACTATGCATTTTGTCTCTTGGATGAAATAGAGGTCTGGTATTTCCTTCCTCAGTCTGTTTTAAGGATTCTTTTCTTTCGTGGGTTGTTTAGGCCTCTAATATTCCATGTTATAATCTTCATTTAAATATGTGGGG
>JZKD02S1732091.1:0-14133 GCA_000966675.3 Picea glauca | reverse complement strand
ACAATCTTCATTGTTTGGAATCTCTTTCCTTCTCCATACTGTGGTTGGCATAGGGACATCTTCATTCATATATCTGCAATCTCATGCTTTGTGACCAAGATAATTACACTTGTAGCATGCAATATTTTTGTGCATCAATGGGAAAATGAATTATAATTTTTGTTGACAAATCCATGATTATTTCCATATCTTCTATTTGCACAATTCATGTTTCTTGTGTATGTGTTCCTTTCATTGATTATGCAATTAATTGCCTTATGTCCAAAAAAAATTCAAGTATAACAATGACCAAGAAAGAAATTTTGATACCTTGGAGTAAGTGGGCTTCTTTGTGATGTAGTCCATCTGGGTTCATGATCTATTCTTATGTAGTTTCCTTCATACTGATTGAAGCTTCTTTGATTCTTGAAGGTAGGAGGTCTTCTTGGATATTCATCTCTTTTCTAATCATTCCTTCTTTCTGGTATCCTGGTCCACTTCTCATCAGGAGAGTGAACTTTATTCAATTATGGTCTATTCAGGAGAGTGAACTTGCACAGAATGCCGCACACTCAATAATTAACATACGATTCTGAAAATCACACAAAAGAAACTACAGTCTGTACTCTTTCCAATGAAATTTTTCCCACTTAATTTGGATTATCGATGAAGAAGTTATGACTTTTTTACCCGGAACACTTGTTTATTGACTAGCTTCAGGACTGGTCACAGACCCTATCTTCCACAGAGTGTATCTCCATAATTATAGCGAATCAAGAGCTGAACATTTTACCAGAGGTACCTTGATATGTCTTCTCAATACCATAGCGATTTCACCATCTAAATCGTTCTAGAAAAAAAATTATAGCAAAAATGGTAAGATGACCTGAAAATAACATACCTTAGAACACATCACCAAAAGACTTCATCCTCCCATGAAATCCGACCTTCTCTACTTCTTATTTTCTTTGAAATTCGACTTCTATCAGAATGACTGTCTAATAATGTTTATTTATACCATTTATGTCACTTCATTTTAACATTAGGGCCAACCTGACACTTTCTTATTTTGTAATTATTTTCTTTAATTATCTTTAGGGCCTACATGTACTTCCTTCTTCAATTCACTTTGTCATCTTCAAAAATTCATTTCTCCTCAACCATGAGGATCCACGTGGTGTGACACATACCATCGAAAACAACATGATGTATACTATCCATTCATGGGTGTTGTATATGCATGCACAATGTCCTTCATGTCCAAATACCTTTATCAATCTTGCAGTCCAAAACCCATGACTAGGGTTGACATCAATGACAACAACCAATCTTCCAACACAAAATATGATTGTTGTGGTAGTATATGTCGATGATATCATATTTGGGATTAATATTACTATAATGAGCAGAAAATTTGAAACTGAAATGCAAGAAGAGTTTGAAATGTCTATGTTGGGAGAATTGTCCTTCTTCTTAGGTTTACAAGTAACTCAATCAAAAAAAGAAATATTTATTTCCCAAAACAAATATATCAAAGAAATGTTGAATAAATTCCAAATGAAAGATAATAAACTAGTAAGTACTCCCATGGTCATTGGATGTAAACTAAGCCTAGATGATGACTCACCAAAAGTAGATCAAACTAAGTACAGATCTATGATTGGAAGTTTACTCTATTCAACAACAACTAGACCTGACATCATGCAGGTTGTAGGACTAGTGGGAAGATTTCAATCTACACCTAGGGAAACTCATCCAAAAGCAGTAAAAAGAATATCCAGATATATTAAAGAGACCTTAGAATTTGGATTATGGCATTCAAAAGAAAAATACTTTACATTAAATGCATACACTGATGCAAATTGGGCTGGTAGTATAGATGACAGGAAAAGCACCAGTGGAGGAGAATTGTTTCTAGGAAAAAGGTTTGGTAGCATGGCTAAGTAAGAAACAAACATCCACATCATTATCCATAGTAGATACAAAATACATTGGTGTTGCATCTTGTTGCACACAAGTTCTTTGGATGAAGCAAACTCTAAAATATTTACAAATAAGATATGATGATCCCATTACTATTAAGTGTGATAACAGTGGTGCCATAAGTATCTCTAAAAATCCAGTAATGCATTCTAAAACCAAACACATCCCAGTTAAATACCATTTCCTAAGAGACCGGGTTACCCAAAAAGTGGTTAAAATAGTGTATGTGAACACCAAAGAACAAATTGTAGACATATTCACAACACCTTTGCCCAGGAGTACTTTTAAATTGGGAGTAATTTACATACCTCATTAAAACCATAAAAGTCGTATCAGAAGAAAAGGGGCGCATGGATAGGGGGAGCTTTGCCACAGAGGGAGTGAAGAAACATCATTTTTTGTCATTGTTGTCAAAGGGGGACAATTATCAGTAAAATCCATTTAAGATTGAAAAAGGGGTTTTTACTTTGTTTCCATCAATGCCAAAGGGGGAGAATGTTGGACATGGCATTATGTTGTTGGCATTGATGTCAAGAATATCAATATGGTATTTTTGTTATATGTCTTTGAGATTCTAAAGCTTAGGAGAGATAACATAGTAGGTTGTGCAAAATACATAGCGTGAGGTGCAGAGGAATCATGTATAAAACTAAAGCTTAGAAGAGATAGCCTTCTGATTGGATAAACACAATGCATAAAGAAGCGCATTTACACAAATCTCAGAAGAAAGAACATTAATTGAAGCTCAGAAGAGATGGTGTATTTGAAGTAATATAGGAGACAAAGTTCTGCTAATGAAGAAATCCTTTTGTAAAGGATCGAGTTACAGGAGTCATTCATTCTTAGTTTGGGGCAATCCAAGATCGTTAGATCTGTTGACAAAGTGTCCTCAGACACGTAATTTTATTAATAAGGAAAAAGTAATTACAATAAGAAGTGAGGACTCATAATCTCATTAACCTCACTTGAAAAAGGAGCTTATTTATATAGCTCAACACTAAACAAAAATCTAGGAGAACAACCAATAACATAATCACACAAGTATGATAGGTGTCCTTTACATAGAAGTTAGGTATCCTTATCCTAACAAACTAGAATAAACTAATTTCTAANGTCTGGTAGCATGGCTAAGTAAGAAACAAACATCCACATCATTATCCATAGTAGATACAAAATACATTGGTGTTGCATCCTGCTGCACACAAGTTCTTTGGATGAAGCAAACTCTAAAATATTTACAAATAAGATATGATGATCCCATTACTATTAATTGTGATAACAGTAGTGCCATAAGTATCTTTAAAAATCTAGTAATGCATTCTAAAACCAAACACATCCCAATTAAATACCATTTCCTAAGAGATCGGGTTACCCAAAAAGTGGTTAAAATAGTGTATGTGGACACCAAAGAACAAATTGTAGACATATTCACAACACCTTTGCCCAGGAGTACTTTTGAAAATCTTCAACACAAATTGGGAGTAATTTACATACCTCATTAAAACCATAAAAGTTGTATCAGAAGAAAAGGGGCGCATGGATAGGGGGAGCTTCGCCACCGAGGGAGTGAAGAAACATCATTTTTTGTCATTGTTGTCAAAGGGGGACAATTATCAGTAAAATCTAGTTAAGATTGAAAAATGGGTTTTTACTTTGTTTCCATCAATGCCAAAGGGGGAGAATGTTGGACATGGCATTATGTTGTTGGCATTGATGTCAAGAATATCAATATGGTATTATCATTATATGTCTTTGATATTCTAAATCTTAGGAGAGATAACATAGTAGGTTGTGCAAAAGACATAGCGCGAGGTGCAGAGGAATCATGTATAAAACTAAAGCTCAAAAGAGATAGCATTCTGATTGGATAAAGACAGTGCATAAAGGAGCGCATTTACACAAATCTCAGAAGAAAGAACATTAATCGAAGCTCAAAAGAGATGGTGTATTTGAAGTAATACAGGAGACAAAGTTATGCTAATGAAGAAATCCTTTTGTAAAGGATCGAGTTACAGGAGTCATTCATTCTTAGTTTGGGGCAATTCAAGATCGTTAGATCTATTGACAAAGTGTCCTCAGACACACAATTCTATTAATAAGGAAAAAGTAATTACAATAAGAAGCGAGGACTCATAATCTCATTAACCTCACTTGAAAAAGGAGCTTATTTATATAGCTCAACTCTAAACAAAAATCTAGGAGAACAACCAATAACATAATCACACAAGTATGATAGGTGTCCTTTACATAGAAGTTAGGTATCCTTATCCTAACAAACTAGAATAAACTAATTTCTAAAAACATTTAAACTATAAAATACTTAGACTATATAACTTTAGGATTATGAGGCTAACATTCCCCCCTTTAATCCGAAAGTTCATTTTACAAATGCCAAGTTCATCTATGAACTTAGTGAACTTTATTCTACCAAGAGGTTTGGTAAAAATATTTGAAGTTTGATCTTCAGATGGACAGAACTGAGACTTGATGATGTCTTTGATGATGAGCAATCTGATGAAGTGGTACTTGGTGTTGACATGTTTAGTCTTTGAATGAAATACTGGATTCTTGGCCATCTTTATTGTTGATTGACTATCGATCAAAAAAGTAGTTGGTGATTTCTGAGATTCACCAAGATCCTGTAAAATTGTGCGTAGCCATACAATATCACATGTTGCTTCCCAAGTTGATATGTACTCTGCCTCTGCCGAAGAATTGACAATTGTTGTTTGTTTTTTACAATTCCAAGATATTGTTTTTGAACCCATATTCATTAAATGCCCTGAAGTGGATGTTCTATCATCAATGTCACCTGCAAAATCATGCTTTCTAGGGATAAATTTTCCCTTCATTCTTAGCAATTTCCCATCTTCATATCCTGTCATTATTGTTTTCAAGTTATCCTTCTCTGACTTAATATTGACCAACCCATCTTGCATGATGATTTGATGTCCAACTTTTCGGATTGTGACTAMGGATAACAWTTTTTTCTTAAAACTTGGTACATACCAAACATTTGAAATCCATTTTTCACCAATTCCAAGGAGAAAGAATTTCACTGAACCTTTTCCATGAGGTATATGAGTTGTATCATCATCTAAATAGATGGGATTTAGTTGAACTTCTTGATAATTCCAAAAATAGTCTCTGCGATAAATCATATGCTGAGTAGCCCCTGTGTCCAATATCCAATCATTTTCAAATGAAGCTTCTTGCTGAACTATTGTGAAAACGTATTCATATTGATCATCCTTGTAATCTTGATCCTTTGCATATTGAGCTGATTGTTGAGAATTTGAATTTGATGTTTGCTTAAACTTTGGCAATTGATCATTGTTTGTTAGACAATTTAATGCATAATTTCCCATCTTTAAACATCTCTTACATATCAATTGACTGAAATTCCCACCTCTTCCTAACTGTGCATTATTATTGGGAGTATTACTTTGAAAATTTTGTTGATTAAAATTGCTACAACCTCTACCTTGACCACGACCTCTTCCTAGGCTAGGATTAGAAGACTTATTCTGAAAATTTCCAAAATTTTGCTTACCTCTTCCTTTAGAACTTTCAACTTTAGTGAAAAGAACATATTCTCCTGATTGGTTTTGTTTTCCAAAGGATTTACTATGTTGAGCCAGTAATTCACTAAGTGAATCAAAGGTCGTAGATGATAACTTATCAATTATTTGCAAAGTCTCGAGAAAATGATTATAAGATTGAGGCAAACCATTTATTACAATGGAGACCAAAAAACTATCATCAAGTTTAGGAAAACCACCCTTGATGATTTCCTGATGAATGTTCTTAATCCTTGAAATGTATTCTAATACATCACCATTATCTGCTAATCTTTGTTTAAGCAATTTCATCTGTANCCATCTTCATATCCTGTCATTATTGTTTTCAAGTTATCCTTCTCTGACTTAATATTGACCAACCCATCTTGCATGATGATTTGATGTCCAACTTTTCGGATTGTGACTAAGGATAGCCATTTTTTCTTAAAACTTGGTACATACCAAACATTTGAAATCCATTTTTCACCAATTCCAAGGAGAAAGAATTTCACTGAACCTTTTCCTTGAGGTATATGAGTTGTATCATCATCTAAATAGATGGGATTTAGTTGAACTTCTTGATAATTCCAAAAATAGTCTCTGTGATAAGTCATCTGTTGAGTAGCCCCTGTGTCCAATATCCAATCATTTTCAAATGAATCTTCTTGTTGAATTGTTGTGAAAACATATTCATATTGATCATCCTTGTAATCTTGATCCTTTGCATATCGAGCTGATTGTTGAGAATTTGAATTTGATGTTTGCTTAAACTTTGGCAATTGATCATTGCTTGTTAGACAATTTAATGCATAATTTCCCATCTTTAAACATCTCGTACATATCACTTGACTGAAATTCCCACCTCTTCCTAACTGTGCATTATTATTGGGAGTATTACTTTGAAAATTTTGTTGATTAAAATTGCTACGACCTCTACTTTGACCACGACCTCTTCCTAGGCCAGGATTAGAAGACTTATTCTGAAAATTTCCAAAATTTTTCTTACCTCTTCCTTTAGAACTTTCAACTTTAGTGAAAAGAAGATATTGTCCTTATTGGTTTTGTTTTCCAAAGGATTTACTATGTTGAGCCAGTAATTCACTAAGTGAATCAAAGGTCATAGATGATAACTTATCAGTTATTTGCAAATTCTCAAGAAAATGATTATAAGATTGAGGCAAACCATTTATTACAATGGAGACCAAAAAACTATCTTCAAGTTTAGGAAAACCACCCTTGATGATTTCCTAATGAATGTTCTTAATCCTTGAAATGTATTATAATACATCACCATTATCTGCTAATCTTTGTTTAAGCAATTTCATCTGTAGATCAACTCTTTGAGATGCAACATGAGTATCAAAAAGCTTCTTGAATTGATTCCAAGCAGACCATGCATCTTTGGAATTATCAATATGTACAAACATGTGTTCAGTTACAGAAGAGCGCAGAAAAGCATGTGTTTTTTCATCTTTCAAATGTCATTTTTCTAAAGTAGCGTCAATTGGCTTAGTTGGAGCAGTATCACCATCACAAATATCACACCATAATTCATTATAGATCAAAGTGTTTTTCATGAGCCAACTCCAAGATTTGTAATTCTTGGGTCCATCTAACTTATACGATTCTGTGAATAGATTGATTAATTTATACATGATGGTATATTTCCTTATTGTAAAATTGCAAGTTAATGATCACACCACCACACTGAATAATCCTAAAAAACACCAAAAGGGTAGGATTACTGACATAGTGTAGCCGAAAAAGTTCATGGGATCTGGTGGGACTGATAGAGGGGAAATCCAACTAGGGATCTCTAGGGCTTTAAATACAATTCTTACTCCCAAAGAAAAGGAAGCAATTGGGTGCACTTACAAATCCCTTGACATGATTGAGACCATTGTTTGCAAAATAAAAAAGGGTAGGATGCCAACAAAGTTGGAAGGCGATTTACTGTATACAGTCACTATTTTTGTTGCAACTACAAATGGAGGAGAAGCAGATAGAACATATGTTGTTGCTTGCCTTTCTCTAGTCAGGGTCTCCTGCAATGGATACTAAGATAAATTTTATATATGCATTCCAAGCTACGATTATAAGGCCAATGATGGTAGATCTAACATATCTAAATCACTCAAGAGAATATTGATATAGGCTGAGGTCGATCCTTGAGAAAATATGATTCCAAATTTGCATCATAATGGCATCATGATTGGTTTTTGCTCCATGTTAGAGATACAAGAGAAGAGTATTTGTCAAGGAGAAAAGAACTCTAGTCATTGAATAGGAAAACACTCTTCTCTTTGTGTTAAAAATAAAGTTGCAAAGGATTAAGAGAAGGTAAAAGGTGTAGAATATGGGTGATTTTGTGTTTTTCTTACCCATGATATTTAATTAAGTCACAATGAAGACTTGAGAATTAGTCATGGATTCTTTAATGGCATAAATTTTGGTATTGAACTCTTGTAAAGGAGTGCAAAAGAAGCTTGATGTGCATTTCAGCTTAAATTTTGTAAACAGAAGGAGAAAAGACGTGTGATATCAAACTTGTATCATAATAAAATCATATTTTATTTTTCTCTTGTGCCCTAGATCTGCCCGAATCAAACGCAAAAACTACAAATCAAGTTAATGACATCAAGGCACATATAACCGAACACATGTGATCAAAATCCTACAAAGTATAATCAAGCAGCGTATTGAAGCAATCAAGTTGACAATCACATCAACAATGAACAAGTCAATCTCATAATTGAAGGAGAATTGAACTGAAAAGCATCATCACATTTGAACATAAATTCAACTTTGAAATCAACATTCATTGTAAACTTGCAAATAGTATTTTTTTGTGGGTAATCAAGATCAACTATTTACTATAGTATTTTGTAAGTGTCCAATCAAATAAAGTTGAATTTCGATGTAATTTTTGGGTGCACTCTTAGTTGAACCCGACACCCACAACTTGCTTATATCACTATATTCCTGAGTCTATAGATTGAGTAGTTGAAAATCAATCATTGTAATACTTTGGGTGCATTTTCGGTAGTATCTGACACCCTCAACTTCTTGGAAGAAAGAAATAAAAGTTCAAGTGAGTGATTCAAGTCTGTGAGTAGCAAGCAAGCCTTCTTTTGTTGAGTCAAATTGTAATCAAGATCTACTTGCATAAGGAGACCTCATTTAGTGTTTTGAAATGGCTCGAAGTCTCGAATTATTAATGTTTATGAACACTCTAATAAACACCATTTAAGACAACACAGTGACATTGAACAAAACAAGTCTTCAATCAGTGCTAACTTGTTTGCAAGTGACAGGAGAAAAAGTTAGACTCCTTCAAGCACACTCCCAGATATTGAACGATGAGTTCATAGATCTCAAAAATCAACAACTAGTGAAGTGTTCTGAACCCGTTTTTGTTCATCACAACCCTCTTTGTGATGATGACGAGGATGATGATGATGATGATATTTTTTATGAAAATATAGAGAATAGGAAACTCAGTAAGACAACTCCAAATGCAGACGAATATGACGTTATTCATGAACCTACATTTCAAGAGTTTTATTTTGAGTTCAATGAAGAAAATATTTTAATGATGCAACAACATACAATAAATCCACTTCCATTGATTTCAAAGCAACAGATTCAAAATACTCTTTCCAAGCCCATCATCAGAACTTGTGAAGAAATATTTTACAACAAAAATAGAACATGACTTGGATATGACAAGAAAGTTACCGTTCATATTCCTGATTATTCCAAACCAATCAAGTTCCAAAGCATTGGATTCCTTCGAGAAGTTTCAACTAGATCGAGGTGAAGTCAAAGGTTGGGAAGGATTAAATCTCAATTGTTAGATTAGCATTATGGATTGTTGGATCAAGTAGCGGATAAGTTACTTCGGCACTTCGACACTTCGCCACTTCGACGGTTACTGCAAACAAGGAAGGAGCTTCGGATGGTTTCCCATTCATTGGATCAAGATTCGATCTAGAATGGAAATGTTGAATTGTCAGATCACACTAAAGGAAATAAAGTAGTCGACTCCAGTGTTGACCACTCCAATGAAAAAGAGTCTGAAACAAGTAAGTTTACCCGAAGGTCGAAGCCTCGAAGTCGCGAACTCCTGTCGACCGTCGGATTATAGGAAGAACAAGAAATCTTGTCAACCATTGATCTGGAGTGAAAATATTGAAGCTACCAAATTGCACTAAGGAAGAAGGTGGTCAAATCCGACCTTGATCTACTCCAGCGATAAGAAACTCAGATAAACCAATAAATCATGAACTCTGAAGCCCCGTAATTAACAGAAGTCGTCGATCAAGACAAGAAAAGATCTACGGTGATATATATATTCGACACTTCGGCAATGATCGAAGGATGGTATAAAAGTTCCAAAACTCCCAAAGCCACGAAATGTAAATCCATGATCCAGGAGGGAGACATGTGGCAGAAGACAAATATGACACATGGCCCAATCGGCTAGTGAGAAATGTCAAGGTATAGTTGGCACATTAGGTATACAAAAGTCACAAATTAAGGTGACATGTGGCATCCACTCAACCAGTGCCATGTCAATAGTGATGTCAACAAGCCACGTCACTACGGGGATATCTATCTTCTCCTACTAGCTAAAATATCTGAAACATCGATGGTGGAAGTCACGAATTAACGTTTGGTCGTTGATCGAAGATCCTATGAAATATTTCTTGATTGTCCAATCAAGTACAATGGAAGGATAAAGTAAGCCTGAATCACGAAGTAACTCTAACCATTGATCGACTTCGGGAGCATTCTCGACCGTTGATCAAGCGGTCACCACCATTTTATGAATTACTCGGTAGGTAAACCTCCGGAGGGATTGCTCTACTCTAAAGTCATGGAGCCACGAATAGTCGAAGTCCTGAAGTGAACGATAATCGTTCATCTCAACTCATGATTAACTCCTGAACATTGATTTGTTTGAAGCCTCTGGATAAGATAGGATCGTCCATCTAACAGAAGATTAAATATTGACTGTCTGATCTACTAGTGAATACAGTATACGCACTTCTGTGAAATGTAATCTGAGAGGATTGAATGACAACAAAGGTCGAAAGTCCTTAAGGATGAAGTACCAGAGAACCTGGTTCCAGCATCGATCACGTGATAAGGTAAATAAGCTAAAGGGGTTAGAAGTGAATAATCCCTTAGGAATTTGAATACAATTCCACATAGAAGAATAGGGGTGGAAGAAGAAAGCGCTAATAAAAAAATGCTTGGAATGGATAATCTCGTGATTTCGAGCTTGCAAACACACAAATTTTGGTTGAAGCAAGCACCTATTGATTAAGACTCGAATTCACAACAATTCGAGATCTTTGGACTAATGAACCGATACAAAATCATGATTAAACAAGAGTTAAATCATGAGCATTATGAATAAAGAATAAAAAGGAAAAATGATATTATTTAAAGTTTAATATTATCATTTAAATGAAGAGGTGCAATGGTTCAAATTTCAAATAAAGGGACACAATGCTTAAAAGTTCACATCAGTTGGAAGACTATATAAACAAGAAATAATGGTGAGAAGAAGGTGTCTCTGCAGTCCAGATCAGAAAATCAAAAGCAGAAGCAGATTCCAAGAAAAAGAATTGATGATACTTATGCAGTGAGGGTGGAAGGGAGGAGCAAGGAAGGATTGATATCCTTTACTAAGTAAAGTGTGAATATAAGGGAGTTGGTGCTTCCTAGGGTTGATTTCCTAAAGATAAGGGAGTTGGTGTGTCCTAGGGTTGGTTCCCTAAAGACAAGGGAGTTGGTGCTTCCTAGGGTTGGTGCCCTAAAACAAGGGAGTTGGTGCTTCTTAGGGTTGGTGCCCTGAAGAAGGGGATTTGTGTCTCCAAGACTTGGTGATCTAAAAAGGATTGGTGTCCTTCACTATCTTAGATTACTCTTTATAAAACCTTGTAATTCATGTTAATTATATTTATATAATTGATTTTAAATACAAGTCCATTGTTGATCTATGTTCATCATGAGGGTATCCACCACACCAACTTGCTTCTGGAGGACATTGAATCTTGCTCCATGAGGTACAAGACAGGTATTACGATGAGTGCCATTTCAATATTTGAAGCATTTGGGTTTGTTGCATTTAAAACTACTTTTGATTATGTAACGTTTGCTTGGACATTATGTTATTTGCCCTATTTCACCTTGGTGGTTGACATTGTGCCCTAGTAAGTGGTCACCCTTAGGGATTATTTTTCTACTGGGAGCCCCCCTTGACGTGTCATCATGCCATTCTCGACCATGCTTGTCACTTTCCACACTTTGTCCCCCCATCTCCCTATATTTTGGGTTTTCGAGTGTACTGACCCAATAAGGGGTTGTCCCTCATTTCATGGGAAGAAGGCGTTGGAGGCCCAAAGAGGAGATGGTTGGAAAAAGATAAAAGCCTAATTATGAACCTTCTAGATGCTCACCCAAAGAGGTCTTGAGAGTAGTGAAACGCTTCTCCTAAAAAATCAAAGACCTGCAAAATCAAACACATAACATAAATGCCCCACTTGACTGAGGGATTTACACAAAGTGTGTTACTAGCTAGACTATACCCCCATGGAACTATGTGTACGTCTCCCTTCAAGTGAGAATTTGGTACTGCCCCCCAAGCTAATCGATTCATACTAGGGAGTACCCAGTGTTTGGACCTTAATTAATTAATGGCAATGAATGGGCTTGAAAAAATGATGCATTGAAAACGAAGGTGCAACACACCCTCTTCAAAGGCACCCATAAATGAGACAATACGATCCCTTGTATGTCATGAACCCCATCCCCAAGAGTCTTGCCCCCATCCATATAATATTTTCCACGTGTCTTAGAAAGGGGTTCCATTTAGGAAACACTCCTTGACCTAGGGGACAATTTACCCAATAGGTCACTTTGTTATCCCTTCCATACCCAAACTTGGCAAGTTGCATAGGGTCTTTGAGCAGTTGTTTATTTTTATGAGGTGGTTTTTGATGCACATGCTTAGGTGGATATTTTATTGACTTGATTTACTCATCATGATGCATTTGACTTGAGATCCTTGGAGGGAATATTCATTGTCTTTGCAGGAGCTTGTTTGGTCGACAAATTTGGAAGAACAAGCCTAGCTTGGGCTTCCTTGGGGCTTGAATCCCACCGGTTGGATACCTTGGCCTTCACTTTGGATGATGATGATAGCCTTTGGAATCTTGAGACATGCCTTCGAGGACCTAACACATGCCCCTACTAGTCCAACGTTTTTCCTTTAGAGGCCAAAATGTCACACTTTGAGGGCTTGACATCATGCATAGGTTACAGTTTGGTGGTGATGAGGACACATGGAATCACTTGATGAGGAAAAATGCCTTGAATTGGTGGAGAGGGACCTAGCGCCTTAGAAGAAGGCCTTTGGGAGCCCAATGTTTCATTCCCAACGTCAACGACTTGCCAAAGATGCCAAAAAGTTGCCCTAAAGGGGTGACATCATGCTTTTTCTAGGGTTTCTATTGTGCAAAATCAAATTTTAAATTGTAAAGGGGAAAAGTAAGGGTTGTTGTCCCCTTACGTTTTGGTTTACCCTAAGTTTTGTGGACAAATTCTTATTAGAGGTTTTTGCATAAATAAATATCATTTCTATCTCATTTTATCATAGCTCTCCCATTTGTGAGAAGTTTTCTAGTTGAAATTCTCGTCGTATTTGGGAAATCTCCCTCTCTTGTGCTTTTGCTATTATTTTTATTTACTATTGGTGGAAGAAGTAATGCACTATCTCTCTTGGAGCTACTCTTTTGCATTGTGGTGGATTAATCTTAGTAAATAATGGGTTTGTCTTGTTAATGCCTGGACTAGGTGAGGAATCTATCTTGTATTGTTTCTTTTCTTGGTTACAAGTTTAATTTGCTAGACTTCTTGGGGAGTATAAGGGCATACAACCCCACTAAGCCCATTGTATTTGTCTTGGAATAATTGTTGCATAAGGTTTTACTAGGAGAAGTAAAAGGGTTGACACCCTCCTAGTACTTCCTAGATAGTTTTGCTCGTCTTGGGGAGTAAAAAGGCTTACACCCTGATGCAGGTGCATCGCCAACTCATCAAGGAGCATCGCCCAAGACAAGCAAGCTAGCATGAAAGACAACGAACAGCTGGACAAGGCCAGCCGAAACTTTTTGAATTTTCATTTAAGATGATGCGCCAATGTATAAATGAACCATTTATAGAAAGCGCATTTGTATATTATAGTGGACCTTGAGCCTTTAAGCTCTCGTCCTTAGGTAGATGAGGCATTTAATAGATTTAATGCAGGTAGATAGATGTTTTAAGTCTAGATTAGACAGTTTCAGTTTTCGAGAGGGAAAACGGATATAGACACCCTCACTTGTACATGGTAACATTATTCAGAAGCCAGCATTCAGGAGAGAAGAGCAAGCAGAGAAATCTGTGGAGAACACCCATGTACAAAAGATTGAATTAATAGAAGAGAGTCTATGATTCAATTTCATGGCTGGTTTTGTTTCTCTGTGTCTGTTGTTTATGTGCTCATGAATGTTTGCTTTCTGGTCATGCATTTTCTTTGAATATGTTGTGTATGTGATTT
>JZKD02S1732080.1:96830-106881 GCA_000966675.3 Picea glauca | reverse complement strand
GTCCATTGATGCCCTCAGCATCCATAATCCATCAAGTGTCCTACACACTAAAGGAAACTCGTCAATAGCATATGTCAACACGCATATATAAAATAACATAAATAATAACCCATCAACATCATCATAAGAATGCATATGAGAAACACATAACCATATACTATAATTGGATCACTTGCAGGCAAGTGTCCTCAAAGAATAAGTCAATAACATGTGTTCGTAAGGGAGGGATGTTACATACACGCCCTCTTGTTTTAAACTTCATCCTGAAGTTGTACATTATATAAAATGCAGTAAATAAAGTATCTCACAAGATCTATATGTCTAAACAATCGAATAAGTAAGGAAATTGTTGACCATATCATATGCATCTTCCCAGGTAGCAGAGTGTGGACTATAATTGTTCTAGTGGACCTTGACCCAATTGATTGTTCGATGCCCTAGTTGTCGAATGCGATGGTCCATAATGTGTATTGGCTTCACATTCAGTGCACCCTCGTCCGACACCTGCAAGGAACTCATGCCAATCACATGTATAGGATCACTAACATAATATTTCAAAACAGATACATGAAAAACATCGTGCATACGCCTCAAAGAATCGGAAAAGGCTAGTCGATAGGCCATGGGTCATTTCCCTCCCACAATTTCGAAATGTCTCATAAACCTAGGCGATATTTTAGCACCCTTTCCAAATTTGAACGAGCTCTTGTGCGGTTTGACCCGCACGAAAACTTAGTCACCAAATTCATAATTGTGGTCAATGCGATGTGCATCTACATAACTCGTCTATCGATATTGCACATCTTTAATCCTTTGTCTTATCACTTGGATTTGTTCTTCCATTTCTTGGATCACTTATTGTCTTACAAGGACCCTACACTCAATTCGATCCCAGGTCAATGGTGTACAACACAGTCACCTATAAATAAACTCAAACGATGCCATCTTAGTGGTACTTTGATAGTTGTTGTTGTATGTAAACTCTACTACTAGAAAGAACTCTTCCCAACGCTTATGTTGGTCCATTACATACATCCCCAACATATATTCCAAAATTTTCTTTGTTATTTATGTCTACCCTTTTATCTTAGGGTGATGTGGCATACTAAAATTCAGTTTTGTTCGCAAGGCCTCTTGGAAATTGGTCCAAAAATGTCTTGTAAACACCGATCCTCTATCGGATATAATTATTTTTGGCATACCATGTAATCCCACAATATCACTGACAAAAACTCTAGCTATGTTTGGTGTCGAGTAAATTGTACACATAGGAATAAAATGTGAACTATTTTTAAGAATGTCAGCTACCATGAAAATCAAGTCGTGCCTCCTTGCTGTCAGCGACAACCCAACAATAAATTCCATCGAAATGACCTACTATTTCGATTCCATAATAGCATATTGTTGTAGTAATAATACGAGATGTCTATGTTCATCCTTCACTTACTGACATTCTATACATTTTGCCACAAAGTTAACAATTTTTGCCTTCATTTATTTCCAGAAGAATAAGGGCTTAAGGTCTTCCCTCATCTTCGTGACTCCCAGATGAACGATGTATACTGCTCTAAGATCTTCACTTAAAATCAAATTTCTCAATTCATCGTTAGGTGATACGTAAATCCTGTTATTATACCTCAACATAATGTCATTGTCTAATGTATAACCTTCAAACTTTGGTATAATAATGGTGTATTTTCCGATATTTTCCTTAACCACTTTATACCAGCCATTGTCGAGCTATATAGTTAGAATATTTTCTCGAAGATTTGTCTCAATAGGTATCATAGAGAATATGTGTGGTCTTCGACTCAATGCATCTGCGACTCTGTTCATTGTTCATTTTATGTAAGTAATCTCAAAATCATATTTTCTATGTAATTCCGAGCAAGACCTTTCTTGCGCGTTCAAGTCACTCTGCGTAAATATGTGCTGCAATCCACAGTGGTTTGTTTTTAGTTTTAATTTTCATCTAATCAGGTAGTGTCTTCACACTCTTAATGCATAAACAATGTCCAATAACTCCAAATCATGCATTGCATATTTCTCCTCATGATTTATTAATTTCATTGAGATGTAAGCGATCACTTGACCATCTTGCATCAAGAATCCACCTAAGCCCTCCTTGGATGAGTCTATGCATACTAAGAATTCCTTGTCCATGTTGAGGGATTTTAGTATTGGCATTGTCGTCAATATCCCCTTAATCCTTTGAAATGATTCTGCGCACTTCTCAATCAATACAAACTTCTTATTTTTCTTCTCCAATTTCATGATCAGATTTTCTATCTTCAAAGGTTCATCAAAGGTTTTTCAAAGATAGAAATATTATCAAATCTACCTAAGCTCGTCCTGCTCGACTGTGTTTACCTTAATTCTTTTCTACGCTGCACTAGAAATAAATCTCTCTGTAGCACCGGGATCTATCAAAATACTAAAATTTTGGTTGGCGATTATACCTAATGTCTCGAGCATAGTGGACTGGTTCTCATCCTGAAAGTTATTCACCATTTCATGAATCTTGTGGGCCTTTCCCATATCTCCAATTGTATTGTTTCCTGTTGATACGACAACTTTGGCCTTCTCAATCGGACAATCTCATTGGTAATGTGGCTCTCCACATGTCCAACTTCTGACCTTTGGTTCAATACTCCTAGTCCGTGAAGTAGAGGTTGTTGGCCGACCATCTTGAAATATTGGTCTATTCTGTTGAAAAGGAATAAACTATTGTCATTGTGGGCGATGTTGTTGTTGATGATGTAGTCATCTCTAAGGAGGGCTTTGCTAATAATTTTCTCGCCAGGGGGTCGTGAGCATGGATCCTCTCAATGTTTCTCAATACCTTGATGTATGCTTGGTTGGTGTCTAATGCATCATCTGTCCACTCGGTCTTGTAGGAGTCCTTCCCTGACCAATGTTGGTCATCTCTTCCTCTGCTATGAGGGCCTTTTGGATTGCATCATGCAATATCTATGGAATTAGGATTCTGACCTTTTCATGAATTTTTAGGTTAAGGCCAAACACAAACTTGTTGACCTTTAGGTTCTCTATGTTCAGGTGTGGAGCATACCTAAGAAGCTCCATGAATCGGGTCCCATACTCTGACATCATATGCCCACCCTGTCATAAGGCATTGAACTCATTGAGTTGTTTCTCGATGAATTCCTTTCTTAAATACCTCTCTCGGAACCCCTCTTCGAACAATTCCTAAGACATGTCTTCGACGACGAGGTTTATTTGAGGTAGAAGCATCTTCCACCATAAAAGAGTAGTTCCCTTCAACTGAAAGACCGCCATGTGGAATTTCATGTTGGAGGTGTAGAAATGAAGTGCAAAGAACATCACCATGTTCTCCAACCATGCCTCGGTGGCTAAGCCATCCGTGGCACCCATGAACTCATGAAACTTAACCTTCTCGAATTCTTTGTGAATGCTACCAGTACCAGCTAGGGGAAGTGAACTCTCATTGGGTAAAATATCCCTAGCCTCATCTCTATATAGTTGATTAATCAAGGCCTCTGACATCCTCTAAAAGAACCTCATAAAACAAGCGACATACCCCATGCTAATTTGATCATGTCCAATGACTTTTTCTTCTCCTAGTGGGTTAGACCCCTTTTGCGTAGATGCTACTGGAGGTGTTGTGCCTCTGCCCCTAGCACCATGTCATATACCTCCATGGCATCCTCTAACCATGATTACCTACATGGAAAAATTTCAATTTTAATTAGCGATAAGTTATTAATCAAGTGTTTAATACAGTGGAAGGTGCGATGATCCCAAGTCATGGGGTTGAACCTACTTTGATACCATATGAAATGGCCCCAACTTTACAAAAACAAATAGCGATGTACAATAGGTATATATATATATATATATATATATATATATATATATGCATTAGGAATTTAATATCATCACAATATAAATTAATAGTATTACAAGTGACACATCATCGTAATCAATAAAGACACACAAGCTAACGCATTAACATAAATAAAAGAGACACATGATCAACATATAAACATAATAGTGACACAATTCAACACATCAAAATCAACTGAAGCAAATATCATAAACAATCAACCATGCCACTGAATAATAAAATAACTATTCTCCCAACCTATCCTACATGGTTAGGACCTCCACGACACATAAGCAATGCTCAAGCTCGAGATTCATCCGATTGATTTTTACCACTTATGGTCTCGGGGCTCGCGACTGTTCTGAGGAACAAGGAGGTATATAAGTCCCTTAAACAATCACAACTCAAACTCCAGCCTAAATTTATTACTCATACATCAACATTATTCATGGTGCAAGAGAATCTAATTACTCAATAAATCTTACATCAACATCATTTTAATGGCACAAGGGAATCTATTTAGTCAATCAATCATACATCGATTTTAATTTCATGGTGCAAGAGTAATCTAGTTATTTCATTAATCATAAATCAACATTAATTACATGGCACACTAATAATATAATTTATTAATTAATCATAAATCAACATTAATTCAATGGAACACTAGTAGTCTAATTACTTACTTAATCATAACTCAACATTAATTCCATGGCGTGCTAGTAATCTTATTACTTACTTAATCATAAATCAACATTAATTCATTGGCATGCTAATAATCTAATTACTTAATTCATCATAATTCAACGTTAATTCCATAGCGTGCTAATAATCTTATTACTGACTTAATCATAAATCAACATTTATTTTATGGCCTCCTAATAATCTAATTACTTAATTAATCATAACTACACATTAATTCCATGGCACACTAACAATCTAATTACTTAATTAATCATAATCACATTATTTCCATGGCGCACTAGTAATCTAATTACTTAATCATAAATCGACATTAATTCCATGGCATGCAAGTAATCTTATTACTTACTTAATCAAAAATCAACATTAATTCCTTGGTGCACTAATAATATAATTACTTAATTAATCACAATTCAACATTAATTTCATGGTGTGCTAATAATCTTATTATTTACTTCATCATAAATCAACATTAATTCCATGGCACGCTAATATTCTAATTGCTTAATTAATCATAAATCAATATTGCCTTTAAATTAAATGATGACAAAACAAAATCGTTTCTCTTAACAAATAACCAGATTAATACACATACCATTGCAGATGTAGAAGAATTGGTGGTGATCATTATTAAAGGCTCGGTTGAAGTGTTTTAGTGATTTGTGACAATCTGGACTAACATTAACAATAATGTGTAGATGACTTTGGATACTCTCGACAAAAATCACGTTACGTTAAAATAATCAATTTTAGATTGATTTCTTACGAACCTATGCGGAAGGATGACTTGGTTGTTAATGACTGGTGGGTTATGCACTTACCTTTATTCGAGGTATGGATTTATCCCAAGCTCATGGTTTAAGCCTTGGATGTTTTGTTAGAATTAAAACCCTTAATTTACCATCTGCAATAGGGCCATAAACATAACATCATGGTGAAATGTTGCGTAAAATTCCCTTAAGAAGATCTAAAGGATCAAAATTTTAAATATGTAAAAAGGGAAATATTAGGTCACGTGCATACTCAAAATAAAAAGTAAAGGGCGTCAACCTAAAGTATCAACCAACCAAGAAAACATCGGCTTTATACCTCCCTAAAAGGAACTTAGAAAAGATCCAAATAAAAAGAATCCCACTACTATATCCACAAGAGGGTTTTACAAGAGGCCACTCTCTTTAATAGACTAACAATCTGGCAGGTGAACTTGGGTCAAAGGAAAGATTTTATTCTTAAGGGTGGAAGCTTCTTGCAAGGGGTATCTTCATGGTAAAGTAGATATTGGCAAAGACTAGCCAAGAAAAATAAAAGCAGTAACAAACCCAAGAAGGGACGGTGAAGAAATGTGGTTGAATGACAACGACCAAACCTATTATTTAAAGATAAACCCTTGCTCTTCATCTCTACAAGTGCACGGAGGAAGGAAGCCAAAGTCAACCATGTTCCCAAATAACTTTCCTGGTTAAGCACTTCGTGTTGGAACCTTTTATGATGGCTAAAGGCACGAGAAACAACCTTTCAATTTGCTCTGCTGGTTAAAGTGTAAATCTCTATGGAAATCTGGTAATCATAACATTACGGGTCCGGTCAAGGCAAGGAGAGTCCATCCGTTTCTATCAATTGAAATTCCACAGCAACAACGTTCAAGCAACATGTTTCCCAATATCTAAATCGCAAAGGCTGGCAATTAAATTCTAATTCAGGCGCCAGTCAATTTTGCGCATTATAAGAATGGTGAATACACTTGCCCGGTGATTACTGGGGCACTTCCTTCCTGTTCTTGTTCCCACCGTGTCCCTTGCTCGGGTAAAAGTCGAACAATGAATTTGGTGGATGTAAAGAAGGCTCTTTTACTTGGTGAGAGTCGGAGGAACAATGTTGAAGAGAAGAACTCGGGAGGACATTCACTACTGGGAAATTGCTAAGGGGATAGTGCACTCAATCGAAAGAGAAGCACCAAGCGGTAATACACAACTGGAAAATGAATCGCTAGAAGACAATCGTTGGGGGTAAATTTTCCTCAGGAGGAAACTCGATAAAAATTGTTGGTAAACCTCTGATTCAGAAGCAATGTGCATGCTATAACTCTGAGATTTAATTCACATTTCCGTGCGAGTGCCACCTCTAGTGCCCTTTAAAATTTCGCTATGCATGAACGAATATCCGGGTTGGTTTACAGGTTTTACAAATTTAAGAAAACATAGGTTCCGACAACCTTCCCATCCCGACAACAACAAATCTCCATTTGTATAATAATCTAATCCTACACCAGTGAGTAATCTAGAATTATGTGACTGACAAGAGAGTGAAAATCCAAAAAAAATTGTTCCAATAGATCTTTTCGGTAGGTGGTCCTATATTCAGAGTTTAAGATTCATTCTGGAGGTTACCAATGCCTTAGGGGAAATGAGCTTCGATGCTCACAAAAAATATGATTACAAGCGTGCATTTATAATGCTAAAGTTCAATTAGAAAAGTATACTGGTTGCGCTTATGAAACTGTGATTCTATTCATATTATTTTTTAATTGCAATTTCCATAATGCCGCAATAATTTCTCCTCGCAAGGATATAGGTTGGAAATTTTTGGTGGAACAATTCCATTAGAATCCTTTAGGTTAAAATTTAAGTATCATAAATTTATCCCTTATCATTTAGTGTGGGACTTTAACATGCAGAGCAAACATCGATTCAACTCGGTAGTTAATCAATTGGGAAATCATTCACATTATGCAAATTTGCGCTCAACAAATATTATATATAACACAACAAAACTCCTTGCGAAATAACAACGAAAATACCTCGACCAACAAATAACTTGAGGCTGATATCTCCTTCAAAATTTCTCTCTTGCTAATTGTCAAGACCTCACCGGTACCTCCTAGCCAATGTTAGGGGTACTCTTCTTCCCCCTTAGCCCTTTGAGCTTCAAAGGGGCCACACACACAACCATAAATCCGCTATCTCCTATCTTGTAGAGTCACCACTTTATCTCAAGCTTCAAAGGGGCCACGCACACAACCATAAATCCGCTATCTCCTATCTTGTAGAGTCACCACTTTATCTCAAGCTAGGTATCCCAACTCTCAGAAGTAAAACTAGTGAAAAATTCTGCAACATAACTTTACCCATAATGAGAGTGTTTTTTTTTCTCATCTCCGCCATTTGTTTTATAGAATTTTCCAATAAATCATCCCCACTTTCACAATTAATTCTCTTTTTAATTTAGTAAATTTAGAATTATTTCCCCCTTACACTTGTCACCCTTTCCCCAATTTGCACAAGTAACTCCACATTTTACTTTAACAAAATTCAATTTCTCTCACGCTTTGTAAAAGAAGTCCTTGAATTACACCTAGCTCTCTGTTCATTCCCCTTATTTTCAATCAATGATCTATGACTTAGTAAATCTAATTTGAGTTAAAATATGACTCTTCTTTAGTTAGACTAGTGTTAATTAGACTCTAGATTTTCTTTCTATGTGTACACATTCTCTCCTCTATTTTTCTTTCTTATTTTAAAGACTCCCTTTTAATAATTTCTTTCACCTATATGCATTAAATCAAATGATTAGGATTATTTCAATTTACTTAATTCTTGAAATTATTTACCTCATCCCCTTTTTTCTATAGTTATTAATTTCAGTTTACTCTCTTTACAAAACTTATACTTAGGATTAATTAAATTTTATTTGCAAAGGCTTAGACTCTTATAGGGATTTATAATTAATAATTTACTCATTAATTAATTAATTTAAATTTGACAATGCCAAATTAACTTTTTGTTTTGTAGGCCACTTAGATCTTTTGACTCAAGTTTCCTTTTAATTCATGTGATGTGGTCTTCAAGACACACTCCCGTGCATTTAAGGTTGCCACTCACCTTTTGACTGGTTTTGGTAGTTTTCCAACCCTCGTAGTCAACACTCCATTTAAGCGACCTTGTGAGAGACTAAGGGCTTCTAAGAAATAAGGACATTGCCTTATTGTGTGCCCCTTATAACCTTCATGAACGACTGTCTCAATCTACCCTCATGACATCATGGACCTCTTGAACTAGGTAATTGTTAACCTACAATTCGAGTCATGACAGAAGTGTTAGTAGGCTGTCACAAGGAATCTTCCACACCTCTCCCTCAATATATGGTCTATGTGCATGGCCTCTCTACTCCTTAAGCGAGTCACATCAACAAGAAATCGTGAGCCTGCATCAATCAGTGAAACATTATCAATGATCCATATATAAAATCATACTATAAACAATCATATGTCACATATGAATAAATGAAATACTCAAACCAATACAATCCACTCTGTCACTCAATCTGGAGTCCAAGGGGGTCCATTGATGCCCTCAACATCCATAATGCATCAAGTGTCATGCACACTCTGGGAAACTCATCAATAGCATTTGCCAACATGCATATATCAAATAACATAAATAATAACCCATCAACATCATCATAAGAATCCATAAGAAAAACAAATAACCATATAGTATAACGAGATCACTTGCACTCAAGTGTTCTCAAAGAATAAGTCAATAACATTTGCTCGCAAGAGTAGGATGTTACATTAAATTTTGTAGACTTGAAAGCATAATTGTTTCCATTATTATTCTTTCTCTCAAAGTAGAATATGAAACTAAGAAAATTATATGAATTTTATAAAATTTCTTATGTTAGATCTAGCATTTAAAATTTAGGACTATTGAACTTATTACACTTATATTATCATTTATTATGAATCTCTAGTGTTGTTTTTTGAGATTTTTTTTTCAATTTCATAAATCATTTAAAATTTTAAACCTTTTTTGTCAATTAGAAAATAAAACTCCCAATATATAGATAATTATATTTCTTACTTTATTGCTTGAAAAATAATTCAATACTTATATAGTTTCATTAAGAATAAGAAAATATTGATGTTGTTTAACCATTAAACTTGGAACCACACAGATGGGGTGATGACAATGGAGCCACAAACACACACAAGTCACACTTGGTCACCAATTCAAAATGTAGTAATGATGCTTCATCGTCTCAATGGGGGACGTCTAATATGATTTTTGTGGGTGGCATAGGTTTGTGTGGAGTAGGGAAGATCATCCCTCACCATGACTCATGAAATCATGAAACATTTGAATCTAGCATATGCAAGGTATAAAGGAATGAAAAATGGTTTAATAATATGCAGTTATGCAATGTTGGAGGGTCAGAGAAGAAGAAGAAGGATCATGCCATGATAAGGGGAGACTTGGATGTTTTGGAAATGATGAGTACTCTAAGTGATCTTTAGCTATTTATTTACGAGGTAGGTTATGATACTTTTGGTGGATTTAAGTTTATATGGCAAAGGGGATGGAGCCTGTAGTGCACCTTTTCTGGCTACCAAGGTTTAAACGCTATTAAAAGAAGACTATAACACCACTTTGTACATAACTCATACAGGTATTATAAATCTCATGCATTTAAACAAATAAACACATT
>JZKD02S1732080.1:66152-96820 GCA_000966675.3 Picea glauca | reverse complement strand
AGAGTAAGAGAAATTGGTTGGATGAAAATTTAGCCACGTCATAATTTTAGCTATCTAGATTTCATAAATAATTGGTGTATGAGACCCCTTTGTTTGTGGGACATGGGACCACCTCCCCCCAACCATTTAACTCTCAAAGTTTATGAGGTATACATACCCTACCCCCCTCTCAATTTGAACTTGTGACCTCTTAGGAGGAAAGACATGTTCTTAACCATTAGGTCCACTCATGTTGTATGGCTAAGTATGTATTATTTAGATTTTAGTATGTATAAATATAAGATGATTTTTTTAAATTAATTTATTTTATTAACAATATAATTAAATTTAACCTGATATGGGGTATCATTTGCACACATTGTTACTTGAGAGGGTGGTGGCTCTAGGTGTCACTTTTCTACTACAAAGCTCATGGGCTCATGATAGGTCGGGTTATGAAGGCATTCAAGAAATTGAATGGGGGGAGATAGCTTCCATGATTCGATCTGAGCTCTGCATGCATGAGGTCGAATGATACTAAGATACCACATCTCATGATCATGAAAGACAATTATGTTGTTATGCTCCATTGTTACACTTGTATGATGACCATATGGAAGTTAAATCATCATTCATAGTTGGTTGCAGCTTTCAAAGATTCTTGGCTTCTCTATTGTTATGGTTTACTTTGTTATCTGTCTCGTCTATTCGCTTGTCTCTCTTAAGAAATATTTTTCTGCTCATCCACGTTTCATTAAGGCTCCCCACAGAAGGAGGCCTAGAATTTCACCTCCATGCCCCTTGCATGCTTCTAAGGAAACCATTTAGGTAGCATAGTTCTATCATGAATTTGTCCCTCACAAGGATTAGGCCACTATGCCTTCCCTGGAAGCAAAAGTGAAATTGGTTTAAAAATTCAAGGAAGACGAGGAGGTCATGAATCAATTGGCTGACATTATCCTTGATTTGAGTTGCACTAGAACCGAGAACTCCAAATTTTAGATCCATGTCAAACTTTATTGGCACAAAAAAATAATGGTAGCATTGGGGATGCTCCCCGAAGATGAATATTTCAAACAAATCAAGAGGTGCATGAAGACACTAGAGGATCATGACACTCATCTCATCTCAATGGTCTCCTCGATTGCAAAGAGCCATGGTGGATCCTTCCAATTTCTTGTTATTGGTCATCCATGGACATAGTTTTCTTCAGCTATTGAAAATGAGGTCAATGTTATCCTGCAGGTCCCTCAGGATCCTCATTCTAATGGCTAACATGATGTTAATATTTTTTACTCAATATTTGTTACTGTTTTTGTATGTCGAGACTATTATAATTTTAATATTTGTTAATTTAAACTAGTGTGACTTATAGTTCTCAAACTATTTATTCTCTATTATGGAATGGTTTCTTCACAGGACATGCTCTCAGTATTTGTAACTTCTGGTTTTAGAAGACTTTCTCAACATGTTTTGGTAACAAAAAAAATAGGTAAATTCTTTTCATACTTAATAAAGATCTTATTTACAATTATATATAGATATATATATGAATAATTATATAAAAATTAATTATTTAGTTATATATTATTCCATGTTTTCAAATTATTAGTGGATTCATGATAGGTGATCTTAACCTTTATTTTTATATAGGTTTATTTAAATTGTTTTTAAAGTAACTTTTCAAGCTTGATTTCCTTGGATTTATATTTATCTAGTAGTTATAAAATAATATTTCATTTTTTAGTTCAAAATTTGTTAAGTACATATCATGATTTGTAGTTGATAGGATCTAGGATCTCATCCTTTGCAATGGTTTATGGGAATAGCTAATATGTAGTTTTAACACTTTACATTACCTTTATAAAAAAAAAATCATGGAAGAAAGTTCTATTAAAAAACACCATATCTTTGAAAAAATAAAACACAATATTTTTTTAATAGATTTAAATACATTTATTTATATAATAAAATTGTTAAAGTGTATTCATGATCATGAGTTACATTAATATCTAGTTTTAACACTTTAAATAGTCCTTATAAAAAAAATTCAGGAAAGAAAGTTCTATTAAAAAAACACAATATCTTTGAAAAAATAATAAAATTTCATAGAAAAAAGTTCTATTAAAAATACAATATCTTTGACAAAATAAAATCCAATACTTTTCAACATGAAAGAAAATTCTTATAAAAAACACTTGACAAAATAAAATACAATACTTTTCCACTAAATTCAAACACATTTCTTTATACAACGAAATTGTTAAATTCTATTCATGATCATGAGTTACATTAATATCTACTTTTAACACTTTACATAACCCTTACAAAAAAAAGGCATGGAAGAAAGATCTATTAAAAAATACAATATCTTTGACAAAACAAAATCCAATACTTTTCAACATGAAAGAAAGTTCTTATAAAAAACACCATATCTTTGACAAAATAAAACACAATACTTTTCCAATAGATTCAAACACATTTCTTTATACAACAAAATTGTTGAATTGTATTATAATCACGAGCTACATTAATATCTACTTTTAACACTTTACATTACCTTTATAAAAAATGTCATGGATGAAATTGCTATTAAAGAACACAACATCTTTGAAAAAAAATAGAAATGCTATAGAAGAAAGTTCTATTAAAAACACAATATCTTTGACAAAATAAAATCCAATACTTTTCCACATGAATGAAAGTTCTTATAAAAAACACCATATCTTTGTCAAAATAAAATACAATACTTTTCCAATAGATTCAATCACAACTCACAACTCGAACTCCCTTAACCAATCACAATTTCATTGCGCAAGAGTAATATAATTACTTCAATAATCATAAATCAACATCAATTCCATGGTGTGCTAATAATATAATTGCTCAATTAATCATAAATCAACATTAATTTCATGGCGCACTAGTAATCTAATTACTTACTTAATCATAAATCAACATTAATTCCATGGCACGGTAGTAATCTTATTACTTACTTAATCATAAATCAACATTAACTACGTGGCATGCTCATAAGATAATTACTTAATTAATCATAATTCAACATTATTTCCATGGCACACTAATAATCTTTTTACATACTTAATAATCATAAATAAACATTAATTCCATGGCCCGCTAATAATCTAATTAATTAATTAATCATAATTCAACATTAATTCCATGGTGGGCCAATACCCTAATTACTTAATTAATCATAATCACATTAATTCCATGGCACTCTAGTAATCTAATTACTTACTTAATCATAAATCAACATTAATTCTATGTCGTCTTATTATTAATCATATTACTTACTTAATCATAAATGAACATTAATTCCATGGAATGTTAAAAATCCAATTACTTAATTAATTATAACTCAACGTTAATTCCATGCCACGCTAATAATATCACTAGTTACCTAATCATAAATCAACATTAATTCCATGCCACACTAATAATATCACTAGTTACCTAATCATAAATCAACATTAATTCCATGACACACTAATATTCTAATTACTTAATTAATCATAAATCAACATTTCCTTAAAATTAAATGATGACAAAACAAAATAATTTTTCCTAACAAATAACCAGATAAATGCACATACCATTGCAGATGGAGAAGAATTGGTGGTGTTCATTATTAAAGGCTCGGTTGAAGTCTTTCATTGATTTGTGACAATCTGGAATAAAACTAACAATAATGTGGAGATGACTTTGGATACTCTCGACAAAAATCTGGTTACGTCAAAATAATCGATTTTAGAATTCATGCTTACTAACCTATGCGGAATGATGTCTTGGTTGTTAATGAGGCGTGGGTTATGCACTTACCTCTAGTCAAGGTATGGATCTATCCCTAGCTCAGGGTTGAAGCCTGGGATGTTTTGTTAGAATTAAAATCCTTAATTTACCATATGCAAGATGGCCATAACATACGATCATGGTGAAATGTTGCGTAAAATTCCCTTAAGAAGATTTAAAGGATCATAATTTTAGCTATGTGAAAAATGAAATCTTAGGTCGCCTATACTTAAAATAAAAAGTAAAGGGAGTCAACCTAAAGGATCAACTAACCGAGCAAACATCGGCTTTATACCTCCATAAAAAGAACTTAGAAAAGATCCAAATAAAAATAATCCCTCTACTATATCCCCGGGAGGGTTTTACAAGAGGCCACTCTCGTTAATAGACTAACAATATGGCAGGTGAACTTGGGTCAAAGGCAAGATTTTATTTTTAAGGCTGGAAGCTTCTTGCAAGGGGTACCTTCTTGGTAACGCAGATATTGGCAAAGACCAGGAAACAACAGTAAAAGAATTAACAATCCCAAGGAGGGACGGTGAAGAAGTGTCATTGAATGACAATTACCAGACACATTATTTAAAGATAAACCCTTACTCTTCATCTTTTCCAAGTCCGTGGAAGAAGGAATCCAAGTCAATCGTGTTCCTAAACATCTTTCTTGGTTATTCACTTCGTGTTGGAACCTTCCAGGATGGTTAAAGGAAAGAGAAACAACCTTCCGATCTCCTCTGCACATTAAAGTGGAAATAGTTCTCGAAATATAGTAAGCATACAATTACGGGTCCGATCAAGGAAAGGAGAGTCCATTCGTTCGTATCAATTGAAATGCCACAACAACAGTTTTAAAGAGACAATTTTCCCAGTATCTAAATCGCAGATGTTGGAAATTATCTTCTAATTCTGGCGCCAGTCAAATCTATGCATTATAAGAATGGTGAATACGCCTGCCCAATGATTACTCAGGAACTTCCTTCATGTTCCTATTCCCACCGCGTCCCTTGCTTCGGTAAATGTTGAACAATGAATTCGATGGTTGTAAAGTGTAACAACCACATTGATGCGGCCACACGCGAAGCCATTTTTTTTTTTTTTTGAAGAATTAAGGGAACGAAGGCAACGACAACAAAAGTTTGACCACACACTAGACAACGAACAGAAGCACACGACCCGGGTAACAGGAAACTGCGACACTGTGCACAGACACAAGGGCAACTGGGAAAACAGACACAGAAAACCAGGAGTAAGCACCAACCACCCGATGCAACAAGACACACCTATAAGCTTAAGGGACAACTTCCCCTTCCCGACATAATGATGTTGACGAACAAGACTAAAACCTCAAGGCAAGCGAACCAATGCATGCGCCCAAGTCAACATGCACGCTCAATCACGTGCACATGGTAGGCACCGACTCCGACCAAGATATCATTCGTTGCTAACCCATAGGGTGCGCAATGCTCCCCGCATCAGGAATCATGTCATCCCCAAAAAAGAGGCACAACAATAACCCTGGGGAAAAACAAAAACGGACCAAGGCTCAAGAAAACTTCGACGTGCTAGGAAGTGAATATTGACTGGGAGACGATACCTACCCCACACAAAGGGTTGACGAGACACTAAGGAACGAATGAAGAGGGTGATGCTAGCCCACACAACATCATCCCCGACCCCACCAAACACCCAGGCTAACCGGTCAATGAATACATTCTAAATTAACATGGGTTCCATTCTAACGGGGCACGTCAAGTTACAACTAATAATTAGTGCACCCAATAACTTAACGTTAAAACAATAAATTTAGCAAGATTAAGTAATCAACACTGGAAACTTAATCATAAATAAAATCTAACCTCAATTATAATCAATTTAGCAAGTCTAAAATTTACAATCTAGTCTTTACTAATTTAATCATTATTACAACCTAAAAGGGTTATTCTTTATTAATCCACATCCCCATTTGACTAGCCATTAACTTAAATAACAATATTAACAACTTAAAGTAGAACGCTAC
Organism: Picea glauca; assembly: GCA_000966675.3. Classification (NCBI taxonomy): domain Eukaryota; kingdom Viridiplantae; phylum Streptophyta; class Pinopsida; order Pinales; family Pinaceae; genus Picea; species Picea glauca. Next base: position 91,014 of record JZKD02S1732080.1, on the reverse strand, counting down.
CATTATATCCCTTATGAACAATTTAAACCTCAACATGTAGTCTGACTATATTGTCCGGACTAACAATACTAGCCGTCCATTAACACTGAGAAGGAAAGTACTAACTATTAACACTACTGGAGCAATTCAACAAGGAAATTAACATAGCAGTTACATAACAATTAATATAGCAGTTAACTTGGCATTTGACATAAGGATTAACATAACAATTAATTTAGCAATTTACATGATTGTTTTTTTTTGTTTGTTAATTTGTGCGGGACCTGTTGGCTACGCGATTAACCTGTGGCTTGAGAAACCACGACTCAGGGGTATCTAAGCCGTCAAAATCACCCGGGGATCGCACTCGGCTTGAGCCACACTAACCCTTAACATGGTTGCATTTTTTGTCCCCGTAGGTTTCGAACCGGTGACTTTAACATCACGGAGTGGCTTAACAACACACTCCGTCACCGACTGTCCTACACCTCGGGGACACAATTAACATGATTGTTAACATAACAATGATAGCGCAATAACAAGGCAATTCACCTAATTGTTAACCATTTAACTCGCGGTGGCACTTAATCGTTAAGAATGGATCTGTTGACCATTGATAATGTTGCAACAATTGTTATGGAAATTAATAAGGCAAATATTATATCATTTAGCATTGCAATTAATAGCAAAAGGAAAATGCCGACCATTAACCTTGTTGTAGCAATTGTTCCAACATTTAATATGACAATTACATAACAACGAATCTATCAATAACAAGGAAACTTACCTAATTGTTTAACCATTTAATTCACTGAGGCATTTAGACAATAAGAATGAATCTATTGAACAATTAAGTCACTGTAGAAAAATCAGCAAAAACGCAGTGCACCAATGGTGGCCAATCGTGCCCAGTCGACAACAACTCAACAATTAAAGGAAAATGTATCCAATCAACATCAATGCAGTCCATCACTCAAGGGAAAACACAGTCACAATTTAAAAGAAGAATAGTGGTCATTACTGCAAGTCAATTATGAATTGAATGGCTAAAAAAGGGTGGGCGATTTCAATAGCTACACAATCAATTTTTACTTATCAACCATGGTCATTCTAGCAAGTAAATTTATGAATTGAATAGCTCAAAACATGGGCGAATTCAACATGCAGACAACCAATTTTTAATTACCCAAAACCATGGTCATTCCAACAAGTATATTTATGAATTGAAAAAATAGAAACGTGGGTGAATTCAACAAGCACACTGTCAATTTTTAATTACCCAAAACCGTGGTCATTCCAGCAAGTAAATTTATCAATTGAAAGCTAAAAACGTGGGCGAATTCAACATTCACATAGTCAATTTTTAATTACCCAAACCGTGGCCATTCCAGCAAATAAATTCATGAATTAAAAAGCTAAAAATGTGGGCGAATTCAGCAGCCACTCAACATACATTTTTTTTTAAACAAGTCGTGGGTGTGTTAGCAACCATTGAACATACGTTTTCTTTAAGCAAGGTGTGGGAATAAAATATGAGTATTAATTTCGCGGTGATTAAAATCATGGTAACAGAAAGAAACACAGACAATGATAAATGTTTTCATTCGCCTGGGATAAAGAAATTGATTTTCATTCGCATGGCGTACCCAAGTAAAAATCCAGACATGGATCAACAAATAAAAATGTTTTTCCATTCCAGGATACCAATACACAAATGCAGACATGAAATCAATTCATTTTTTTCCATTGCCAAAAGACCAAATATAAAAATGCAGACAGGAAACCAAATTGGTTTTCCATTGCCAGAATACCAATACACTAATGTAGACATGAAATCAATTCATTTTTCCATTGATAGAATACCAAATAAAAAAATGCAAATAGGAAATTAAATTGTTTTTCCATTGCGAGAATACCAATACGCAACGCAGATTATAACTTAACCAAGAATAAAAATGAAGGGTCAAATGATCCATCAATATATAAAAATGGGGTAAAAACGAGATAACGATGAGCTATAAGCATGCCGAGTTTAAAGAAAAACTTCGCCAAGAATCACATTTGCAAGGTTAAAAAAAACGCATCTGGGCACAAGATGAACCTTCAGCCAATGACCAACATCAAGAGTAGATGGCTAACAAGTGTGTCCTTCACTCATCATCCTCGCACAGAAAAGAAGAGCATTGAGATCCATAAGTCTATTAATGCCGAGGAAATGACCGTAAATCATGCTCTTGGCCGACTGCTCAGGCAAGGACTGGTGAGCTAGGGACGAAGGAAAAGAACCACAAGGGTCACAATCAAAACACCACAAGGTGGTCAAGACATGTGGGGAAACAAAGGCCATGGGAGTCAATCAATCATCGAGCTAGGCTAAGAAAAATTTCAGTCATCAATTTAGACAATCAGTTCACTTACCCAAATAAACATGCAGATCCAAGCATAAATCCTACACCAATCTACCATACCAAAAATGAAGAGAGCGTATTGTTGCCTGATCGCCCGCTTTGAGTGGACGTCCTATGTGCTTCATGCAACTCTCGCTTGTCGATCGATGAGACTTCACCGGTACCTCCCAGCCAATTTTAGGGGTACTCTTCCTCCCCTTTACCCCCCCGAGCCGCAAAGGGTCCACAAAAACTATCAAGAGATTCAACTAGCTCCCAGCTCGCCTCACAAGGCCGAGCTACCACTCATCATTGAGCTAGGTATCCCAACTCCCACAAGCTAAGTCAGTCAAGTAGAGATTTCTTCAGCGTAAGGTTACACAAACATAAGAGATCCTTCATCCTTCTCCTCCCTTCATTATATAGAGTGTCAAAGTCCCTTACTATCCTAAAATATCATTTAATTAAAGTTTTAAAAATTAAATCCTAAAAATCCTCCCTGTACAAGTGTCACCCATCCCCTTTATTCCTCCACAAATTAATTTATTTAATTAATTAATTTCCCTTATTTCCCTCACCTACCTAGATTCACTCCTAGAATCGTTCCTAGATGTCCCCAAATTTTCTTACAGGTTTTAATGACTTACCCCATTATCAATTTCCTAGTTCAGTTTTAAATTAGAAAGTTCTTAATGGTAGATACCTTACTAAGTTTGACTTTTTGTTTTTTCCCTTATGTTTACCTTTTCTTCTTATGTTTCCCTCTTTTCTTAGTTTCCTAAATATTTTAGATATCCCTCTTTCCCCTTTTCATTTAGGACTCAAATTGGCAGGTGTAGAAATTAACCCCCTTTTTCCTTTTTCCCTTTTTAGTTAATAATTTTAAATTATCATAAAATAATAAAACAATTATTTCCCTTTTTTTTATTTTACCCTAACAGATTTTTATGAATCATTTAAAATTGCTTACCCCCTTCTTTTTACAAGATTTAATGAAGAGTATAATTATTATTTATGTTTATTTTTATTTTTATTTTCTGTATATATATATATATATATATATATATATATATAATTTTATTTTATTTTTCAAGTTAAAATTTTACCACTAGCATAATTTAGACCTAGACCTTAAATTTTCATGCTAGGAAACATTTTATTAGGGAAATTGTTTTAAAAATTCTTATCACGTTATTTGTCCTAAGGCCATCTAGGTTCATTCATTTATCATTAACAACGCGATGTGCCCTTCAGGATGCACTAGCTGCTCCAAGGGTACCACTTGCCTCATTTATTCCATTGTGGGACATGCCCTTCAGGGTGCACCATGTGCTCCAAGGGTGTCACTCGCCTCATTTATTCCCTTGTGCGACATGCCCTTCAGGATGCACCACATACTCCAAGGGTGTCACTCGCCTCATCTATTCCCTTGCACGATGTGCCCTTCATGACGCTCCATGTGCTCCAAGGGTGCCACTGGCCTCTTGACTGACTTGGTAGACATAAAAAACCCCTAGAGTCAATACTCCGCTAGGTGAACTTGTGGGAGACTAAGGACCTCTAAGGAATAAGGCCACTGCCTTATTGCACACCCCTTAGAATCATCATGAGCAACTGTCACAGTCTGCCCTAAGGAATTGTGGGTCCTCTCGAACTAGGTAAATGTTAACCTACATTTCAAGCCACGATGGGAGTGCTAGTAGGCTATGGAAAGGTTTTTGTCCACACCTCTCCCTCAACATATCTGGTAGTCATGTGTGACCCCTTTCCTCCACATGTGAGTCTGGTCGGCAAGCTATAATCAGCCTGCATCATCAACAAATCATGTTAGAATATATCCATATCATATCATCTAATCAGATGCACTAATATCACAATCAAATAATCAAACCCTAATGGTACACTCCCCGACTCAATCCAGAGTCCAAGGGGTTCCATCGATGCCTCTGCATCCTCGAGGTCCAAAATCCTGCACACTCAATAAAACTGAGTCAATAGCACCTGTCTATGTCAATGCAATAAAACAACATGTCATCAACCCATAATACCTCATAATCAAAATCAAATGTTTTAATAGCATAATAATCTGGATCACTTGCGAGCAAGTGTCCTCAAAGAATAAGTTCGCTCAGTGCGCCAGAGCAGGACGTTACATACACCCCTCTTGGTCTAAACTTTGACTCAAAGTTTCACAGTATAAGTGCCAAAATAATGTGTGTCACAGTATCATAATTCTATCTATCAAACAAAAATGGAAATTGTTGGCGCATATCATATGCGTCCTCCTAGGTCGTCGAGGGCGGACTATAGTTGTCCCACTGGAACTTGACCTGATTTGTTGTTCGATGTCGTAGTTGTCAAATGTGATGATCCAAGATGCAGATCAGCTCAACTGTGAGCACCCCCTCATCCGATACCTACAAGGAACTCATGTCAATAACATGTGTAGGATCACTAATATAATGTCTCAAAACATATACATGAAAAACATCGTGCATATGCCTCAAGGAATCAGGCAAGGCTAGTCGAGAGGCCACAAGCCTCTTTCTCTCCACAATCTCTAAGGGTCCCATGAACCTAGGAGAGAGTTTAGCTCCCTTTCCAAACTTGATTGAACTCTTATGCGGTTTAACCCATAAGAAGACTCCATCGCCAACCTCGTAACTATGGTCGAAACAGTGCGCATTGGCATAACTCTTCTGCCAATCCTGTGCTTCTTTAATCCTTTGTCCTATTGTTTGCATTTTCTCTTCCATTTCTTGGATCTCTTATGGTCCCATGAGGACCCTATCCTCAAGCCAATCCCAACTCAAAGGCATTCGACACAGTCGACCATAAAGGAACTCGAAATGCGCCATCTTAATGGTGCTTTGGTAACTGTTGTTATAAGTGAATTCCAGCAGTGGTAAGAATTCCTCCCAACACTTTTGTTGGTCCATCACGTACATGCGCAACATGTCCTTCAAGGTCTACTTCATTCATTCAGTCTGCCTGTTAGTCTCCGGGTGATACATAGTACTAAAGTTAAGTTGGGTTCCCAAGGCCTCTTGGAAACTTGTCCAAAATCATACAGTAAACACCGATCCTCGATTAGATATAATCCTCTTAGGCACGCCATGAAGCCTCACAATCTCATGGATGAAAACTCTAGCTATGTCAGGTGCCTGATACATTGTATGCACAGGAATAAAGTGAGCACTCTTCGTCAGAGTGTCTACTACTATGAAAATCGAGTCATGTCTCCTTGCTGTCAGTGGCAATCCAATAATAAAATCCATCGAAATAACCTCCCATTTTGATTCCGAAATAGAGTGTGCCTATAGTAATGCTGCTGGGGGTCTATGTTCATCCTTTACTTGCTGACATTCTAGACATTTTTCCACATAATTAACTACTCTACGAGCCTCGCTTAGGATCAACATCCTCAACTCGTCGTTTGACGGTACATAAATCTTATTTTTAAACCTTAATAAACCATTGCTATCAAACGAAAATCCTTCAAATCTTGGTACCATCATTTTGTTTTGTTTGATAAAACCCTCGAACTCTTTGTACCAATCATCGTCATGCTATAAAGTTAGAATTTTTTCACATAGATTCATCTGAAGAGGCAGCACTAAAAAGATGTGTGGTCTCTCACTCAATGCATCTGCCACTCGGTTCACTGTTCCTTTTATGTAAGTAATCTTGAATTCGTACTCACTATGCAATTCTGACCAATGTCATTTTCGTGCATTCAGGTCGCTTTGTGTAAAGATATGTCGTAGCCCACAGTGTTCAATCTTTAGTTCAAATTTTTGTCCAACAAGGTAGTGTCTCCAACACCTTCAAGGCATATATGATGGCTAACAACTCCAAATCGTGCGTCGCATAGTTCTCCTCATGCCTTCTCAGTTTCCTCGAGATGTAAGCGATCACTCATCCATTTTTCATCAAGAATTCGCCTAAACCTTACTTGGATGCGTCATTGCATACCAAGAAGTTCGCATCCATGTCAGAGACCTTTAGTATTGGTGATTTTGTCAACAACTCATTGAGCCTCTGAAATGCTTCTGCACATTTCTCGGTCGAAACAAACTTCTTCTTTTTCTTCTACAATTCCATGATCATATTTGCTATCATTGAAAATCCCTCGACGAACCATCGATAGTATCCTGCTAAACCCATGAAGCCACAAATTTCCAGGACATTTTTCGATGCACGCCATTCCATAATAGCCTCGATCTTTGCTCGATCCATGGCGATGCCTTTGTCAGAGATGACATTCCCCAAGTAGTGAATCTTCGATTGATAAAACGAGCATCTGGACAACTTTCCATACAATTTGTGCTCTCGCAGACACTGTGGTACCAAGCGCAAGTGCTCGTCATGCTCCTCCATGGTCCGAGACTAAATCAAAATATCGTCAATGAATACTTGGATGAACTTGTCCAAGTACTCGTAGAACACCCCGTTCATCAAACTCATAAATACCCCTGGGGTGTTTCTCAGTCCAAATGGTAAAATAGTGAACTCGTAATGTCCAAACATCGTCTTAAAGGCAGTCTTAGGGACGTCATCTTCCTTAATCTGTAACTGGTGGTATCCTGATCGGAAGTCGATCTTTGAGAACACCGTCGTGCCCTTCATTTGATCGAACATATCATCAATCCTCGGCAATAGATATTGATTCTTGATTGTTTCCTTGTTCAACTGATGGTATTCAATGAAGAGCCTTCAACACCCATCATTATTTCCTATGAAAATAACAGGCATAGCCCATGGTGACACACTTGGACGTATCAGTCCTAGGTCCAATAATTCTTTTAGTTGCATTCTCAACTCCTGTAACTCCAGGTTCGACATCTGATAAGGCGTTCTAGCTATCGATTAAGTTCTCGGTTTTAGGTCTATAATAGACTCCAATTCCCTCTTTGGTGACATCCCAAGTAACTCCTCCAGAAATATGTTTGCAAACTCTCTCACCACTGGAAGGTCTTCTATACCTTCTGCTACTCCCTTCTCGTTTAACGCAAGGATCGCATAAATATTCCACCCCTTGTGCATGCTCTTCCGTAGTTGTAAGGAAGAGATGAACCTCAGGGAAACTCCTTAGTTCTATCCTACAATCACACATCTATGTCCATCATCATCGACCAAGCTCAATCATTTCATCTTGCAGTTGAGTATCGCCTCATGCGATTCCAACCAGTCCATACCGATCACAATGTCATAACATCCTAAGATTGTGACGTACATGTTGGCCCTGGTGAAAAACTCTCCCAGGTTAAGGATACAACTCGTAACCTTTCCTCCAACCTTTTTTTGGCTCCCGAGGCCATCTCTATGAAGCTAAACTCATCATGTTCGACTGCCTTTACCTTAATCCTTTTTAGCGTTTCACCAGAAATGAAACTCTTGGTAGCATCGAGATTTATGAAAATACTAAGGGTCTGGTTAGTGATGGTACCTATAGTCTCAAGCATAGTTTCCTGATGCTCTGTCTGGTGGTTATTCACCATTTCATGAATCCGATGGGTGGTACCCAAATCTCCCATGGTAGTGGGTCCGGCTGATCCAAATGCTCTAGTCCTCTCCACAGGGCAGTAGAATTGGTAGTGTGGCTCCCCACACGTCCAACACCCCTTCTTCGGCCCAGTAGTCGTGGTACCCGAAGTAGAATATGACAGCCCACTAGCCTGGAATCCTAGTCTGCTCTATTGAACATGCCTAAACTGTTGTTGTCGCGGTCGACGCGATTGTTGATGTTGTGGTGCCCGATAAGGTTTTCACTGTTGAGGTATCGATCACCAAGGTGTAGTGAAAGTGGAACCCCTATGGAAGCCACGATACCCTGGCGTATGTCTGGCTAGTGTCTAATTCTACTGTCCACCAAAGGACACCTGCCCTGCTGGTCTTGGTAGAGTCCTGGTATGACCCCTGCTGATAATCTCCTCCTCTACTATGAGGGCCTTCTGGATGGCATCATGCAAGGTTTCAGGCATCAAAATCCTAACTTTTTCACATATGTTGTCGTTAAGGCCGAACACGAACCTATTGACCTTAATATTACCAGTGTTAAGATGCAGAGCATACTGGAGCAACTCCATAAAATAGGCCTCGTACTTGGGCACTATACGACTGCCCTATCATAAGGCATTAAAATCGTTGAGCTGACACTCAATAAATTCCTCTGATAGGTATATCTCTCATAACCATTCCTCGAATGGTTTCCATGGCACGTCTTTGATGTCCATGTTCAGCTACGGTAGGAGCATCTTCCACCATAGAAGAGTGCTTCCTTTGAGTTGGAAGACCGCCATGCAGACCTTCATGTTGTAGGTATAATTGCAAAGTGCAAAGCACATCGCCATATTCTCCAACCATGCCTCGGCAACTGCATCGTCCGGGGAACGAAAGAACTCAGGAAATTTGACCTTCTTGAGTTCATGGTGAATGCTACTAGTACCGGCTAGAGCACGCGGTGGACCCTCAGTGGGTGTTGGTGCCCTAGCCTTATCTCTGTCCAAATGGCTGATCATTACCTCAAACATGCACTAAAAATATCTCATCATTCCGACCACATCACAAAATGCTATCTTCTCTTGCTCGACAACCTGTTCCTCTCCCTGGGGGTTAGCCCCTTAGGCAGGGATACTAATGGAGATGATATGCCTCCTCCCATAGCACCCTGTCATCTACCTCCATGACGTCCTATAACCATGATTACCTGAACGAATACAAGTCAACTCAATTAGCAACATTATAATCAATTCATATCAACGAAATTTGTAGCAATCCCAAGTCGTGGGTTGAACCCGCTCTGACACCATATGTAACAACCACATTGATGTGGCCAAGGGCGAAGCCAATTTTTTTTTTGGAAGAATTAACGACACGAAGGGAATGACAATAAAAGTTTAACCACAACCCAGACAATGAACAAAATCACTCAACCCAAGTAACAAGCTACTGGGACAATGCGCATAGACACAAGGGCAATCGGGCAAATAGGCACCAAAAACCAGGAGTAATGAGCAACCTCCCGACACCACAAGACACACCTACAAGCTTAAGAGACAAATTCCCCTTCCCGACGTAATGACGTTGACGAACAAGACTAAAACCTCAAGGCGCGAGAACCAATGCGTGCACCCAAGTCAACATTCGACGCTCAACCACGCTCACATGGTAGGCACCAACTCCGACCAAGATATCATTTGCCGCTAACCCATAGGGCGCGCCATGATCCCCACATCAGGAATCATGTTGTTCCCAGATTAGAGGCAGGACAATAACCCTGGGGAAAAACAAAAAGGGACCAAGGATCAAGAAAATTCCGACGTGCTAGGAACCAAATACTGACTGGGAGACTATACCTACCCCCCACACAAAGGGTCGACAAGACACTAAGGAATGAAGGCAAAGGATGATGCTATCCCAAACGACATCATCCCCGACCCCACTAAAAACCCAGGCTAACCGGTCGATGACTACATTCTAAATTAACATGGGTTCCATTCTAACGAGGCACGTCAAGTTACAACTAATCATTAATGTAACCGCTAACTTAACGTTAAAACAATCAATTTAGCAAGCCTAAGTAATCAACACTAGAACTATAATCATAAATACAATCTAACCTTAATTATAATCAATTTAGCAAGTCTAAAATTTGCAATATAGTCTTTACTCAACATACTAATTTAATCATTATTACAACCTAAGAGGGCTATTCTATATTAATCCACATCCCCGTCCAACTAGCCATTAACTTAAATAACAATATTAACAACTTAAAGTAGAATTCTACCATTATATCCCTTATGAAAAATTTAAACCTCAACATGTAGTCTAACTATATTGTCCGGACTAACAATACTAGTCGTCCATTAACACTGAGAAGGAATCTACTAACTATTAACACTACTGGAGAAATTCAACAAGGAAATTGACATAGTAGTTACATAACAATTAATATAGCAGTTAACCAGACAATTGACATAAGGATTAGCATAACAAATAATTTAGCAATTTACATGACTCTTAACATAACAATGATAGCGCAATAACAAGGCGATAAACCTAATTGTTAACCATTTAACTTGCGGTGGAACTTAATCATTAAGAATGAATCTGTTGACCATTGATAATGCTATAGAAATTGTTTTGACAATCAATAAGGAAAATATTATGGAATTTAGCATTGCAATTAACATGGCAATTAACAGCAAAAGGAAAATGCCAACCATTAACCTTGTTGTAGCAATTGTTCCGTCATTTAATATGACAATTACATAACAATGAATCTATCAATAACAAGGCAACTTACCTAATTGTTTAACCATATAATTCACTGTGGCATTTAGACAATAAGAATGAATCCGTTGACCACTTAAATCACTATAGAAAAATAAGCAAAAACGCAGTGCACCAATGGTGGCCAATCGTTCCCAGTTGACAACAACTCAACATTTAAAGGAAAACACATCCAATCAACATCAACACGGTCCATCACTGAAGGAAAAACGCAGTCACAATTGAAAGGAAAAATAATGGTCATTACTACAATTCAGTTATGAATTGAATGGCTAAAAAAAGGGGGGGCGATTTCAACAGCTTCACAGTCAATTTTTAATTATCAACGATGGTTATTCCAACAAGTAAATTTATGAATTGAATAGCTAAAAATGTGGGTGAATTCAACATGCACACAACCAATTTTTAATTACCCAAAACCGTGGTTGTTCCAACAAGTATATTTATGAATTGAAAAGCTAAAAACGTGGGCGAATTCAACATGCACACAGTTAATTTTTAATTACTGAAAACCATGGTCATTCCAGCAAGTAAATTTATGAATTGAAAGCTAAAAATGTGGGTGAATTCAACATGCACATAGTCAATTTTTAATTACCCAAACTGTGGTCATTCCAACAAGTAAATTCATGAATTGAAAAGCTAAAAACGTGGGTGAATTAAACAACCACTCAACATACATTCTTTTTAAGCAAGTCATGGGCGTGTTAGCAGCCACTCAACATACGTTTTTTTTAAGAAAGTTGTGGGAATAAAATATGAGTATTAAATTCATGGTGATTAAAATCATGGTAACAAGAAGAAAGGCAGATATTGATAAATGTTTTCTTTCGCCAGCGATAAAGAAATCATTTTTCATTCACATAAAGTACCCAAGAAAAAATGCAGACAGGGCTCAAAAAATTAAAAAGTTTTTCCATTCCAGGATACCAATACATAAATGCAGACATGAAATCAATTCATTTTTTTCCATTGCCAGAATACCAAATATAAAAATGCAGACAAGAAACCAAATTGTTTTTCCATTGCCAGAATACCAATACACAAATGCAGACATGAAATCAATTCATTTTTCCATTGCCAAAATACTAAATATAAAAATGTAGATAGGAAATCAAATTGTTTTTCCATTTCTAGAATACCAATACACAACACAGATTATAAATTGACCAAGAATAAAAATGTAGGGTCAAATGATCCATCAAGATATAAAACAGGGTAAAAACGTGATAATGACGAGCTATAAGCATGCCGAGTTTAAGGAAATACTTCGCCAACAATCACATTTGCAGGGTTAAAAAAAATGCATTAGGGCACAAGGAGAATCTTCAACCAAGGACCAACATCAAGGGTAGATGGCTAACAGGCGCGTCCTTCGCTCATCATCCTCGCATAGAAAAGAAAGGCGTTGAGATCCATAGGTATATTAACGCTGAGGCGATGACCGTAGATGAGGCTCCTGGTCGACTGCTCAGGCGAGGACTGATGAGCTAGGGACGAAGGAAAAACAACCACGAGGGTCACAATAAAAAAACGACAAGGTGGTCAATAGATGTGGGGAAACGAAGGCCATCAGAGTCAATCAATCATTGAGCTAGGCTAAGAAAAATTCTAGTCATCAATCTAGACAATCAGTTTACTTACCCAAATAAACATGCAGATCCAAGCATAAATCTTACAACAATCTACCATATCAAAAATGAAGAGAGTGTACCATTTCTTGATCACCCTCTTTGAGTGGACATATCGCATGCTCCATGCAACTACCTCTTTCTGATCGATGAGACTTCACTGGTACCTCCCAACTAATGCTAGGGGTGCTCTTCTTCCCCCTTATCCCCCCAAGACGCAAAGGGGCCACACACATTATCTAGAGAGTCAACTAGCTCCCAACTCATCTCGCAAGGTTGAGCTACCACTCCTCACCGATATGGGTATCCCAAATCCCACAAGCTAAGTCAGTCAAGTAGAGATTTATGCAGAGTAATGTTACAAAAACAGAAAAGATCCTTCATCCTTCTCCTCCCTTCATTATATACAGTTTCAAAGTCCCTTGCTTTCCTAAAATCTCATTTAATTAAAGTTTTAAGAATTAAATCCTAAAAATCCTCCCCGTACAAGGGTCACCCATCCCCTTCATTCCTCCACAAATTAATTTCCCTTATTTCCCTCACCTACCTAGAGTCACGCCTAGAATTTCTCCTAGGTGTCCCCAAATTCTCTTACAGGTTTTAATGACTTTCCCCATTATCAATTTCCTAGTTCAGTTTTAAATTAGAAAGTTCTTAATGGTAGATACCTTACTAAGTTTGTCTTTCTTCTTTTTCCCTTGTGTTTCCCTTTTCTTCTTATGTTTCCCTCTTTTCCTAGTTTCCTAAATATTTCAGATTTCCCTCTTTCCCCTTTTCATTTAGGACTCAAATTGGCAGGTGTATAAATTAACCCTCTTTTTCTTTTTTCCCTTTTTAGTTAATAATTTTAAATTATCATAAAATAATAAAAAAATTATTTCCCTTTTTATTTTATTTTACCCTAACAGATTTTTATGAATCATTTAAAATTGCTTACCCTCTTCTTTTGACAATATTTAAGGAAGAGTATAATTATTATTTATATTGTTTTTATTTTTATTTTGTGTGTATATATATATATATATATATATATATATATATATATATATATATCTTTTTTTTATTTTTTTTTTTTTTTTATTCTTTTTTATGTTAAAATTTTACCTCTAGCATATTTTAAACCTAGACCTTAAATTTTCGTGCTGGGCGACATTTTATTAGGGAACTTGTTTTAAAAATTCTTATCACGTTATTCGTCCTAAGGCCGTCTAGGTTCATTATTTTATCATTAAGAACGCGACTTGCCCTTTAGGATGCATTAGGTGCTCCAAGGGTGCCACTCACTTCATCTCTTCCCTTGCACGACGTGCCCTTCGGAACGCACCACATGCTCCAAGGGTGGCACTCATCTCATCTATTCCATTGCACGATGTTCCATTCAGGATGCACCACGTGCCCCAAGGCTGCCACTCACCTCATTTGTTCCCTTTTGCGACGTGCCCTTCATGACGCATCACGTGCTCCAAGGGTGCCACTCGCCTCTTGACTGACTTGGTAGACATCAAAAACCCCTGGATTCAATACTCCGCTAGGTGAACTTGTGGGAGACTAAGGGCCTCTAAGGAATAAGGTCCCTTCCTTATTGCACACCCCTTAGAATCATCGTGAGCGACTGTTGTAGTCTGCCCTCACGACATCGTGGGTCCTCTTGAACTAGGTAAACGTTAACCTACAATTCGAGCCATGACATGAGTGCTAGTAGGCTGTGACAAGGTTATTGTCCACACCTCTCCCTCAACATCTCTGGTAGTCATGCGTGATCCCTTTACTGCACATGTGAGTCTGGTCGGTAAGCTGTCATCAGTCTGCATCATCAACGAATCATGTCAGAATATATCCATATCATATCATCTAATCAGATGCACTAATATCACAATAAAATAATCAAACCCCAATGGTACAGTATCTGACTCGATCCAGAGTCCAAGGGGTTCCATCGATGCCTCTATATCCTTGAGGTCAAAAATCCTGCACACTTAGTAAAACTGAGTCAATAGCACCTGTCTATGTCAATGCAGTAAAACAACATTTCATCAACCCATAAAGCCTCATAATCAAAATCAAAATTTTTAATAGAATAATTATCCAGATCACTTGCGAGCAAGTGTCCTCAAAGAATAAGTTTGCTCAGTGCACCAGAGCGGGATGTTACATAAATGAGTCTCTTTTACTTGACAAGTGTGGAGGGAACAATGTTGAAGAGAAGAAGTCAGGAGGATATTCACTACGGGAAAATTGCTAAGGGCATAATGCACTCAATCAAAAGAGAAGTACCAAGCGAGAAGACACAACTAGAAAAGCAATCGCTATAGGAGAATCATTGATGGTAAATTATCCTATAGAGGATGCTCGATAAAAATTGTTCGGAAACCTTTGATTGACAAGTTATGTGCATGTTATAACTATGAGATTTAATTCACATTTTTGTGTGAGTCCCACCTCTAGTTCCCTTTAAAATTTCGTTATGGATGAACCAATATCTGGGTTGTGTTACAGGTTTTATATATTTAAGAAAACATAGGTTCTGACAACCTTCCCATCCCTAAAAAAACCAATCTCCATTTGTATAATAATCTAATCTTACACTAGCGAGTAATCTAGAATTTTGTGACTAACAAGACAATGAAAATCCAAATAAAAATTGTTCTAGGAGATCTTTTTGGGAGGTGGTCCTATATTCAAAGCTTAAGATTCATTCTAGAGGTTACCAACGGCTTAGGGGAAATGAGCATTGATGCTCGAGGAAAATATGATTACATGAGTGGATATATAATGCAAAATTTCAATCATAAAAGTATATTGGTTGCACTTATGAAACTATGATTCTATTGATATTATTTTTTAAATGAAATTTCCAATGTGCCACAATAATTTCTCCTCACAAGGATATAGGTTGGAAATTTCTGGTGGAACAATTTGATTAGAATCCTTCAGGTTAAACTTTTCCATAAAAAAATATTATATATAAAACAACAAAACTCCTTTTGAAATAACAATGAAAATACCTCTACCGACAAATAGGTTGAGTCTGATATTCCTCGGTAGCGCTTCTTGCACTTCTTCTGAATTTTTCGCTTGTAAATCCTCAATACCTCACCAGTACCTCGTAGCCAACGCTAGGAGTAATCTTCTTCCCCCTTAGCCCCCTGAGCCACAAAGGGGCCACACACACAACCGAAAATCATCTATCTCTCATCTTGCCTTGCAAGGTAGAGCCACCACTCTCTCTCAGGTTGGGTATCCAAACTCTCACAAGTAAAACCAGTCAAAAATTTTGCAGCATAACTTTACCCATAACTAGTGTGTTTTTTTTTTCTCATCTCCACCAATTGTTTTATATAATTTCCCCATAACTCATCCCCACTTGTACAATTAATTCCCTTTTTAATTTAATTAATTTATATTTATTTCCCCCTTACACTTGTCGCCTTTTCCCCATTTTTCACTAGTAAATCCACATTTTATTTTTATAAAATTCAATTTCCCTCACCATTCCTAAAAGCACTCATTCAATCACTCTTAGTTGTCTCTTTATCCCCGTTATTTCCAATTAAATACTAATGCCTTACTAAATCTGAGTTGAGTGAAAATATGATTCTTCTTTAGTTAGACTAGTGTTAACTAGACTCTAGATTCCTTTCTATTTGTACACATTCTCTCCTCTATGTTTGTTTCTTATTTTAAAAACTCCCTTTTAATAATTTATCTCACCTATGTGCCTTAAATCAAATCATTATGATTATTTTAATTTACTTAATTCTTGAAATTATTTACCTCATCCCCCTTTTTCTTTAGTTATTAATTTCAGTTTAGCCTCTTTACAAAACCTATAATTAGGCTTAATTAAATTTTATTTTCAAAGGCTTAGTCTCTTATAGGGATTTATAATTAATAATTTACTCATTAATTAATTAATTTAAATTTGACAATGTCAAATTAACTTATTTTTTTCTAGGACACCTACAACTGTTGACTCAAGTTTCCTTTTAATTCACGCAACATTCCCTTCAAGACACATTCTTGTGCATCCAAGGGTGCCACTTGCCTTTTGAATGGTTTTGGTAATTTTCCAACCCCTAGAGTCATCACTCCATTCGGGAAACCTTGTGAGAGACTAAGGGATTCCAAGGAATAAGGACCCTGCCTTATTGTGTAGCCCTTAAAATATTTGTGCATGACTGTCTCAGTCTTCCCTCACGGCATCGTGGACCTCTCGAACTAGTTAATTGTTAACCTACAATTCGAGCCAGAACGAGAGTGCTAGTAGGATGTGACAGGACTCTATCACATCTCCCCCTTAATATACTTTCTATGTGCATGGCCCCTCTACTCCTTATGTGATTCAAATTAGAAATCAATCATCAACTTGCATCCATCAACGAAATAATTTCAACGATCCATATATAAAATCATACTATAAATGATCATATGTGACATATGCATAAATGAAATACTCAAACCAATACAATCCATTCGCTGACTCAATCCAGAGTCCAAGGAGGTCATTGATGCCCTTGACATCCATAATTCATCAATTGTCTTTAACACTTAGGGAAACTCGTCAATAGCATCTATCAACATGCGTATATAAAATAACATAAATAATAACCCATCAACATCATCATAAGAATCCATATGCGAAACATATAACCATATACTATAACCGGATCACTTGCATGCAAGTATCCTCAAAGAATAAGTCAATAACATGTCCTCATAAGGGAAGGATGTTACATACACCCCCTCTTGTTTTAAACTTCATCCGAAAGTTGTACAGTATATAAAATGCAGTAAATAAAGTATCTAAAAATATCTATATGTCTAAACAATCAAATAAGTAAGGAAATTGTTGACCATATCATATTCATCCTCCCAGGTAGCCGAATGCGATGGTCCAGAATTTGGACTGGTTCCACATGAGTGCACCCTCCTTCGACACCTGCAAGGATCTCATGTCAATCACATGTGTAGGATCACTAACATAATGTCTCAAAACAGATACATGAAAAACATCATGTATACGCCTCAAATAATCAAGAAAGGCTAGTCGATAGGCCATGAGTCCTTTCCTTTCCACAACTTTGAAAGGTCCCACAAACCTAGGAGAGAGTTTAGCATGCTTTTCAAACTTGATCGAACTCTTGTGTAGTTTCACCTATAGGAAAAATTGGTCGCCAAATTCATTATTGCAGTCAACGTGATGCCCATTGACATAAATCTTTTGTCGATCTTTCACTTTTTTAATCCTTTGTCTTATCACTTGTATTTTTTATTCCATTTCTTGAATCACTTCTAGTCCTACTAGAACCCTATACTCAATTTGATCCGAGCTCAATGGCCTCTGACACAGTCTCCCATAAATAAACTCAAAAGACATTATCTTAATGGTACTTTGATAGTTGTTTTTGTATGCAAACTCTAGTAGTGGAAAGAACTCTTCCCAATGATTTTGTTGGTCCATTACATATCTCCACAACATATATTCCAAAATTTGGTTTGTTCTTTCTTTCTACCCTTCTGTCTTTGGGTGATGTTCCATACTAATTTTTTTTTTTTTCGTAAGGCCTCTTGGAAACTGGTCCAAAAATGTCCTATAAACTCTATCACATATAATCATTTTTCGAATGCCATGTAATCTCACAATATCGCTGAAAAAAACTCTACCTATGTCTGGTACTTGGTACATCGTATGCATAGTAATAAAATATGCATTCTTTGTCAGAATGTGAACTAACATGAAAATAAAGTCGTTCCCCCTTTCCGTTAGAGACAAACCAACAATAATTTCCATATAAATGACCTACCATTTCGATTCTGAAATAGTGTGTGGTTGTAGTAATCTTACCAGATCTCTATTTTTAGCCTTCACTTACTGAAATTCTAGACATTTCACCACGAAGTTAACTATGTACACCTTCATTCCTTTCCAGAAGAATAAGGGCTTAAGGTTTTCCCTCATCATCGTGACTCCTAGATGAACCATGTATACTACTCTATGAGCTTCAATTAAGATCAAATTTCTCAATTCATCGTTAGGAGTTATGTAAATCTTGTTATTATACCTCAATAGTATCGTTCTGGCCTTCCCAACCACACAATCTCATTGGTAATGTGGCTCTCAACATGTTCAACATTCAACCTTTGGTCCAATAATCCTAGTCTGTGAAGTCGAGGTTGTTGGCCAACTAACCTAAAATCCTAGTTTGTTCTGCTGAATAGGCCTAAACTGTTGTTGTTGTGGGCGATGTTGTTGTTGAAGCTGTGGTCATATGTATGGATTCCTATGCTGAGGATTCAGTCGTCGGGGTTTCATGAGCATGGATCCTCTCGATGTATCTCAATACCCTGATGAATGTTTGGCTGGTGTCTGATGCTGCTACGCACCAGATGTTGTATGTCCAGTTGGTTTTGTAGGAGTCCTTCCCTAAACCATGTTGGTCAGCTCTTCCTCTGCTATGAGGGCCTTCTAAATTGCATCGTGCAATGTCTATGGAAATAGGATCCTCACATTTTAACGAATGTTTAGGTTAACGCTAAACACAAACTTGTTCACCTTTATCTTCTCTGTGTTCAGGTGTGGAGCATACCAAAGAAACTCCATGAATCGGGCTTCATACTCTGACACCATATGACCACCATGTCATAAGGAATTGAACTCATTGAGTTGGTGCTTGATTAATTCCTCTGATAAATACCTCTCCCAGAACCCCTCGTCGAACAATTCCTAAGACATGTCTTCGACGAACACATTTAGTTGAGGCATAAGTGCCTTCCACCATAGAAGAGAACTTCCCTTCAACTGAAAGATCACCATGTGGAATTTCATGTTGGAGGTGTAGTCATGAAGTGAAAATCACATCGCCATGTTCTCCAACCATGCCTCGATGGATGAGCCATCTGTGGCACCCATGAACTCGCTAATCTTAACCTTTTCCAGTTCTCTGTGAATGATACTAGTACCAGCTGGGGGTAGTGAACCCTCATTGGTTACAAGATCCTTAGCTTCCTCTTTATCTAGTCGGTTAATCAAAGCCTTTGAAATCCTCTGAAAGGACCTCATCAAATCAACCAAATGCCCCACAACATTTTAATCTTTTCCAATGAAGTTTTCTTCTCCTTTTGGGTTAGACCCCTCTGGGGTGGATTCTACTGGAGGTATTGTGCCTCTACCCCTAGCACCACATCGTCTACCTCCACGATGTCCTTTAACAATGTTTACCTGCATGGACAAATTTTAATTTTAATTAGTGATAAGTTATTAATCAAGTGTTTAATACAGTGGAACACATGATGATCCCAAGTCACAGGGTTGAACCCACTCTGATACCATATGAAACGACCTCATGATGGAGACCCCCTCCCATTTGGGGTTCTACAACCTCCCGATCACTAGATCATTCTCAATTCCTGAGTCGAAATGGCTCTTTGGGCTCCTGCTGGAACCCCTTGAACTAATCCACATATCCCTTTACATAAAACCTACCATGTGAAAATGTGAGCACCTAGTGCGAGCTTTCCCCATCATGTGATTGTCGTTGTGATCATGGGCCTTACTCAACAGGTGCTAATCGTGAATCAACTTATGGATTTTTTGGATTCAAGGAAATTCTTGTTCCTCCAATCCCCAAAACCCGAAACAGGTCTAAGGTGCTTAGTTTCTATCCTTATCTCCACTCATGTGACCACTACCCTGTGGTCACGCGCTTAACTCTAAAAGTTTTACTGAATTTTGGATTTCACGATTCTAGCATGCAGGACCTCCCTTCTCCTTTTCCTTCGAGGTAATGAAACCCGAAAAGAGCCTAACAAATCTTTGTCTCCTCCCTTAAGCCTTCCCCACACGACCCTGTCCTATGGACTAGGGCTACTCCTTTGAGTGCTTCATCTTTCGCGATATGGGGAATCGTGATGCACTGCCCCTTCCTTTCCTTTTCAAATCCCAGAATCCCAGAGACACGATACCTCTTGGATATAGGACCCATATCTGTCACTTAATCAATGACCTAGATCTATCACTTGATCAACGACCCAGATCAAATCCTGACGATCTCCTGTTCGGGATTCTTGCGAAGTCTTCACCTCCCAACTCTTGGTGACCAAACTCCTGGTGACTTATGGATCCCTACCACGTGTCCTCCATAATGGATGGTCCTCGTTGATCTAGACCTAATGGTCTAGATCTGTCACGACCCAACCGTTGTGATTCATTGTCAATGATTCCCCATCAAGAGTCCGGGGAAGCCTTCTCCTATGATTTCCTGATGGCCAAAATGCCGACCAGCAGCCATGTGTCCCCTCCAATGGACGATTGTAACCTTTCTCCCTAATCAAAGGTTGTGATCTCTTCAGAATGACTAATAGTCATGATCAAATCCAAAAATTCTTCTTTTCGACAATTTGGGAGAGTCTTCACTCTCAATCTCCTGGTAAACAAATCCCCAGTGACTCTTGGATCTATGCCACATATCCATTGATGATGGACAGTCCTGATGCTTTAGGGACTTTGACAAGTCCTCTCTCCTCTGCATGCGTAAGCTTAAACCTCATGTTCCTTCCCTGGATTCAATGATTCATGAAAATTCGACACTTCTCCCTTTAAGTCCTCTACCATCCATTCCACCCTTATGTGTGGCCTCCCACAAATTAAACCCCGATCACCTTCTTCTAGATCCAATGGCTATTGGTCCTTTTTGCTCGATATGATCATTCAGATATGATCTTTTCCTCCATATTTCTCTGGGTCTTTCATTTTAGAACTTGTTTAGGGGACAAATTCTTCCTCTTCTCCAGACTTCCGGTACTTGGTTTTTCAAATCCCTTTCTTTCTGCAGGAAGAGATCAACGGTCGATCCTTTCACTTGATAGATGAATATTATTCCTCCTGATATTTGAACATATAACATTACCATTGTTGACCTTTTAGAAACTTGACAAGATCTAACAGTTGTTGGCTATCGACTCTTCCTCCTCAAAGGTTCTCCACCATCCCTTTAGATCTCTTCTCCTTTGTGCTACCTCATGGGTTTGGATGTGATTTTGAAAGTCCAGATCCTCCACTTATGCCAATCCAATGGTATTTGTTCTCCTCCTGAGCTATTCATTGATTTCTTCTGGACTTGGGAGATTTTTGAAGGTTCAAATGCTTTATTCTTTGATTTATTCTCTCCCGCGAGTCCGATGACTTGGGTCTCGTCCACATTCTAAAAACGCTTCTCCTCCTGAGCTTGTGATTACTCTTTGACTTATAATATCTTCTAAGTCTCGAAGGTCTAGGCCTTCGATTTGTCTCTTATGAGATTTGTAACTTTAAGTCTCGCCTGCGTTATAGAAAAACTTCCCCTCCTGAGCTTTGTCAACCCAGAAACATCAAAAGGATTTCTCAGTGCGTGTTTTTCTTGTTCTTTCTCTTCTGAGATTTGTTCCTTTGAAGATTTTAACTCCCACGAACAACTTGCGTTCAAGAATGAATATACAAAAGGAAATCCTTGGAAAAAAAACAATGAACCACAATGTCAAGAATGAATGTACCTTGATCAAATCTAGTTTGTTCTTAGTGAACCACATACTTTTCTAGTAAATCTATTCATAATGCCAAAACCATGGCCATAATTTTATAATCAACTATGCTCAAATAGAGAGCCCTCGATATGTGTCTAGAAGAAGCATTTCACATCTGGCAGAAGTGCTTCATTTTTGGCAGGTGCTATGTTTCTAGCAGCCCTCGCTGCGTGTCTGGCATAAGTGTTGCGATTTTGAAAAGGAAGAAAAGTAATTTGTTGCAAAGGTTTTCTTCACTAGGTCATAGGTCCAACTCATCATTAACAAGTAAGTGGGCCACATTCATGCCAGATTTACCCTTCTTTTCTTCATTTTCTTCATACAACTAAGTAAAAAACCATCTCCTAGAGTTTCCTTGTGTCTTAATATTTCAGCCATATTTTTCCATTTCTTGTTGTACAAACCTAGATCCTATAATTAAACGCCCTCACTTACACTCCATAACACCAATACATACTCTCCAAAATTTCCCCAAGAGTTTAGACAATATTTAACCACTACTTTACCTCCATCTGCTAGACTATCCCTTATCCCCTGTTTCCACAAATTATACCTTACCCCTTCCATTTCCCACTGAAAATTAGGATTTTCACATAATGGAAACTAGAAGCAGTGATACTCATAAAAGGAGGTACAATAAGGGTGGGCAAGTTTCCAGGTATGAGCCAACATAGATCAGAGAAATCATGGCCTCACCTTTCATTAAGAAATTATTTGAAGATGCTAGTTGCCTAGGGTTTTGTGAAAGAATTCAAGAGGTGGGATGCCATGCTAAATTGACCAGCCTGTTTTCCACCAATTTCAATACGGATAAGACCACAATTTTAGGGGTAGATTTCACTACTTCCACAGATGTCATTTCCACAACTACATGTATTCCCAATCATGGAGAAATCTGGTTTAAAGGAATGGATTTGGACATTGAAAATTACATGGTTTTCCTCAAACCACACTATAAATATACTCCAACTCATATTTTTCCTTTCAGACAGTTGCTAGATATATATGCCCCATTGATGAAAATAATCATGAAATACGTTACATGTGAAGGGATATTTTCAAGACTGTACCAGTATCACATAAGACTGTTGATGCATTTCACTTCCATCAAGCCACTTAACTTGGCTCATTACTTATTCAGAAGCCTCATCAAAATGATAGAAAAGGTACAAAGAAAAGGGAAAGATCACAAAAAAAAATTATTTCATCATGTTTTGGTAAAGGTCATGGTCATCCAAAAAAATTCAGAAATCAACATGCCTTGGGAGGATTTCAGCTGGTCAGTTTCTCTTATGCCTGCTACTAGTCAACCCATCAATCAAACTTCATTAGCACCGCCAAGGCCACAAGGGTTGGATCATCTAGCAGGTTGTCAACTAGAAAGACACATGTGGCAGAGATTACACATACTTACAAGAAAGAGAAAAAATTGGATTTTTCCCCTAAGAGCACCAAGAAGATGTCTAGACCCAGAATGTTGACTAGGGCATAGACTAGGAAAATGTCCGAGGACAATACAGTGAAACAAGTTCAGGGAGAATTGGAGCAGTCACCTAGGCATGCGGATGACTCCCCATTGCATCATTTTGAGGAGGAGATGCCTCATGAGCAAGAGATGTTTGACCATGTAGACAAATCAAATGAAGAAATTATCAAAGAGAAAAAATCATAAATACAAGAACTAAAGGATGATCTTACAAAGGCAAATCACATGGTGGCATTACTAAAAAAAGAGAACAGATTTTTGAATCTGAATGTAATGCATCAAAATACCTCACTAGGTCATCCATCATCCAACAAGAAAAAATACAAAGGTGAAACATTGATGAGTCTACAAGAAGTTGAGTTTGAAAAGAATAATGAATATTGTTTTGGGAGAGTAAACAAATACTTGGAGAAGCTATTGAAGAGGGCCAATAGAGACACCAATTTGCAAAGAAACATGGCGAGACACTATTTCACCAGGAACCTAATTTGCAAAATTAGGCTCAAAAACATGAAAAAGAGGCTAAGGAAAGCCCTAAAGAATCCAAAGAGGAGATTTATCCTTGATCTCTTGGATGATGCATCACTGATTGTGTAAACCCATCACACAAGGAGTCCCAGAAACAAATTGAAATTTTTGGTATTTTGACAGTTTTGATGTACAAAAGCGTAGCGTGGCCATGTTTCGCTTTCTCTTATAGGATCTAAATTATGAAAAAATTACTTGGATAGGTATTGCGCTGTAATTCACATATATATACTCTGTTCTTGAGTTGGATGCATAGATAGAGAGAGAGTTTATTGAAAGTATAATTATGATACCATAATTTCTCTAGAACTTGAATTTTTTTGATCCATCTATTAAGAGAAAAACTCTATAAAGGCATTGGAATTTGATGCTAAATAATAAATTGATATTTCTTTGTAGTGTGGGTATTTTTTCCAAAAGGTTTTTCCCCAAAACATCATTGTGCAATTTTTGGATTTTTATGTGTTATTTGTTTTCTTTGATTGTTTGTTTAGATTTTCTATACATTCTTCTCTTGTGAATTAGATTAGGAAGCATATTCTATACTTTTTCTTCCGTTTATTTGGTAGCATACCCGTATCTCCTTAGATCCTAGTTTTTAGGGACACTGTTTTTTATCTAACCTTGCACAAAAGGAAATCATGTTGCAATAAAATATTGAGCACATTAAGGCTATAAATGGAAACGTTTAATGGCATTAACTTTGAGTTGTGGAATATCATGATGAATATTTGTTCATATATTGACATCAATGGGTTGTAGTATTTGGAACAAAAACCTATGTTATGAAAGAAAAGACTACGTAGTTTTGGAGAGAAAGGTGAGAAAACTTATTAGGTTTTGCTTGGTTGATTCTATGTATGAGTGGAGTACCCTCTTGGGAAATGTTTTTTCAAATGCTCATTTGTTCTTAATTAAGTTCAATCATTTTAGTCTCTTGTACACCCCCTTAATAAGGATATTAATCATTATGCACAATAGATTTTTTTTTATGG
>JZKD02S1732080.1:48428-66142 GCA_000966675.3 Picea glauca | reverse complement strand
TTCATACGATCTGCCTTGGAAGATGGACAATTGAAGCTGGAAAAGATACACACTAGCCAGAATCCTGCAGACATGTTAACAAAGGGAGTAACTAGGGAGAAACTGAGTTCCTGCTTAATTTTAGTTGGTCTTCAAGAATGAAGATGAAAATGAGAAATTTGCCAGTTCCAAGAAGGTTCAGAGTCCAGCATATACAACATCGGTGGAATTGTTAAGATCAGTCTCGAAGTGGGACAATGTTGGTTGTGGAGCCTGATTATCTTCCTGATTCAGAGGTCCTTGATTTCAGTTGTGTTTATACCCCATGAAGTATTTACACCCCAGAAGTATGTACACTCTTCCACGTGGGGGAGTGCAGAGGGGGGGTAGCCCCTATGCGGAGTCCGAGGGGGATATCCCCCTGGCCGGGGGGTCTGGGAGAAAGTGGGGGTTGGGGGGAAAAGCCCCCGAAGCAAAAATTGCCTTGTAAAAGTATATTGTAATTTCATTGTAAATCTGGACCGTTCATTATAAGGTCATAGATCTAACGGTAGATATTATGTTAGGGTTTTTTCCCCTAGAAGGAAACTTTCTTTTATGAGGGAAATGTATTACGACTATGGATGATGGTGAATATTGTATTCTGAGAGAGGAGACTCTGAGACAAAGAAGAGGAAGTTACAGCGGGTTTTGCTGTAGGTTGTATCCCTTCATTTGTTGGATAATAATAGAGGAAGGACCTGGCAATTTCTCTGGTGGACGTAGCCCACACTGGGTGAACCACGTAAATCTATGTCTCTCTTGTATTATGTGTCTTTTGTGTTTTGTTTCTTCATTTTTTTTATTTTATTTCTCCGCGGTCCTATTTTTATAACAGATTCTAGCATCAATTATTTGCACATGGACCATGGTTTGCAAGAAAATATGGAAGCTTGGCCATTTGGGGTACAAAGGGTATGGAGAAATCACATAAGCTAGCTTGTACCATTTACCATAGATGCACATAAAAAGGAGGGGGTTCCAATCATTTAGACATTCTTGTGCAAATGGGTCAATCATTTTATAGGCGTAAAATAGATGGATTTAAGAAGAAAACCCACCTTCCAGAAACAACTGAGCTTAGTATAGTGATAAGAACAACAGAGAAAAATAGAAAAAGTAATATATCTTAAGTTTTTGAAGGTGGAGTTGGGACAAGTGCTAGGTATGCAATTTGTATGTTAACTTTTCTACCTTCTTAATTTAATAATTTATTGTTTTTAAAGTCTCATTATCATATTTGTTTTTGTAGAAGTGACCCTCTATCAATGGGACCTTCCACAAGATATTCAAGCTTCCTATAAGTGTATTCTCTTCCAAATAATTTTGTAAGTTGTTAACTTTAACAACTTTATGAAGCTTATATTTTGTGTGTCAAATAATTACTTAAGGCAAGCTAGAAAAATATTATTTTTGGTATCAAAACTAACCCGACTCTTATACATGTCAGTAGGTAAAACATGGAAATTTGAACCCCAAAATTCCAGAAATCAATCTTCTCGATGCTTCAGGATTCATTACATCCAAAAATCCATCTTTTCCCATATCTTAATTGGTTGTAAATGCATCAAATATTTAGATACCTAGACCTACGTTCAGTTGTTTGGGTTTATGTAGTTATAATGTTGCACTTTATGACTATATTCAATTATGATATTGCATGGCCATATTGTAGTGTTTATCAGGTTGTGACCTGCATGTCATTTTGTAAACAAAGATACTTGTATTACTGGAATAAAATTGAATTCTTCCCTTCATAGATAATAAATTATAATTTTGTTATTGGCATATGAACAATGTCTATCTTTTGTAACTCCATTTAAACAAAAGTAGAATTGTATAATTCAGTCACATCTAGAATTGTATTGGGTTCAATTCTTTTTGTTTTCTTGTCTCTTTTTTTTTGTTTTCAGAATTAATAATTTAAGTCACATTACATTTTAATATGCTTCCACACATATCAACGCGATTGGGCAATGTGACTAGTTAAGCTAGTACCAGTGATGGTGGCTGCTTGGTTTATTTGTATATCTTATTTAGTATAGCCATCTCCATCAAAATTTAAAAGAAGCCAACAATGACCTTGACAGAAACATAGAAAGTTCCTACAATTAAATCCAACAAAGATAAGAAGGGACAATACATGCCAAAGAGAAAAGAAAAATGTCGGAGGTCAAATATGGGACCTCAAAAGGATGATTTTTTAAGTACATTTTATTTCATAGAAATTAAGCATTTAGCTTTCTGGTCCTTGTAGTCATGAGCAGGAAACAAAAATGTGTCCTTTGGAAATGTGAAAATATGACACAGGAAGAAATATCATGTTATGGGCAATGAAATATATGGTTAAGAGGTTATACCATAGACCAAAGAATTGAACATTCAACAAAAAAACAATAAGAGAAATTTGACCTTCAACATTCAACAAAAAAACAATAAGAGAAATTTGACATTCAAAATTCAATATCCCATTAGCATATTTTTATACTTCCCCATCATTGATAGTATTTAATCTTATATACAAATTGATCCAAAGCCATCATTACAATGATTTTTTATAATCAGTTAATACTACTATACACACAATTATTGTTGAAATTTGATCAAGTGCACCCTACAAAGACCACATCGAAATCAAGTTATGTCAATTACAGCCTACAGGTAAATGATAAGTTCTTTTTCATTTGCAATCAACATATTCCCCAAAAATTATCATTGGAGATTCCCTATATCATCCAAATGAACATAAAATGTAGGAGAAATCAAGTGGCTAACCCCATGATCAAGTAGTACATTAATTTAATTTAAAACTACATCAATACAATACACAAATTCCCATGATGGGCACACTATCACAACTTCATGTCATTTCGTTATATATCAATGTCGATATTGGATTCAATTATGGCTTATAATTGAAGTTGCACAACTTTGAATTCATAACAATTGGAAGATAACTATATAATCATGACAACATATACAAAATCATATATGTCGATCATAAAGTATCACACAAAACATAAACAAAACAATCAAATATGCTAGCTACAGGGAAAGAACATCCCCTTCAACATACTCATATGCTACAAAAACCTAGACCCCCTAGATTCCTTACTACACAAACTTTTTGGTACATAAACTAGTATGAAACCCCTGGGGAATTCTCTCAAGATGTTTCCTGGATGCTAAGTAACCTGGTTTGTGTTCATGTTCAAATTCATGGAACAATAAAGTTCAAAAAATGTTCATCTCTACAAAGAAATGCAATCAAATTTACCATTAAGTTCGATAGAAATAATTAATTGAATTCCATTATAACTTCATATATTCAAACATATATATATATCTATTAACATCAAATTTGACCCAAAAAGATGTCAAAATAAAAGTCAAGATGAATACATACATGCATACATAAATATATTGTTTTGTTTTCACATTTTTGAAGTTAAACAAAAAAATGAAAAGGGTACAATAAGGGTGGAAAAGTGTCCAGGTATAATCCAACACAGATCAGAGAATCAATGTCTGAAACAAAAAAGAACCATGTTGTCACAGTTCCCATAAACGTAGCATCAATCCAAAATGCAGTGCGAACCTTGGAGAGGGCTTTTGAAAGCCTTCCACTACTCCAAATGCAGCTCTAAAAGGCTAAATGTAAACATGAAGGTATATAATTTTCATTATACACCTCAAGAAAATAAAAATGACACCTTTTGACAGAGAAAAATTTGTTTTCTGAAATTTACTCCTAGAAGAGCAGTGAAAGTCTTGAACAAGTGGCAGAGACCTGTTTTTTATCATGTGTTTTGGATTTTTATTCAGCACTTTGATCGGAAATTGCCAATAGAGTATATATATGTGAATTAAATATCAATAATTATCCAATCATGTATATTTTTCATCATTTATATCATCTAAAAGAAAGTGCAACATGGCCATGCTACGCTTCTGTACATCAAAACTATCAAAATACCAAAAATTTCAAAAATTTGCAAAAATTGTCAAAATTCCTTGTAATTTGTTTCTGGGACTCCTTGTGTGATGGTTTTACACAATAATTGATGCATCATCCAAGACATCAAGTCTGTCTCTCCCTTTGTCTTCTTTAGGGATTTCCTTAGCCTATTTTTCATGTTTTTGAGCTAACATCAGAATCACTACAATTGAATTGTTTTTTAAACCCCAAAATGGTACAATAAGCGAGGGAAAGTGTCTAGGTATGATCCAACATAGACCAAAGAATTGATGTCTGAAACAAAGAATCACCATGTTGTCATATTTCCTAGAAACACAACATCAATCAAAAACGTTGTACCAGCCTTGGAGAGGACTTTTGAAAGCCTTCCATTACTCCAAATCCAGCTCTAAAAGGCTCAATGGAAACCCAAGGGTATCTAGTTATCATTAGAAACCTCAATAAACCGAAATGGATACCTTTTGATAGAGAAAAATATGTTTTCCCAAAGTTACTCCCAGAAGAGCACCAAATGTCTTGAAAAAGTGGCAGAGACTTGTTTTTTATCATGTTTTTTGGATTTTTCTTCAACACTGTGATCTGAAATTGCCAACAGAGTATATATATGTTAATTACAACTCAATAAATATCCAATCATGTATACTTTTCATCATTTAGATAATCTGGGATAAATAACAATGTGGCCACACTACACTTATGTACATCAAAACTGTCAAAATACCAAAAAATTCAAAAATTTGCAAAAATTGTCAAAATTCCTTGAAATGTGTTTATAGGACTCCTTGTGTGATGGTTTTACACAATCAATGATGAATTATAAAAGATATGAATTCTATCGCTCCTCTTTGAATTTTTTAGGGCTTTCCTTAGCCTATTTTTCATGTTTTTGAGCTAACTTCAGAATCACTATAGTTGAATTGTGTTTTAAAATCCAAAACGATACAATAAGGGTGGAAAAGTGTCTAGGTATGATCCAACATAGATCAGAGAATCAATTTATGAAACAAAAAATCACTATGTTGTCATATTTCCCAGAAACGCAACATCAATAAAAAACGCAACTCCAACATTGGCGAGGACTTTTGAAAGCCTTTCACTACTCCAAATCCAGCTCTGAAAGGCTCAATGGAAACCTAAGGGTATCAAGTTGTAATTATAAACCTCATGAAAATAAAATGGACACATTTTGATAGAGAAAAATATGTTTTCCCAAAGTTACTCCCAGAAGAGCAGGGAAGGTCTTGAAAAAGTGGCAGAGACCTATTTTTTATCATGTGTTTTGGATTTTTCTTCAACACTGTCATTTGAAATTGCCAACCGAGTATATATATGTGAAGTAAATATCAATACCTATCCAATAATTTAACTTTTTCATCATTTTTATCATCTGAGAGAAATCACAACGTGGCCACGCTGCGCTTTTGTACATCAAACTGTCAAAATACCAAAAATTTCAAAATTTTTCCAAAATTGTCAAAATTCCTTGCAATTTGTTTATGTGACTCCTTGTGTGATGGGTTTACAAAATCAATGATGCATCATCTAAGATATCAAGTCTATATATCCTCTTTGGATTCTTTAGTGCTTTCCTTAACCTCTTTTTCATGTTTTTGAGCTAGCTTCATAATCATTACAGTTGAATTGTGTTTTAAACTTCAAAATCTCAACACTACAAAGTTGAGACCCCTAATATAGATTTTTGTTAATTGGAGGAAAGATGCATAAGTTTAAACATATATTTTACATATAGTGAACCTACAAATATTGAGAAGCAAGTGCATATCACTAATCAACCCTTGATAACTTTATTGAATGTGTTTTGTAAAATATTGGCCAAAAGTTCTATCTCTAAACTGAACCCAATGATTTTGAAATAAAAAATCAAGACATATGGCCTTCATTAGATGTCACTACATTTTGTACAATTCCATCACCATAGGGGAGGGGATGCAATGGGATAGATTCTTGGTTATATATTCCATGATCATCAAAATCATCTTCACTAATTCATATGATATAGTGGAATTTCATTTCAATATCAACATTCTTAATGTCTTTGGTTTCAACCATTCTTCACAAATTTTGTGGATACCTTTTTTTTTGTTGTCATGATCAATGATTTTTCAATAAGGAAATATGTAATAAAATTGTCCACTTCAAGTTGACCACAATTTTTTCATTTAGGTGCCTTCCCTGTATGTTATGCTTGTAGAATAATTTGATATATTCTTCAAAATAGGACAACTTAGGGAATTATAAAAGGGCGTCTCCTTACTATCTATTGAAAAAATACTCAAGAACTTGTTATGGGATAAGTCCAATGATGAGGAGGGTTTTCATAGATTTATATAGACCTTCCTAGACCCATGATCATTCATGTGTTCCTAGTGAGTTACGGTTTCATGGAAGGGCATGAATCATGGAAAATTAACTCAATATAGCTAGTGATCTCATTTTATGAAAACAAATGCAAGGAATATAAAGAATACTCTAGTTTTAGATATTGAATATCATTATATCTATGATCAATATCCTTTTCAAGAGAGTTTAAAAGAGATTAGGAGAATCTCTAGTTTCTCTTTCAAGAATATCTTCAATTCCATAAAAAAAATTCTATTGTGCATAATGATTAATATCCTTATTAAGGGGGTGTACAAGAGACTAAAATGATTGAACTTAATTAAGAACAAATGAGCATTTCAAAAATCATTTCCCAAGAGGTTCCTCCACTCAGACATAGAATCAACCAAACATTCTCCCTCTTTTTTATGGTTATAGAATAAGGAGGATTCTCCCTGTATGTTATGGTTGTAGAATAAATTGATATATTCTTCAAAATACGATAGCTTAGGGAATTATAAAAGGGTATCTCCTTACTATCTCTTGAACAAATAATCAAGACCTTGTTATGGGATAAGTCCAATGATGAGGAGGTTTTTCATAGAGTTATATAGACCTTCCTAGAAACATGAAAATTCATGTGTTCCTAGTGAGTTATCAGTTTCATGGAAGGGCATGAAGCATGGAAAATTAACTCAATACTAAGCTAGTGATCTCATTTAATGAAAACAAATGCTAGGAATATAAAGAATACTATAGTTTTATATATTGAATATCCTTATATCTATGATCAATATCCTTTTCAAGAGATTTTAAAAGAGATTAGGAGAATCTCTAGTTTCTCTTTCAAGAATATCTTCGTTTCCATAAAAAAAATTCTATAGTGCATAATGATTAATATCCTTATTAAGGGGGTGTAGAAGAGAATAAAATGATTAAACTTAATTAAGAACAAATGAGCATTTCAAAAAACAATTCCCAAGAGGGTCCTCCACTCATACATACAATCAACCAAACATTCTCCTAGTATGTTATGGTTGTAGAATAAAGAGGATTCTCCCTGTATGTTATGGTTGTAGAATAATTTGATATATTCTTCAAAATAGTAGAGCTTAGGGAATTATAAAAGGGTATATCCTTACTATCACTTGAACAAATACTCAAGACCTTGTTACGTGATAAGTCCAATGATGAGGAGGGTTTTCATAGAGTTATATAGACCTTTCTAGACACATGAGCATGCATGTGTTCCTAGTGAGTTATCAGTTTCATGGAAGGGCATGAAGCATGGAAAATTAACTCAATACTAAGCTAGTGATATCATTTAATGAAAACAAATGAGGGGAATATAAAGAATACTATATTTTTAGATATTGAATATCCTTATATATATGATCAATATCATTTTCAAGAGAGTTTAAAAGAGATTAGGAGAATCTCTAGTTTCTCTTTCAAGAATATCTTCATTTCCATAAAAAAAAATCTATTGTGCATAATGATTAATATCCTTATTAAGGGGGTGTACAAGAGACTAAAATGATTGAACTTAATTAAGAACAAATGAGCATTTGAAAAAACATTTCCCAAGAGGGTACTCCACTCATACATAGAATCAACCAAGCAAAACCTAATAAGTTTTCTCACCTTTCTCTCCAAAACTACGTAGTCTTTTCTTTCATAACATAGGTTTTTGTTCCAAATACTACAACCCATTGATGTCAATATATGAACAAATATTCATCATGATATTCCACAACTCANCCAGAAACAACTGAGCTTAGTATAGTGATAAGAACAACAGATTAAAAAAGAAAAAGTAAGATATCTTAAGTTTTTGAAGGTGGAGTTGGGACAAGTGCTAGGTATGCAATCTGTATGTTAACTTTTCTACCCTCTTAATTTAATAATTTATTGTTTTTAAAGCCTCATTATCATATTTGTTTTTGCAGAAGTGACCCTCTATCAATGGGACCTTCCATAAGATATTCAAGTTTCCTATAAGTGTATTCTCTTCCAAATAATTTTGTAAGTTGTTAAGTTTATCAACTTTATGAAGCTTATATTTTGTGTGTCAAATAATTACTTAAGGCAAGCTAGAAAAATATTATTTTTGGTATCAAAACTAACCCGACTCTTGTACATGTCACCAGGTAAAACATGGAAATTTGAACCCCAAAATTCCAGAAATCCATCTTCTCGATGCTTCAGGATTCATTACGTCCAAAAATCCATCTTCTCCCATATCTTAATTGGTTGTAAATGCATCAAATCTTTAGATACCTGGACCTGCGTTCAGTTGTTTGGGTTTATGTACTTATAATGTTGCACTTTATGACTATATTCAATTATAATATTGCATGGCCATATTGTAGTGTTTATCAGGTTGTGACCTGTTGTAATGACCCTCCTCGTTACGACATCAACTCTGATAACAGGTGCAATTTTTTTTTTTCTTTTTTTTTTACTTTTTAAAAGTCTATGCACGTGTGTAGAAAGGGATCAGACACACGTGACTGTATGTCATCATCCGAAAAATAAACAGACACAACCACGATGATCATAACAAGAAGACACATGGCGCATGACAAGTAAATGCAAGCATTAACGATCATAGACATAAGGAGGAATCCATAACAATAGATTTTACTATTTCTGTATAGGAAAGCAAGGTGTTTAATATTGGTTCTCTGCTCCGGAGAGAGAGAAGCTCAGATAGGCTCCTGGCCAACTACTCAGGCAGAAACTAGTAATCTTCGTCAGGTGTGTTGCAAGAGTGGAAACCCTGCCTTTAAAGGGCCCGAGACTCTTGATACGACACTGGATTTTTTACAAGAAAATAATCACCACACAGAATTCTATACTATGGCTACATGGAGGTGTCCACATCCCACCTGACACAAGCATACCAAGCACACAAAAACGACACCCCAGTACGACATTAGTTAATCAAGAGACTACAACCTATAAGATTCTTAAGGTCATTCCAATGCGCAACCTTAGATCATAATTCGTCAACAAGGTGCCCTCTTAATCAACATTCAAGGGGCCTTATTGTGTAAGTCTGAACTTTGGTTGGTTAACATTAATATCCAAAGTTTACATATAGATATGTATGACAATATCTCATGATTAGATCATGTACCTCTTAACCATATTACTCAAATTCCTTTTTCCACACCGATAACAAGAACAATCATTTATTATTATACACCAGGACACATTATGGTTATACCTTAATAATCATTGTAAACCTATCATTCTAATAATCCTTCTAACTTTATTATTCTAGTTGATCATTAAAAACTTAACCTTCTACCTTCACATTTTATCGACATTATATCACAGTAGCATTGCAGTTACACCTCATTTTAACATTTATGCGAACATTACAATAAAGTTTCAATAATAGTAAAACAAAACAACATTACCTTTACATTAAATATTTGTGAACATTTGCAAGAAAGTTTCAATAATCGTAAAATAAAAAAACATTTCCTTTACATTAAATGGCCATAACTGGGCAAATAAGCTAGCATAATTTCATTTCAAGTTATGTAATAAGACTACTGCATTTTACTACTAGAATAAAATAAGTCCATCATCTATCTTAACATAACATTCTAATCGATCAAGATAAACATAACATTCCAAATAATCGTTCTGATTTAATAAACAGGGTAACCATTATTGATCTAATTTAATAATCATTTAACTTGACAATCTAAACAATCATTATAGAAATTATTCTTCTAATTAATCATTATAAATATAGTTTAGCTAATATTTTTAGGATTATATTATTAAATTAATCATCTTAATAATTAAGGTTCATTACAAAACCTAACATTCTAATAATCATTCTAAGTTAATAAACGTTGTAATCATTATTGATCTAAATTAATAATCATTATAAACTTAGGCGGATAAATAATCTAGGTAGAATAATGATTATTAGGATTTAGGCAGATTAATAATCTAGGCTGAACAATAATGATTTAAATCCTTCCACGATTTCTTCCTTATAAGTGTCATTATACTGTTATGATTTAATAAACATTATCATAATTTAGGCAGAATAATAATCTAGGCAAAATATACGTTTAAATAACCTTAATAAAAATTCATCATTAGCAAATCAATACTAACCACCTGGTCTGTTCAGCACTCAATAAGATATATGCATATATTTTTGGTGCTACCTGTCAGTTTTTAATATAAAAGTATATAAATGAATTCTAGGGCTATCGTTGAACTGTCCCAGGTCCCGTGCTAACATTCTGTGTTAAGTATTTAGAAACTAAAATATAATAATGAAATTGCCACCATTTAAAAAACAATGAAATAAATAAATGGCAATTAAATAACACGACATTTATTCGCTGTAGTAAAACATTCATTCGCTAAAGGTAAGGATGCACAGGTATAGAAATTATGTCCTGTTCTGCAAGACGCAAAGGTATTAAATTATGCCCCATTCAACAAGACGCCCAGGTGTAAGGGATACTCTGTCGACGACAGGATACAAAGATCAATTTGTGCCAGGCTCAAGCAGGGTCATTAAACTAAATGCGCAGAGGCAATAAAGCTTGCTTACGCAGAGGTGAGAGTAATGAGGTTTAATAGCTGTCGGTGAAGTGTATGAGGTGGATGTAGTCTGGAGGTTACACGGAGCACTGTCAACAAAAAATTGCCAAAGGCATTAAAATCTGGGCCACACTGCAGCCAATCAAACCCGGTGCAGGCGATTTAAAGCATGGTTGCTACAAACGTATGGCTCCAGCAAAATTCAGCCGGAAATCAAAGTTTAACTGGGTTAGTGGACAGTCGTAATTGCAAGGATTTACACTTACATTACCAAGGCACAGGAGGGAGAATTACCCAAAACATGTACAACGAACTTACCAATTATTTCCTAAACTAGAGCCAGGTCGAGAACCAAATCACAATGACAAAATACAACAAAGTCATAGCCAACTCTTAAGCACCAAGGACCATTCACGGTTTGTGAAAACTCAACTAAGACACAGAGAATTGGCAGAGAAATAGGCAAGGAGTCTATACACCATGGGCAAAAATTACAACAGAAACGCAAGGTGTTTATAACAGTAAAACACAGGGAAAATCCAACGATGCGCAGAGAATTTTTAAAAAATAAAACAACACAGCGACATACAACAGTCACAAAGAGTTTTCTAACAGCAACCCTGCAGAGATATACCACCGCAATGCAGAGGATTTCTGACAATAAAAGAAAACGCAACGAATGGTGTTTATTCGCGGGGGTTTCCTCCCTGAAACTTATGGAACGCATAAACAAAATGCAGAAAGATGGCCATCAATAATACAGAGTTGAGGTGCTAGGAAGTGATGCAACACAGTCAAGAAGGAAAAAGAACAATGCAGAAGAAAGCATACAATCGTTATCCCTTAAGCATTAAAAATTGCAGAGATGGAATGAGGATCTCGGCCTTAACTAACCAGTACAAGTGTTGCACTACAGGAAAGGGTGTATAGTCATTAAGCAGGTAAGGATAGCAGGTAGACGCTTCAGAAAGTAACTTACACGCCACCTAAACTCATCCGAAATTTTTACTAAAGGAAGAAACTAAACTACCTCTAAGATGGCTTAGAAATCAATAACAAAATAAAACTATCATCCAAAACTCCACAAAACTTTCGTCATCAAGGGAATCATCTACACACAGCTTAACAATTTTTCTTTATTCTTAACTAACAACGCACTGGCATACCTGTGACCGATGGTGAACAACCCGAAGACGCTATCCCACACTTGTGCTCCGCGTCGCTCCTGCTCCGCGCCGCTCCCACTCGTCGACCGTAGAGACTACACTGGTACCTCCCAGCCAATCGCTAGGGGTACTCTGCTTCCCCCTTAGCCCCCCGAGCCACAAAGGGGCCACACACAGTCCAGATGATATGCCTAGCCCTCCATCTCGCCTCGCAAGGCTGAGCTACCACTCTAATACAACTGAGGAAATCCCAACTCCTCACAAGCAATCAGTCAAGACACAAACCATCAACGTAACATTACGCTCACAACCGGTCCCCTCCTTCCTCATCTTCCTTTTCTTTTATAGAGTTTTTGAGACCCACCAACTTTCCTAAATCACATTTTTGATTAAGTTTCAATAAAATATTATGAATATTCTCCATCGCACAAGTGTCGTCCATGCCCCTCTTTCCTCAAGTAATTATTTTCTTTAATTTAATGAATTCCTCATTTCCCTCACCCACCTAGTATCACTCCTAAAATTACTCCTAGGTGTTCCTAGATCCCCTTACAACATTTTAGTAAATTTCCCTAAAATGAAGTTGCTAAATTTAGTTCATTTTAGGAAGTTCTTAATTGTAGATTCCTTACTATGTTGACTTTGCTTTTTACCCTATGTCCCCTTCTTTCCATTACTATGTTTCTGTTATTACTTAGTTTCCCTATTTTTATTATTCCCTTTTTTTTTTTAAACCAAAAGGCAAATGTGCTAAATAAACTTTTCATTTATTATTATTTAATATCTTTTGTTCTTTCACAAGTTAGGAATTAATTTCTTCTTTGCAATTTTTTTTTTTTAAATCCCTTAGTTTAATTAAATCCTTACTCTCTTCATTTACCCCAAGAATTTTATGAAGAACCAACTATTACCTAAGTGTGTTTTTGTTTAAATTGTTATTTTTATTCCAGGGTCCTTTTTTCTTAAGGTTAGACTAAAATTTTACGCTAAAAAGTTTTAGACTTAGGACTTATATTCTGAACTGGGTGACACTTGGTTAGGGAAGTTGTTTAAGGATTTCTTAAGGAATTAAGGTCTTAGGGCCATCTAGGTTTTTTTCTTCAGCCTCATCAATGCGACGTGCCCTTTAGGACGCACAACATGCTCCAAGGCTGCCACTCGCCTCGTTCTTTTCGTTTGCGCGACGTGCCCTTTAGGATGAACCACGTGCTCCAAAGGTGCCACTCGCCAACTTGTGGTTCTTTTGCGTGACATGCCCTTCAGGATGCACCACATGCTCCAAGGGTATACATCAGGATGCACCACTTGACTGATTGGTATACATCTATAACCCCTGGAGTCAACACTCCGCCATGTGAACTTGTGGGAGACTAAGGGCTCTAAGGAATAAGGCCCCCGCCTTATTCCATTTCCCTTAGAATCATCGTGAGCGATTGTCGCAGTCTGCCCTCATGACATCATGGATCCTCTCGAACTAGGTAATTGTTAACCTACAGTTCGAGCCACGACAAGAGTGCTAGTAGGTTGTGGCAGGGATGTTGTCCACACCTCTCCCTCAACCTCTCTGGAAATCTTGTGTGGCCCCTTTACTCCATATGTGAGTCTGGTCAGCAATCTATCATTAGCCTGCATCATCCAAAAATCATGTCAGAACATGTCAACATCATATCATCAAATCAATGAACTATCGCAGTAAATAATTCAACCCAATAGCACACTCCCTGACTCAATCCAAAGTCCAAGGGGGTTCCACTGATGCCTCTGCATCCTCAAGGTCCAAAAAACCTGCACACTCAATACAATTGAGTCAAAAGAACCTGTCTACGTCAAGCAGTAAAACATCATGTCATCTATCATAACACATCATAATCAAGGGTAACTATTTTAACATCATAAAAGTATGGATCACTTGCGAGCAAGTGTCCTCAAAGAATAAGTTTCCTCAGTGCACTAGAGAGGGATGTTATATACACCCCCTCTTGGTCTAAACTTCATCCTGAAGTTTCTCAGTATAAATGTCGAAATAAAAGTACCATAGTATCATAAGTCTATATATCAAACAAAATTGGGAACTGCGGGTATATATCATATGGATCCTCTCGGGTTGCTGACCGCGGACTATAACTGTCCCACTGGACCTTGACCTGATCTATCGTTCGACGTCGTAACTATCGAACGTGATAATCTAAGATGTGGACTAGCTCAGTCGTGAGCACTCCCTCATCCGATACCTGCAAGGAACTCATGTCAATCACATGTGTAGGATGACTAATATAATGTCTCAAAATAGATACATGAAATAAATCATGCATACGCCTCAAAAAATCAGGCACGGCTAGTCGATAGGCCACGGGCCCCTTTCTCTCCACAATCTCGAAAGGTCCCATGAACCTAGGAGAGAGTTTATCTCCCTCTCCAAACTTGATCGAAATCTTATGTGGTTTAACCTGCAAGAAGACTCGATCGCCGACCTCATAACTATGGTCAACTCGGTGCGCATCGACATTACTCTTCTGTCGATCCTGTGCTTCTTTAATCCTTTGTCTCATGGTTTTCATTTGCTCTTCCATTTCTTGGATCGCTTCTAGTCCCACCAGGACCCTATCCTCAATATGATCCCAACTTAAGGGCGTCTGACATGCTCGCCCATAAAGAAACTCAAAAGGCGCCATCTTTATGGTGCTCTGATAACTGTTGTTGTAAGCGAACTTTACTAGAGGCAAGAATTCCTCCCCACGCTTTTGTTGGTCCATCACGTACATGCACAACATGTATTCCAAGGTTTGGTTCATTCGTTCAGTCTGTCCATCAGTCTCTCGGTGATGCGTAGTACTAAAATTAAGTTGGGTTCCCAAGGCCTCTTGGAAACTCATCCAAAATCATCCAGTAAACACCGATCCTCGATCAGATACAATCTTTTTAGGCAGGCCATGCAGCCTCACAATCTCACTAATGAAAGCTCTCGCTATGTTAGGTGCCCGATACATCGTACGCCTAGGAATAAAGTGAGCACTCTTCGTCAGAGTGTCTACTACTACAAAAATTGAGTCATGTCTCCTTGCCATCAATGGCAATCCAACAATAAAATTCATCGAAATAACTTCCCATTTCGATTCCGGAATGGCATGTGGTTGAAGTAATCCTGCCGGGTGTCTATGTTTAGCCTTTACCTGCTGACACTCTAGACATCTAGCCACAAAGTTGACTATGTCGGCCTTCATTCCCTTCCAGAAGAATAAGGGTTTAAGGTCTGCCCTCATCTTCCTGACTCCTAGGTGCACCATGTAAACTTCTCTATGAGCCTTGCTTAGGATCAACATCCTCAACTCATCGTTTGGTGGTACGTAAATCCAACTTATAAACCTCAATAAACCATCGCTATCAAATGAATATCCCTCATATCGTGGTACCATCATTTTGTTTTGTCCGATAAAATCCTCGACTTCTTTGTACCAGTCATCGTCACGCTGTAAAGTGAGAATATTCTCACGTAGATTTGTCTGAAGAGGCAACACCAAAAAGATGCGTGGCCTCCGACTCAAGGCATCCGCCACTCGGTTCACTGTTCCCTTTATGTAAGTAATCTTGAAGTCATACTCGCTAAGCAATTCCGACCAATGTTGTTGTCGTGCATTCAGGTCGCTTTGCGTAAAAATGTGTTGTAGTCCACAATGATCAGACCTTAATTCAAATTTTCGTCCAACAAGGCAGTGTCTCCAAAAATTCAAGGCATATACGATGGCTAATAAATCCAAATCATGCATCGCGTAGTTTTCCTCATGCCTTCTTAGTTTCCTCGAAATGTAAGCAATCACTCGTCTGTCTTGCATCAAGAATCTACCTAAACCTTCCTTGGATGCGTCAGTGCATACCAAGAAGTCTGCATCCATGTCAGGGACCTTTAGTATCGGCACGGTGGTCAACAAATATTTCATCCTTCGAAATGCTTCCATGCATTTTGCAGTCCAAACAAACTTCTTGTTTTTCTTCTGCAATTCCGTGATCAGATTTGCTATCTTCGAAAATCCCTCGACAAACCGTCGATAGTAACCTGCTAAAATCATAAAACTACACACTTATGTGACATTTGTTGGCGCAGGCCATTCCATAATAGCCTCAACCTTTGTTGGATCCACAGCAATAACTTCGCCGGAAATGACATGCCCTAAGTAGTGAATCCTTGATTGATAAAAAGAGAATTTGGACAACTTCCCATACAATTTGTGCTCTCGTAGAAACTATAGTACCAAGCGCAAGTGCTCGTCATGCTCCTCTGTCGTCTGAGAGTAGATCAAGATATCGTCAATGAATACTTGGATGAAATTTTCCAAGTACTCGCGGAACACCCCGTTCATCAAACTCACGAATACCCCTGGGGAGTTTGTCAATCCAAATGGTAAAACAGTAAACTTGTAATGTCCAAATCTCTTCTTAAAGGTGGTCTTAGGGACGTCATCCTCCTTGATCTGTAACTGGTGATACCCTGATCGCAAATCAATCTTGGAGAACACCATCGTACCCTTCATTTGATCGAACAGATCATCAATTCTTGGTAAGGGATATTGATTCTTGATCGTAGCCTTATTCAGTTGACAGTAGTCAATGCAAATCCTCCATGACCTGTCCTTCTTTCGTATGAAAATAACTGGTGCACCCCATGGTGACACACTAAGGCGTATCAGCCCCAGGTCCAACAACTCTTTCAGTTGCATTTTCAGCTCTTGCAACTCCAGGGTCGACATCTGATAAGGCGTTCTTGCTATCGGTTCGGTCCCTGGTTTCAAGTCTATGGTAAACTCAAATTCCCTTTCAGGCGGCATCCCAGGTAACTCCTCTGGAAATACGTCCGCAAACACCTTCCCCACCGGAATGTCTTCTAGACCTTCCACCACTCCCTTTTCATTTAGCGCAAGGATCGCATAAAGCTTGCACCCTTTGCGCATACTCTTCCGTAGCTGTAAGGAAGAGACGAACCTTAGGGAAACTCCCTGGTTCCATCCTACCATCACATGTCTCTATCCTTCATCATCGACCAAGCTCAACCGTTTCGTTTTACAGTTGAGTATCGCCTCATGCGATTCCAACCAATCCATACCAATCACGACGTCATAAGATCCTAAGATCGTGACGTACAGGTTGACCCTCGTGACAACCTCTCTCAGGTTAAGGGCACATCCCGTAACCTTTCCTCCAACCTTCTGTTTGGCTCTTGAATCCATCTCTACGAAGCTAAACTCGTCCTGTTCGACTGCCTGAACCTTAATCCTTTTTAGCACTGCACCAGAAATGAAACTCTCAGTAGCACCTGGGTCTATCAAAATACTAAGGGTCTGGTCAGCGATAGTACATGTCGTCTCGAGCACAGTCGACTGGTGCTATACCTGGCGATTATTCACCGCTGCATGAATCCGATGGGCTTTGTCCATATCTCCCACTGTAGTGGGTCCGGCTGATCCGAACGCTCTAGTCCTCTCCATAGGACAGTTGCGCTGGCAGTGTGGCTCCCCATACGTACAACACCCCTTCTTTGGCCTAGTAGTACTGGTACCCGAAGTAGAAGATGACGGCCCACTGGCCTAGAACCCAGGTCTGTTCTGCTAAACAAGCCTAAACTACTGTTGCGGCGG
>JZKD02S1732080.1:35079-48418 GCA_000966675.3 Picea glauca | reverse complement strand
TCTTGTTTTTCTGTTTCCTGTTTCTTTCCCTGCAACTGATCTTTGTACATGACCTTCTCATTGAATATGACATCTCTACTCCTAATGATTTTGTTATTTTCATAATGCCATAAGAAATAACCAAAATCATTAACACCATATCCCATAAAGGTACACTTCTTGGATTTTGCCTCAAGCTTTGTTCTATTTTCTTTATCAATATGGACAAATTCTTCACAACCGAAAGTTTTCAAAAATGAATAGTTTACCTTTTTTCTTGTCCATTCCTCCTCTAGAATTCTACCATCCAAAGAGCTTGAAGGTCCTCTGTTTATTAAGTAAATAATAGTATCTACAACATCTGCCCAAAACTGTAAGGGAAAACCAACATGCAATCTCATACTCCTTGCACGCTCCATGATTGTCATGTTCATCCTTTCTCACACACCATTTTCTTATGGTGTTCATGGAACTGTCTTCTCTCTATGAATCCCATGGTATGAACAGTAATCATCAAAATCCTTTCTGCAGTATTCACCTCCATTATCTGATCTAAGACACTTCAAACTTTTTCCTGTCTCATTCTCAACTAAAGCTTTCCATTTCTTAAAAGCATCAAAAACATCAGATTTTTGTCAAATGAAATAAACCCACGTTTTTCTAGTTGCATAATCAATAAAAGTAACATAATAATGAGAGCCACCAAGAGATGATACCTGAGATGGTCCCCATACATCTGTATGCACAAGATGTAACCCTTCATTCTTATTTTCTTTTCCGACTCTGAGAAATCTGACTCTCTTTTGTTTTCCATAAACACAATGCTCACAGAAGTCCAAATCAATTTGTTTAAGATCTGGCAACAAATTTATTTTGTGAAGGATCTACATACCCTTCTCACTCATGTGTTCCATCCTATGATTCCATAGTGTTGTATCCACTCCTGCAGAAGCTAAAGATATAGAAGAGTCAGTATTACCTATACATAGATACAATGTACCTACCTTCTCTCCTTTCGCTATCACCAATGATCCTTAAATGAACTTCCACGTCTTATCTGTAAATATGGATATACAACCTTCACTTTCCAACTACCCTGTTGAAATCATATTTTTTCTTAAATCTGGAACATGTTTTACCTCTTTCAACAACCAATGGTTTCCATTCCATTGCTTTATTTTTACCTTTCCCATTCCAACAATTTTGCATGGTTTATTATCACCCAAATGAACCTGTCCAAAATCACCTTGAACATAATCTAGAAAATGTTTCTTATGGGGTGTGGCATGAAATGAAGCTCCTGAATCTACTACCCAAGACTCAGAAATATTATCTACGAAAAGAATCAAAGCATCTTGTAACACATCACTTGTTACATTTGCTTCCAGATTTCTCTCCTGCTGTCCATCTCTTTGTTTCTTTGGAGCTCTACAGTCTTTCTTCATATGTCCTTTCTTCCCACAATTCTATCACTCTATCTTTCCAAGTCTGGATTTGGATTTTCCCTTCCTAGAATTTCCGCAGTTTCCTGAGCCCTTTCCTCTATCCTTTTGTCTTCCCCTATTCTCCATGTTCAATGCATTTCCTGGTGTCTCACCTGTGCTTTTCCATCACATTAACTCACTAAGGATAACACCAACAACATCATCAAATTTTAAAGTGTTTGAACTTGAGACAGAGTTACTTATAGCCATGACCAAGCCATTCCAGCTTTCTGGCAATGGGAACAAGATTAGAAGAGCCCTAACCTCATCATCAAAGTCCACTTTTACATAACTTAGTTGATTAGTAACCATATTAAATTCATTTAAATGATCTGCAACAGACCCACATTCTGACATATTCATATTAAATAATCTCTTAATTAGAAATACCTTATTCGACGTCGAGAGTTTTTCATAAAATTTGGCCAACGCATCCATCAAACCCTTCATTGTCTTTTATTTCGAAATATTGAAAGCCACCGATGCTGCCAGGCTCAGCCGTATCATTCCTAGAGCCTTTCTATCAATAATCTCCCATTCTTCGTCCTTCATTACTGTCAGCTTCTTTGGTACTCCACTCAATGGTAGGAATAGATCCTTCTAATATAAATAGCCTTCCATCTACATCTTCCATAACTGGTAGTTTTGGCTGTTAAATTTCTCGACCCTAAACTTTCGATCTTCCGACATTGCTCCCACTCGAACCAGGAGCCCTCTTTTCCTACGAGTTAACCTTGCTCTAATACCAGTTTTTAGAAAAATAGGACTGCGGAGCAATAAAATAAAACAAATGCAGAAACAAAACACAGAAGACACACAATACAACAGAGACACAGATTTACGTGGTTCACCCAGT
Organism: Picea glauca; assembly: GCA_000966675.3. Taxonomy (NCBI): domain Eukaryota; kingdom Viridiplantae; phylum Streptophyta; class Pinopsida; order Pinales; family Pinaceae; genus Picea; species Picea glauca. The sequence continues at coordinate 46,099 of JZKD02S1732080.1, read as the reverse complement.
GTGGGATACATCCACTAGAGAAATTGCCAGGTCCTTCCTTTATTATTATCTAGCAAATGAAGGGATACAGCCTACATCAAAACCCACTATAACTTCCTCTTCTTTCTCTCACAGTCTCCTCTCTCAGAATACAATATTCACCATCATCCATAGCTGCAATACATTTCCCTCATAAAAGAGGGTTTCCTTTTAGGGAAAAAAACCCTAACATAATCTCTACCGTTAGATCTATGAACTTATAATGAACGGTCCAGATTTACAATGAAATTACAATATAATTTTACAAGGCAATTTTTTCTTCAGGGGCTTCACCCCCGAACCCCCGCTAGGGGCCCACTTGCCCCCAGCCGGGGGATAGCCCCCACAAACCCCACATAGGGGGTAGCCCCCCTCTACACTCCCCCACGTGGAAGAGTGTACATACTTCTGGAGTGTAAATACTTCATGGGGTATAAACACAGCTGAAATCAAGGACCTCTGAATCAGGAAGATAATCAAGCTCCACAACCAACATAAACATTGGCATCAATCAATCTTAGAATACCAAACAAATGTACAAAATGAAGTTAATTTACAATAAATTATGCATAGTAAAGAAACGTACAAAGGAAAGTACTAGTGGGATGAAAATTAATATGCATACCATATAATGTGTCATATGGTTGTCTCCCCGGGATTCTATCATTGCTTTTATGAAGTCTATAATAGCTTCTTGAAAGGTTATTGCATCACCTTCCATGAAGTTTTCCTTATCCATCAGTAGAAAAAAAGATGAAAGTGACCTCCAAGCACATTTATTTTTTCTAGTTGATTCACGCCCATCACTAGTGCGATCATATTCTGCATCAATTAATTCTTCATACAATCCCCAACATCCATGTCCACATTTCTTTTCAAGAAAACGACGTGCCTTGACACCTGAGATTGATGGATTTGATGGAATATTTCCTCGTGTACTTGACCTCTTAATATATTTTTCAATTTTAACATGTCCACCTTGCAAACCTTCTTTTGAAAGAATGCGTTCAATTGCCTCAATTAGCTATCTACTTTTAGCCTGTGGGGTTTTGTTCCATTCAAACAAAATAGGCAAATACACCATCTTATCAACAATTCTCACAAATGCATGCAAAGTGCATATGTGCACCCCAATCAATGGTATAAGAAGCACAACATCTATATTTGGATCAAGTTGATCATAGTTGGGAGGAATGTTTTGATGACATCTGAAAATACCACTATTCCATCTTCAATATTTTTGTTTTTTCTTCATGCAATATAAGCAACGATGGATTTCATTTGCACCATGAGAAATGTTGTACATACACTTGAGAGTTTTTAAATCAACTGCAAGGTGCCATTCCACAAAATATGAACCATATCCTTCCACATATAACTTCCCCCCTGCATCATCTAAAGACATAATTTATGGTAAAGATGTTCTACTGAAAACAAATTTCAAGGACTCATGGGACTCCTTTTTGACATGAAAAATTCCCAACCGAAAAAGGTGATTTTCAAATTCAACTTGAAAATATTTATCACTTGTCTTATCAAGGTTTGGATCTAATGCATGATTCATTAATGTGATTCAAACTATTTCATATTTTTCATTGTTGATTAACTCCATCTCATCCAATTTTAGGAAAACAATCAATTTCCCACATGTCTCCTCAATAGAGATGTCATAGTACCTCACCATAAGTTGTAATACCCACTCTAGGTCATACCACATGTTATTTTTTATCATTAATGGAATAATTTCACTTGATACTTCCTTTTTATTCTTACTTGCAAATTCATGAACTGCTTCTAATTGATATGCATCTCCCAAATAATCAACAATTTTTTTGTTTTGCAGTCCACGCTCTATTTGCACATGAAAAGGGAGAGGAACCAAAATTTTCTTAATTCTGACATTCAACATTCCCTCTCTCATAACTTTAAAAAGACTCGCATATGCTTCCTTGTTGACCCCTCTATCATCAAAAACTCCTTGAACATCGTTTACATCAATTGTTAAGTTTGCAATGAATTGGTTAACTACTTCTTTCCTCAAAGCATCAAATTCTGGTTGTTTGAGCATTGATTTAATGTCACTTTTCTTCAACACAGTTTTTCACAAATCCACAATATCTGTACAACTTGGTTCTAATATGGAATTCACCCCAAACACCCTTTTTTTATAGGAACCTCCCCTCTTTACAATACATGATAATGGTTTCAACTCTTTTGATATATTACTCAACCCCACTGGAGTTTCCTTTAAGGAAGAGAGTCTCTTTTGGAGATGATACATATCATTTTTCAACATTTCAATTTATTTTGTTGAGATGGATTTCACTTGAAGCAGTTCATCCACATGTCATTGATTCAACATTTCTATTATTTGGTTCAATATTATGATTTCATGATACTAAACCATATTTGAGTGATGGAGATGATTTAATTTGACACTAAGATCTTGGATTTTTTGTTCAAGGGAAATCTGGTTACCATCCAATTTTTTACAATATCCTAGAAGACCATTGTTTCCATGGCATAAAAATCAGCATAGTCTTGTTATTGTTTTGAAATTGGGATGAGATTTGGACACAGGGTCAACTGGATAAATTTCTCCTTTCGCCCAAAGATCTAAATTTTTATCTCCAAATTCCCTTAATGCACTATAGTAAATGTTAGGAACCAATTTCTGATTTTGTTTATGGATCGATGCCATATCCTGACTTAAATTTATGCGAGTAACATGGTGATAGTTTCTTACATCATTTTCATCTATTGAAGAGTCCTGCAAACAACCAATATTATGAAAATCAAAACATACTAGAAAATCCCACAATGAGAAAATCAACTTACAGAAGAGATAATTTCATAGATCTTCTAAGGAAAAGACAACTTTTCAAATATTGAGGCATACCTCAAAGCTATCGGGCATCTTGTAGAATATTGTAAATTCAGCTAAGCTTGTATGTTTTCATATGAAGATAATATCAATTAAAATATGGTGATTAGAATACAAGAATCCAATATTATAACAATAGACAATCTAAATGAATAAGTGACATGTATACCACTTGGGTTTATTCTCCCTTTAATATTTTCTAATTAGTTAGATATATTTATTCACAACAATCAATAGACTTCTAAGTTTTTGTCATTAGAATAAAAATATATTCACCAAAAAAAGTAATAGATAGATTTGTCAATGAAGCATAGAGTATGAAAGGTTCCCTTTCACATTTGTCTTCTACATTGTGAACCTAATCCCTTCATCTCCTTACACCTACTTGAGAAATATCTAAAGTATATCACCACAGTTTTTGTGAAATCCAACACTAAAACTGCCATTTTTTGCAAATTTAGGGGATATCCAAAAAAGGAATATAGTTGTTTATTGTAGAAAAACAGTTCGGTGCACTGAATTTAAAATTTAATCTTATCAATATCTGGTAGGAAACCAAATTTTAACACATCTGGTAGGGGATGAACACATCCTTTAATTCTATTAATTGGAATAGGATGTTGACTTGTTTAGTCTCTTATTTTGATATGTTCATATTCGATTACAACATTTAGCTATGAGGACAATGACAAATTTCACAATGCCTCATAGGTTATTGGACACACATGTTCTTGAACCAGCTAACAAGAAGGGATCTCTAAAAAATAATGGACTATTCAATGCTCAAAATCCATCTAATGTTAAATCTGGCCGAAATAAGAAAATCAAAGAAGCTCCATTGGCATCACTAGAATGTGGTGCTGAAAATCTTTCCATTTCCAAAATACCCCAAAAACCAACGGAAGAACTTCCTATTGAAGACATGCCTGGAAGTTATAAATTGTTTGGGAAACAACTATGTTCCTCATAAGATACTTGTACCTCACCTGAAATGGTAAGACTACATGCAAACATATTTATCTATTTATTTAACACAACTTTTATTTTTGTTGACTGAAATGTGATGCTAATTGTTTTATTTTGTTGTGTTGATATGTTCAGAATGGAATACAACCTTCAGCTACTAGGATGATTCCACCTTTGATGGTGCCTCAGGGTTTATTGGTCACACTTGTTGTCAATCCATCCATCAAGAAGAGGAAAAATAACGGGCTATTCAGTGCCGAGAAGCCATCTAAAGTTAAAGACAACCAAAGGAGGAAAACCAAAGACAACCCACAAAATCCCATCTCACTTATAGAGGAAACGAGTATGGGAAGTTTTTGGGATCCAAGTGTCCAGAAGAATGCCTAGAGAAGGACCAGCAAGAAAACTCATTACCATGTTCTCTGAGATGGAAACAACTTCAGTTCTGATGAATTCCAGACTCTGATCAACAATATGTACTATCCATTTGCAATATGCACAAAGACAATATGTTTGGCTCAGTCGATGTATTATACAGATATTGCAGCGCATTGAGGGTGACATTACCTTCAGATATTATCATTTACAGCCTCTGAGACTGCATCCACTTCTTTCTCATCGTTGTCCTTGTCTCATCTGAATTTTCCTAAACCTCATGATGGAGTCAAGAATACCATGTTGTTTTGTTGATTAAGGTTTTGTTATTTCACTGAAAATGATTTATTGGAAATGGGTCTCTGCATGCCAAGGATGGCTCGATAATGGCTATTTTGATTGGTATTTGCTAAAAATAGATGGGAAATCTCGTCTTATTGTTGGAGCAGAAAATGCAGTTTGTTATCCTCATTCACCAAACTCATCGAAAGTTTTTGTTTTGAGAGTTGAAAGGATGTTCTAGTAACATTCTCAATACACGCTTGGCATGATGTTGCATTTCATATTACTCAGGATCCTTTTCATGGGGTGCCTGCAAACCCTATGGAGATAACATGGATAGTTGAGCAGGAAGACACTTGACCAAGTCTTCTATCAATCATATTATAAAAAGAAGGTGGATTCATATATGGCATCTGGTCTTGAGAAAGAGTTTCCTGGTTTGGTTGCTTCAAGCCTACAATAGGTTCTCCTTCCTCGACAGGAAGATCAATTAATAAAATTCAAGGAAGTGTATCTTTCTAAGGAATTCTATGTTACTTCTATGGCTTCTATAGGATGTAATGTCCCCACTTTGGGACATCATCACAGGGCGGAGACTTATGATGACCAGACTAGCCAAATGGATGTTATAGCGAGTACATGGGTATTTGAATGGCATTGTGGGGTCCAGTTGGCATTTATCATCATATTCCATCATTATGAGCCATTCCACACAGGTTGGCTTTGGTTTCGTTCCATTCCGACGATTTCCATGATTTTGACTATTTTGAGCTATAAGTTAATTAAAATCACCGACGAGGGCATTTTTGGCACATTACTTGGAGGAACCTCTCATTGTAATAGCTCATTGGAATCAGGAGGAGAAGCACTATAGGATGGGATGGCTAAAAGTGACTTTTAGTGGCCAAGCAAGCCACAAGGAGAGATAAGGAGATTTTCAGAGGTAAAAAGGTTAATTGATTAATTAAAGTGATTTAATTAATTAATTAAATATTAATAAAATGAAAGTCACTTTGGAGGGACAAGGTGAGCCCAAATGTATAAAATGAAGGCAAGGGCCTCTACTCATCATTCATGTATGATCTTATTTTGATTTCTGGCTTCTAGCTAGTGAGCCTAATATTGGGGGTTTTGAGGGTTTTGACATAACAAACCCTAGAGGACGATTCGGTGGTGAAAGATTCCACCTATTTTGTCCCAATCTTGGTCTCGAAGATGCAATACTCTCCCACACCATTCTAGTTCCAGATATACTCAGTTACAGGAGGATTGTACATCAACTTCATGTGCAGATAGAGAGAGGGTGCACCAGTTGAGGGATTCCAGCAAGAGGGGCACACCATCTTTGGGGAGAGATCCATTGTAGGAGATTGGCAGGGCCGTTGAGGATTCTATCACTTGGGTTTTCATTGTAGGGCCTTGGAAATTAGATCTAGTGCTTTCTGAGACAGTTTTATGGCTCAGATGATTTCTTGAGCAGTGGGGTGAATTGAAGAGAAGAAGGGCGTTTTTTAGATCCAGATCTAGTCCGTTTGGAGGGGTTACACTTCAGATCTGACCCTGAGACTTTATCTAGTGACTTGTAGTGTCCCGATCTATATTTCTGGAGGGTTTCAGAGCATTTGGAGGCCTCCTTCAGCAAGGCTAAATTATCTAGAGTTTCAGTCATCCAATGGGGCGCACCATTCAGTGGGGGATTTCAGATCTACAGAGATTGAGAGGGATATTGGAGATTCGGTCACCTGGGTTGTTCTCACCATCACCCGATCTATCAGTTGGCATATTTATTAGGGTGATTGGACACTTTTGGCAGCAGGGCCAAATTATCAAGGGTTTCAGTCATCTAGTGGGGCGCACCATTCAGTGGGGGATTTCAGATCTACATAGATTGAGAGGGATCTTGGAGATCGGGTCACATGGGTTGTTCTCACCATCACCCGATCTATCAGTTGGCATATTTATTAGGGTGATTGGACACTTTTGGCAGTAGGGCCGAGTTATTGACGGTTTTAGCCTTCTATTGGAGCGTGGAATTCTTCAGCTGGAGAGTTTGGCATTCAGATCTGCTTGTATTGATCTTCATTTCTCATTTACCCTTTGGAGGCATCTTTTGTATTAGCGGGAGCATTTTGTAGCAGATCTTATCTATTCTCTATCTTCTTGGCCATCTGTTGAGCATTCCAGATTGGCATCTTCATTGTAGCAGGTTTCTCTATTTTATGAATAAAGAAGCATTGAGATGTTTTGGCTTGTCTATCTTATTGCATATGTTTGAGGTATGTTCCATGGTTATCTATTTCTGTTATTTTCTACATACACACATATAAACACATCTAAAAGGTATATCAACAAAGTGTTTGACGAAATACCTCACTCAGAAAAGTTTTAAAAAGACACCAAAACAGTGATGATCCTTGCATAATGGCTTGGGATCATTACAATGGTATTAAAGATTATATTCCTGCCAACCAGTGGGGATTAGCAGAGTTACAATAAGATGGATATTCTTATCAGGATTGAGGAGTGTTAAAGGGAATATAAAACCATCAATAATTTCAAAGGGCTCATAACATTCCAATGGTTCCTATCCTATAAAAATCCTAGTTGGAGCAAAAAGAAGATTGCAGGTGGGCTCAACGCAATCGAGGAAATTAGAGCAGCCTTTGGGTGGAATACCACGCCCACTAGGAGGGGAAAACAGAGAAACTCCACACCCATTAGGAGCACACAACGTTGCTATAGTTGCAAGGTGCCTTGGGAACCTGATCATAGGTGTAGGGGTAAGGGTAAGAAGCATATTGTTGAGGTACGAGAGGATAGTGATGATGAGGCAGGTGAGGATGGATCGATTGAGGCTTATCTGGGGCAGTATGATGATGATAGTGACTCTTTCACAGAGGCTAGTGATAGTGACTCTACCTCAGATGATAGTGATGATGACTCTTGCACAGAGGCTAGCGATGCTTGCATGCTTGAGGAGGATGATGACCCTTGTGTAGTGGATAGGTAGCTGGATGGACAAGATGATAAAACCATTGTCTAAGTAGACATATCACATACCATTGATGACCTTACGCCTCAGCAGTGTGGTGACACTAGTGAGGAGTCACACATGTTAGCACCTAGAGATGATGAGCTTCCTATGGGGGTTTTGGCACATCTATCACCTGTTTAGACACCCATGATAGCCACGTCACATGAGGAGATCAGTGGCATGATAGGTATGATGGATGAGCTTAGTGTGAGGGATGCACACCATGGAAATGTAGAACCACAGGTCCAGGAGGAGGTACAGGACGTACAGGGAGTTGACCTCACACATACAGGTCAGCCAGAGGAGATGAAGTCAGAGCTATTGGAGACTCCATTGGTTGAGAAGGTTGCAGAGGCTGATAGATTGATGGAGAACTTACTTCCAGGATCGACCTGCATTGATGAGGATGCACTCTTTAGTATTCAGGATGACCATAGCATGTGTTTGGACATAGCTATATGGGATCCAGGCACATATGATAGAAGTAGGTTGAGTGCAAAGGAGGATACAACTGCTCATACAAGATACAGTGTGATTCAGGGGGAGATAGCACCTAGTGATGGGGTGCAGTGGCATACAGGAGTACCTAGCAGCACAGTACACAATGGACAGTTCAACACATCATCTTATGCAGAGGGTGTTTTTGGGGATTCCAGAGTTGACACTAGTAGGACTGACACTAGCAGTGAGGGGTCTGAGATGGCACCTCAACATGACCATGATCAGGATTCACACCACTTAGCAGCACAATTGAGAGTTAGTGAGGCTATGATCATGGCAGCCACTAGATGTATTGATGACATGTATGTAGTGATGAAAAATTATTGTTGGAGAGCACCAGTGGCATATTGTAGTTCAGATGGAGGATTTTCCATGGATGATTTTCCCACTCTTCAGGAGAGAGTATATGTGATGAGGACTGACTACCAGCAATTGTTGATAGATAGGGATTATCTACTAAGGGTTGGTGAGATGTATCATGAGGCCCTGTGGGAGAAAGAGTTGGAGATGGAACGACTCACCCAGGAGTTAGAGAGCACTTGAGGATCCTTGAGAGGAACACAGACCGCCCTTCAAGAATCAGAGTGTAGGATAGATGAGTCTCTTGAGGAGATCTATCAGAGATCTACTTCATCTATCTTAGTGGACACTCAGATGTACCAGCCAATCACGTTGACAAAGGATGTTGATGATCTAGCAGAGGAGCACTAGTTGATGGGGGACACTTCCATTTGTGTCTTGGGAGTGGTTGATCTCCATATAGAGATTGATCTAACAACATACTTAGGATCAATGATACAGCATGAGTCTGCAGGAGATGGCATGAGTATGCCGGAGCATACGATGATGAGGGATAGTTCACAGAGTCATGCCGAGATGTATGGTGGCATTCAGAGGGGTATAGTTCCTTGTAGGGAGGAGACACACCTAGGGGAGCATGCATATGTCACTCCTTTGCACCAACACCTAGTTATGAGAGATCACCTTCACCATTTCAGTAGTTGCCTAGGTGATGGGAGATGGAGAGTGGTTTACCAGCAGTTGGAGGAGTTGATTCCGATTTTACCTGATGATTGGGGGTTAGTGATGACTACAGGTGAGAAGTTATCATGGATATCGATGGATGAGGTTCTGGTCGAATCCTTGGGATTGACCAAAGCATGTGACGCCTTTCAGTCCTATAGTCAGCTGCAGATGTTTCTATTAGCTCGTCCTGACACTTTTATCATAGACAGCAGCATGAGGAGGGATAGGCCGTGACTGAGGGCATGGAGAGTGAGTAGGCGGAGAATTCATGATAGGAGTACTCTTACGGCTTACAACAGGTCATAGGTGGACCGTGTTGATGAGCATCATAGACCAGGTGATGACAGATGAGCATAGAGGGCTTCTGACAGTGATTAGCTTCACATAGGAGCAATTAGAGGAGATTGGAAGTGATAAACTTCCAATCTTGCCAAGGGACCCAGTAGTCCGTTTTGTTAGCATGATGCTCATGTTGACCCAGGTTGCACCAGAGAGCCACACACTCCACCTTGGTTTGGTTGGGAGTGGGTCTGCAGGTACTTGTCCTATGGGGCGAGACCCTTTCTTTCACATGATCATAATGATAGGGCATGGAGATGTTTGGATAGGTACTTCTTCTATAGAGATTCCTTTAAAGATATGATTTCTGGACAGCAGGTTCGATGGTCATAGGGGTTTCAGCTTGAGGACGGAGGAGAGGAGGATTCAGGATGTATGCAGGGGGCTGACAGTCATGATTAGAGTAGTGCAGTGTCAGCATGAGGATGTTCGATAAAGGTTAGCATGGGACCCAAGGATTATAGTATTGAGCAGTTCATTGACTAACATGGGAGAGTGGACCATTGCAGGGGAAAGTTATTCTAACTTTCCATTGATCTTCAGTTTCGAGAGGAGTGCATCGCTTGCAGGTGCCTCATGGAGGTCTTTCATCACCTTGGTTGGACATCAGCATGTGCAGTTGATGGAGGCTGTGTGGATCTTGGTACAGATTTGGAGGATGGACTGATTCCGAGATGAGGCCATGTGTCATATGCAGGAGGTTCACAGGGTTGATATCTTTCAGGACTATGCTTTGTAGAGTATGTTGGGAGATTGGTTGTTGTCATTGATGTCAACCCTAGTCATGGGTTTTGGACCGCAAGATTGATGAAAGTATTTGGACATGAAGGAAAATGCACATGCAGATACAAAATCCATGGATGGATAGTATAAATCATGTTGTTTCCAGTGGTATGTGGCACGTCACATGGATCCTCATGGTTGAGGAGAAATGAATTTTTGAAGATGACAAAGTGAATTGAAAAAGGAAGTACATGTAGGCCCTGAAAATAATTAAAGAAAATAATTATAAAATAAGAAAGTGTCAGGTCGACCCTAATGATAAAAGGAAGTGACATAAATGGTATAAATAAATATCATTATACATTCATTTTGATACAAGTCGAATTTCAGAGGGAAGAAGAAGTAAAAGAAGGCCGGATTTCAAGGGAGGATGCAGTCTTTTCGTGATGTGTTCTAAGGTATGTTATTTTCAGGTCATCTTACCATTTTTGCTATAAACTATTTTCTAGAATGGTTCAGATGGTTAAATAGCTATGGTATTGAGAAGACATATCAAGGTACCTCTGGTAAAAATTTCATCTCTTGATTCGCTATAATTATGGATATACACTCTGTGGAATATAGGGTTTGTCACCAGTCCTGAAACTAGTCAATAAACATGTGTTCCGGGTAAAACAGCCATAACTGTTTCATACAGACTCCAAATGTAGTCGGACCATTTCCATTGGAAAGAGTACAGACTATAGTTTCTTGTGTACAAGTTTCATAATCAGATGTTAAATATTGAGCGCGGGGCATGTTGTACAAGTTGGGTCTTCTGAACAGACCAGAATTGAATAAAGTTTTATTATCTCTCATATATTCTTGGGTGG
>JZKD02S1732080.1:16372-35069 GCA_000966675.3 Picea glauca | reverse complement strand
GCCCTCATAAGTCTTTACAAATAAATTATTTTACTTATTTAGATGAATGGTAACACTATCGGGATAAGAGTGGTATTATTATCAGGAAGATACAGTATGAAGATTAAGACTAACTTACCTAACCTATTGATCCAGAGCCAGCTAACTGAGTTGAATCATAATTAGTGAATGCACCGTAAATCAAGGTAAAGGCTTTTTTGGCACTACTAATCTTTGTATCCCAAGTATAAACTCCAATTGTCCAAGCGTCAGGTTCATGAGACCGTACACACAATTCATCAAGCCGAGCACCAAGTCCCTCCACTCCATTCCATCAGTCAAGTCAATGCTAAATCTTAATGCGGCATTCAACAATGCCAACACTACACACCAAGGAAAAGCTCCCGATTCAAGCATCGAAGGATATTTAGTTATAAGAGAAAAGTTAAAAGGGCTTAGACTAGGACAAGCGGGAAGGAGGCGACATATGCACTAAGAGAGTAAGCATAGGAAGTGGCAAGTATGGTGCAAGGCTAGCATAGCTACAGGGCAAGGGAACCAATAGTTTTTTTTATAGGGGCGAAGAAATCAAGCTTAGACGCTTAATCCTAATCCTAACCTAGCCAATCCCCTAAAGGAGTAATGTTTGTTTACAGAAAAGTAAAGAAAACTTATGCGTAACCCTGTTTCTAGTTTGAGTAGAACCAATTTGAAACATCCTGGAACTGACCCTGACAACTTTGGCTGATGCAGATTAAAGCATACAGGATGGTCAGGACTTGAGGGAGTCGAGGCAGGGGAGCATTGTCGCAAGCACCGCCAACACCGCCAGTGCCACCACCACCATCGCCAAAACTAGCCCTCATACTGCGCTCGTTGGAAGCCATTAATGAGACTTTAAAAGGGCGAAAACCGGTAGGGACTGAAGTGGAACCCCCACCATCTAGAATGGGTAATCCAGAAGCGTTAAGGGATTCAGGGGGAGGACCTCCACTTGAAGAAATCACACGAGAATTACAGAAGATCAAACTTCTGGAGTTTGCCGAGGGTCTCACCAGTGAACGCGCGAAAGCATGGTTGGAAGGCATGACAAGTTGTTTTGCCTAAAGGGACTATCTGCCCAACTCAAAGGAAATAATCGCTATTTTTCAGTTAAGAGACAACGCCTTGAATTGATGGGGAAACCTGGAAGGACAACTGCACCTTACCCTAGACACAGTATCTTGGGAACTTTTCGAGGAGAGGTTCTAAAGGACATATCTACCAGCATACTACGAGGAACAATAGGTAGGGGCATTTCATGCCTTAGTACAGGGAAACAAAATTGTGGAAGAATATGAGATCAGATTATGGAACTGGTCAAATATGTTTTGTATATGGACAATGACCAATGACAGGCAGAGCGCTTCATCTATGTATTGAACCCTAAGATAAGAGCTGTGGTGTGGATGTGGAAACTGTCTTCAGTAGCAGAAGTGGTGGAAAATGTGCGTTATGCGGAAGAACACATGAACTTAACCGGGGGTACAAGACCGACATTTCCGCATTGCCTGGGATTCATAGGAAAGGCCCCAAGGACATTTCCTATGGGAGGGGGCTCAAGGCCACCGCCATATGGTAACAGAGTTGTGCCAAGGACAGTAGCTGTAGGGATTTCAATGGCAGCCAGTGCAAGATCTCGTTCATCACCAACGACGCAGGCAGGTCCACGACCATATCAGGGAACAACGAGTAGGGGCAGGGGTTCCAGTGGAAGGAACTCATTTCAGAGATAGTCACATAACAGTGCACAGGTTCAATCTCGTGTTATCTATTGGGGGTGTGGAGGACCCCATTACCAACGTGACTACCCAAAGTTACAATTAGGGTTCGTACATAGAGAAGGAAAGGCATCGATGGGGAGAGAAAGTAGCAGCCACCAAATTTACGTAGTGGTTAATAATCACCAGGCCGAACATCAATCCACAGTGGTGGAGTCATTAGGTATGCTAAATCATATCAATGCCAAGATTTTGTTTGATTCTGGTGCAAAAGATAGTTTCATTTCACCATCTGCATTAGAAAAGAGTGGGTTGGCAGCCTACGAGCACGATGAATTTAAACAGGTCAAGATGGCTTCGGGAGAAAAACAAGAATTAGGACCTAGTGTTGATAATTGTATAGTAGACCTAGGAGTGTGTACTACCATTTTGAAGGTATACGTCATTGCTCTTGGGACGTATGACCTAATCATTGGAATGGATTGGTTAGCAGCTTACTGAGCTTTGGTAGATTGTTTCACAAAGAGGGTGCTTTGTGTCGATGATGAAGGGAGACTAGTAGAGATCCAGGGTGTACAAAGAAAAGTGTCGTTATGCTTTATATAAACTATGAAGGTTAAGTCGTGCTTGAGGCAAGGGTGTCGATTGTATGTAGTGGAAGCAGTGAATGAAAGGAAGGGACCCTCATTGGATCAGTACCCGGTATTGTCATAATTTCAGGATGTTTTTTCGAACGAGTTACCAGGGTTACCTCCTGAGAGGGAGCTTGATTTTACTATTGAGCTAAAAACTCATGCAAAACCAATCTCCAAGACTCGGTATAAGATGAAAGTGCTAGAACTTTGTGAATTGCAAATGCAGTTGAAAGAGCTACTTGACTTAGGGATAATAAGGCCCAATGTCTCACCTTGGGGCACACCGGTAATTTTTGTAAAGAAGAAGGATGGATCCTTACGACTGTGTGTAGATTACAGGGACTTGAACCATGCTACAGTGAAAAATAGGTACCCGATGTTGTGTAATGTGCCACGAAAATCATAGTGTAACTATTGTGTAAAGGATGGGAAAATCACCCAGAATTTAGTGGTGTGAAGGTTGAGTAAAGACTCCAAGAAAAATTAGAGATAATCAATCACAAGAAAATGCAGAAGTAATCAATCCAAAATGCAGAGATTTGGCCTTCCAAACATAGAGGTTATCATTCACAACGCAAAGTTTTTTCAATCCAAAATGCAGAGATTTGGTATTCAAGACTTAGAGGTTTGTCAAAGTTTAAGCAATCAAAAACATAGATAAAATCATAGTTTTAATCAATCAAGACACGAAGATACTCATTCACAAGGAAGGTGCAAAGATTAGAGATTAATCATAAGAGAAAAACACAGAGATATGTAAGGGATATATAGTTGTGAAAAAATTATCCTTCACTTATTATCCATGCATAGGAAAGAAGGGAATTTGTATCTATAAGTCTTTAAACATCGTAGTGATGACCATTGATTTGACTCCTGGAAGACTACTCAGGCACGAACTAATAACTAAAGGGATAAGGAACGGAAGATAAAAACATAAACTACATCCATATCTTCTCCGTGGAGAAACAAATAATGAAATAAAAGTGCGATGAAGGAAATAAGAAAATGCAGGTAGAAGATACAAGAACACAGGAAAGGTTTTGAGTCTAGGGCTCATCTGGCCATGCACAAAGAGACAAAAACTCATAAATAAGGGATATATTGGATAACAAGGATTATTACTGAATAAATCAAGCAACAAGGGGATTGCCATTACCATAGCAATGCATGTGCAAGAAAGGTCATGGAAATAAAATCTACAACTTAGTACTGAAAATAAACATGTGTAAATTAAATTTCATCGCAAGTAAAAACTTTAACAGGTGTACCTTAGCCAAAAGAGAATGCACCAAAGATGCTTCCCCATGTGCGCTCCATCCAGCTCTCGCTTTCCAACCGATGTGACATCACCAGTACCTCGCAGCCAACGCTAGGGGTACCCTTCTTCCACCTGAGACCCCTGAGCCACAAATGGTCCATGCACACAATACGAGAGAATGCTATCACCCAAATCTCCTCACAAGGTTGAACTAGCACTTGTTACCAAAGCTAGGTATCACAACTCCCACAAGAGAAAGTTCAGTCAGGGTAAAATTTCATCAGCGTAACGTTATGCAAAAACATGAGATACATACTCCTCCTCCTCTCTCCTTTTTATAGAGTTTTAAAGTAATAAGTTTCCCAAATTCTCATTAAATTTCTATTTCATTTAATCAATTTCGAGAAACATCCCCTGTAGCATGTCGCCTAATCCCCTAGTTGCACCACAAAATCAATTTATTAATTGATTAAATACTCTTATTTCCATCATCCACATAAGATCATTCCTAAAAACGCTCCTCGATGTGCCAAAATTACCTTCCACTTATTAAATGACTTACACCTGACTTAATTCCTAGTTGAGTTCATAATTAGAGAGTTCCAAGGGAAATGTTCCTTACTAAGTTAGACATTCAAATTTTTCTTTTCATTTCTCACTTTTTTAAGTTTCCCTTTTTCTTTAAGTTTCCTATTTCTTTTAAGTTTCCCCCTTTTCCCTTTTTAACTAAAAATCAATTTAGCAAGTGTAGTTAAAACAACCATTAACCCTTTTCCTTTTTAATTAAAAATTAATTTAGCAAGTGTAGATAAAAACAACCATTTACCCTCTTTTATTTTTAACTAAAAAATAAATTAGAAAATGTAGATAAAAAAAACCATCACCCCATTTTTTAAAATTTAATCCTCCATTATAATTTTGACTTTAATAAGTAAGTTTGAATTTCTTACCCCCTTTCTAGTTACATGTTTATTTATTATTATTTTTTTTTACCACATGTTCTACTTAGACATGGGTTTTAATTTCACTAGGTTGGGCGACATTGTTTTTATTAGAAAAAATTGTTTTTAAAGCTTACTCATCACATCATTCATTTTAAGGCCGTCTAGTTCCTAAGGAGGCATAGTTTTCTAGGCACTAGGTTTATTTTCTTACTAGTTAAAATTGCGACATTCCCTTCAGGACACACTACGTTCTCCAAGGGTTCCACTCGCCTCTTTCAGAATTCCTTGCATGATGTTCCCTTTAAGATGCATTATGTGATCCAAGGGTGTCACTCGCCTCTTTATGTTTTCCTTGTGTGGCATTCCCTTCAAGATGCACTACGTGCTCCAAGGGTACCACTTGCCTCTTGACTGAATTTGGTAGATGTCAAACGTCGAGAGTCAATAATTCACCAGGTGATCTTCTGGGAAACTAATGGACTCTAAGGAATAAGGCCCCTACCTTATTGCACACCCCTTATAATCATCATGAGCGACATTCATAGTCTACCCTCAAGACATTGTGAGTCTTATCCAACTAGGTAATCGTTAACCTACAGTTCGAACCATGGGAGGAGTTCTAGTAGGATGTGGCATGGTTTCTTCCACACCTCTTCCTCAATTTATCTGGTTGTCCCGCATGAGCCCTCTACTCCACATGTAAGTCTGGTCAACAAGCTATCGTCATCCTACATCCATCAACAAATCATGTCAGCAATAATAATCAATCATCATAACATCCAGTCATATGTACATACATCATATCAACAACATTCAAACCCAAATAGTCCACTCCCTGACTCGATCCATAGTCCAAGAGGTTTCATCGATGCCTCTACATCCTTAATGCCAAAAGTCCTACACACTCAGGAGAACCCAGTCAATATCACATGTCTATGTAAATACAACGAAATAAGATATCATCAAATCCATAATATCCCATAATCATAATCAAAATGACCAATAGTATAATAGCCCAGATCACTTATGTGCAAGTGTCCTCAAAGAATAAGTTTTCTCTTGGTTTAATCTTCGTCCCCAAGTTTCACAGTATATAGATGTAGAAATAAAGTGTATCGCAGTATCATAATTCCATCTATCAAACAAAAATGGAAACTATTGATGGATATCATATGCATCCTCCTAGGTCGTTGAGTGCGGACTATAGTTTTCCCACTGGACCTTGAACTGATCCACTGTTCAATGTTGTAGTTTTCGAATGCGATGGTCCAATATGTGGATTGGATCAGCAGTGAGCGCACCCTCATCAGATACCGACAAGGAACTCATGTCAATAATGTTAAAATAATGTAACTGCAAAGTGTATTCTTATTATTATTTGACATATTATTCATTATATCAATCCTTACTGTGGATTGATCATGTTGGCTAATGTAAAAGGACCAAATCCCCATTTTCAGATTGGTCATAATGTAATTGTAAAAGGTAAAATAAGAAGTTGGCCCTGTGAGTGAAGAGACACTTCACACATGCCAGTCTTGTATAAATAAGGAGACTAGTGCCTCACTTAGACATACAACTCACTTGCTCATTGAGAGACAAGTTTCGGAACTGCAGTTAGAGAAGAAGGAGAGAGAGTGGTACATATTTAGGAGAGGATCATATATATTAGTTTGAGTTATCTCTTGGCATTGTATTGGCTATCTATAAGAAGGAAGTTTTGCTGGGTTTTCTTCCCCTAGAGGGTTTCCCAGGATAAATGTTGTGTCTCTTGTGATTGTGTATTTTGCAGTGATTTTTTTTATGCTATTTTTATCTATTGAAATGCAAAGAACTACAATAATGGCTTAAACATTAACATGGTATCAGAGCCAAGATGAAGGAAGCATCTTTCACAAGAGTGAAAAACGTCACTGTTGTCTTTCATGCAAATTAGGGTTTTTTTATGGTGAAGCTTTTCAGCCGTAAAACCACCTAGAAAAGTGTGCCCTCCCCCAAGGATTACTTTGGCACTCTCAGTGCACCTTTTGAGTGGTTGGTTCTCCCAGAAAGTGAAACGATAGCTTCACAAAGTAACAGAAGTACCAGAAAACTAGTGTACTAGAAGTACTAAAGTACCAAAGATACTAGAAAACCAGAAGCACCAGTCCAGAAATCCACAGATCATGTTTGGAGGAGAAAAAGTTGGATTTTCTAATATCCAAACACAATAGGCTACTCACCTCAACCAGGCACACCTCTTGGTAAGTTAAGATTTTGATTTTGAGTAGTTTCATTTTTTGGTCATTTTCCTAGCTCCAGGTAAAAGATGTCTGAAAGCATTAAACTTGTTGAAAAGATAGAAGGAGTGGAAAACTTTCATTCCTGGAAGTATAGGATTGTCCTCATTCTTGAAGAGAATGACTTAGCAAGATTCGTCAAAGAAGAAGTGTCAGAACCCACTGATGTTGCATAAAAGGCAAAGAATCAAAAGGACACAATCATGGCCAAAAGAATCATTGCAGATTAAATCAAATACCACCTGATTCCTTATGTGTCATCTAAGAAGACTTTGAAATAAATTTTTTATGCCTTGACCATACTGTAGGAAGGAAAGAACATAAACTGAAATATGAATCTAAGAACTCAACTGAAGAATACAAGGATGCAGAAAGGTGAAACTATCCAAGAATATTTCTCCAGAATATCTCAATTCAAGGAACAACTAGAAGCAATCGGAGATACTATAGACAAATATGAACTTGCGATGACAACCCTAAATGGTTTCACAAGAACTTGGGATGCATTCATCCAAATGATTTGTGCCAAAATGAAGAAGCTATTGTTTGATGGTCTATGGGAAGAGTGCATCCAAGAAGAAACAAGAGTAGAGAATTGTGAAGCATTACTAGAAAGATATGATGATCAAGAACTAGTTACTCACACCAAAGGAGGAAGGAAGAAACCCTAATTCCAAAAGGAGAGTCATAAAGAGCCTCAACAGTCAAACAAATTCAATCATAAATAATCTCATCCAAGGAAATTTCAGAAGAAAGGACAATGAAAGGAAAGAGACTACTCATCTATAAAATGTTATCATTGTGACAAGATGGGACATATTGTGAATTTTTGTCCAGCCAGACGAGAAGAATACAAGAGAAAACATAAGAGGCAACATGCCCATGTAGTCGAAGATGAAGAACCACTTGCAAAGATGATAAGAGAGCAGATCAAAAACCATGTCTTAATCTTGACCCTCTCAGGATCTGTAGAACCTAGAGAGAACACTTGGCTCATTGATAGTGGTGCATCCAATCACATGACGAGACAAAGAAACATTCTCTCTTGTATCTTAGAAAATAATTTTTCTTAGAAAGTTAAACTTGGAGATGATTACCAATATTCCATCAAGGGAGTGGGAGAATCAAAACACAAATTGAATTTAGGGAATTCATTGAAGATGAAGGACGTACTATATGTACTAGGTTTGACCAAGAACCAACTCTCCATTTCAGATTTAGAAAATAAAGGCTTCAGAGTTTCCTTTATAGATGGAGAATATAATATGTGGGCTAAAGGAGAAACCTTAAATGAAGCAATCATCATTGGAAGTGAAGAAAATGGCTTGTATAAACGTAAGGGTCACTCAGAGGTGGTCATGACCCACGCCATTGAATACTCATGTGAAATTTGGCATAGAAGATTAGATCACATCAACTACAAGGCACTACCATACATATGCAAAATAGTCACAGGTTTACCAGAACTCAAAGGTGACCATGAAGGCGTATGCAATGGATTTGAACAAGGGAATAACATCAAGAACCCATTTTCGAAGAGAGACAAAAATGTAGAAGGAGTCCTAGAGCTCATTCATTGATACGTATGTGGCCCAATGCCATCGTGCTCCATTAGTGGGTATGTATATTATGTATCATTTATTGATGATTAGTCTCGTAAGACCTGGATATATTTTTTGAAATCTAAAGATGAAGTGTTCAACAATTTCAAGGAATTCAAAGCCTTGATAGAGAATCTTTATGAAAGAAATATTAAGATACTCAGGTCAGATAATGGAGTTGAATATACCTCAAAAGAGTTTGTGAAATTTTGCAAAGATGTTGGGACAAGAGGGAACTCACTACTCCCTATAATCCTCAACAAAACGGTGTAGCTGAATGAAAGAATAGAAAAATAATAGAGGTTGTGAAGAATATTATCCATGATCAAGATCTTCCTATGTGATTATGGGTAGAAGCAACAATGGAACTTGCATATGTTCAGAACTGATTATCCCATAGTGTACTTGGGCTCAAGACCCCGGAAGAGATGTTCACTAGAAAGAAGCCAGAGGTAAGCCATATAAAAATATTTGGCTACCCAATATTTATTCATATACCGAAAGATAAGAGAAACAAGATGGAACCTTCAGGAAAGAAGGGAATATTTGTGGAATACTATGAGGTCTCCAAGGCCTTCAAAATCTATATAACATGTCACCATCACATTGAGATCAGTAGGGATGTGACCTATTTTGAAGATGTAGTGCTCAAGAAATCTAGAAGATTCTAGCTTGAAGAAGTATATGAAGAGGAACCTGTAATACCCAGTACTATAATGAGGGAGGTTCCCAGAGCTGCAGAACCAATGAGGGAAGTCATAACTTCCCCTGATGAGGAAATTCTAGAAGACCATGATATATCAGAAGTCCAAGAATGTCCTTAGATGATGATCCTCCATAAAAGGAATCCAACTTGGGCTAGAGAGCTTATTCAATATGGAGAGAAGTATGGTGTTCCCCAAGGAACTACGAGATAGGTGAAAAGACCAAAGACATTCTCCTCTTATACAACTTTGATGTGTGATATTCTAGAAGAGGAGCCTACCTTCTTTGAAGAAGCCATTTAGAGTAAAGAATGGGCAGATTCCATGACAGAGGAATACCAATCCATAATGAAGAACGAAGTTTGGGAAATAGTTCCCAGACCGAAGAGTAAAGATGTGGTATCATCCAAATGGATCTTCAAAATAAAACATGTTGCAGATGGAAGTATTGAGAAGTATAAAAAAATATTTGTCACTCGTGGATTTTCTCAAAAGGAAGGCATTGACTATGAAGAGGCATTCGCTCCTGTAGCCAGATACACTTCAATCAGAAGCATCATATCTCTTGCAGCTAAGATGAAGTGGAAGCTGCACCAGATGGACATGAAGACAAATTTCCTAAATGGTGTCATCGAAGAGGAAGTGTATATAGAGCAACCTCAAGGATTTGAAGTTGAAGATAGGAAGTATCATGTCTTCAGATTGAATAAATCCTTATATGGATTGAAGAAATCTCCTAGAGCTTGGTATGGCCATATAGACAGTTTCTTGACAAGCTTAGGCTTTACCAAGAGTAAAGAAGACTCTAACCTCTACTTCAAGATCATGAACAATGAGCCATTAATATTACTGCTATATGTGGATGACTTATTCTTAACTAGAGAAGAAAATATCATCGTTGAATGTAAGAAGAGACTTGCCTCAGAATTTGAAATGAAATACCTTGGCCTAATGCATTATTTCTTAGGCCTTGAGGTATGGCAGAGTCCTCAGAGGATATTCCTTAACCAAGGGAAGTATACATTCGAAATCCTGAATAGATTCGACATGTTGGATTGCAAGTCCATGAATACACCCATGGAAGAAAAGCTGCAGTTGTTGGTCAACACTTCGTCAGAGTTGATTGATTCCACACTATATAGATAGATTATTGGATCGTTGATGTACCTAACGAACACCAGACCAGACATTTGTTTTTCCATGAACACCTTGAGTCGGTTTTTGGTAGAACCCAGACATGTTCACCTAGTGGTTGCAAAACATGTGATGAGGTACCTTAAGGGTACAATATATTGTGGTCTCATCTATGATGGAGATCATGATTTCACATTGAGTGGATATACTGATGTAGATTAGGTAGGAAGTGTTTCTAACAGGAAAATCACTTCAATATGTTGTTTCAGTTTGGGATTAGCCATGATCTTGGCGCAGAGTAGGAAGCAATCTAACATTGCTCTCAGCACAGTGGAAGAAGAATACATTATTGCATGTTCTGCCAACTGCGAATCTATATCGATTCGAAAGTTGCTAACCAGCCTATTTGACTTAGAGATGAAAGAAACCATGATCCTATGTGAAAACTAGAGCTACATAAAGATGACAAAGAATCATGTATTCCACGACAGGTTGAAGCACATAGAGATTTGATATCATTATATCTGTGACATGGTGAAGAGAGGAGCCTTAAAACTTGAGTACATTAGCACTAATGAACAGGTTGTTGATGTGTTGACCAAGCCTCTATCTCTTATAAAGTTTGATCACTTTCGAGATAAGATTGGTATAGTCCGAAAGGACCTTCCTCGAAAGGGGGAGTATTTTCTGTGATGATACATCTCTTTATTTTGACCTGATGGTTGTGGCATAAAGCAAGATGATGTGATGTGACTAGTACTGTCCTTCTGGCTGGATAGCCATGATGTAAAGCTAGTCTAGTATCCTACATCCGACTTGATGGTTGTGACGTAAAGGAGGACGAGTACCTTACTTATGACCTGATGGTTGTGACGTAAATCAAGATGATATGATGACACTAGCACTGAGCTTTCAACTAGATAGTTGTGATGTAAAGCCTGTCTAGTATCCTGCTTCTGACCCGATGGTTGTGACGTACAACAGGATGAGTACCTTGCTTCTGACTTGATGGTTGTGATGTAAAGAAAGATGATGTGATGAGACTAGCATTGAGCTTTTGGATGGATATCTATGACGTAAAGCGAGTCTAGTATCCTTCTTTCAACTTGATGGTTGTGACATAAAGCAAGACGAGCATCTTGCTTCCATCTTGACAGTTGTGACGTAAAGCAAGAATATGAGATGAGACTATAACTGTGCTTTCATCTTGATAGCCATGACGTAAAGCTAGTTTAGTATTATTATGATGAGCCAGCCTCGTGCTGTGATGATGATGATGATGTATCATTTTTATACTAATACATATTGATGCAGATGATGATTGTATTCCTTTGAGAATGACGATGTTGCCAATGAAGAAAACTTCCAATGATTTATAGATACGTTAGTCAATATTCTAAGANAATAATGTAACTGCAAAGTGTATTCTTATTATTATTTGATATATTATTCATTAGATCAATCCCCATTGTGGATTGATCATGTCGGCTATTGTAAAAGGACCAAATTCCCTTTTGCAGATTGGTCATAATGTAATTGTAAAAGGCAAAACAAGAAGTTGGCCCCATAATATATCAAGAGGCCCCGAAATATAATAAAGGTGGTTATAACCACCCAGTTGGAGATTTCGACCTTGCCAGTGAAGAGACACTTCACACGTGCCAGTCTTGTATAAATAAGGAGGCTAGCACCTCACTTAGACATACAACTCACTTTCTCATTGAGAGACAAGTTTCAGAACTGAAGTTAGAGAAGAAGGAGAGAGAGTGGCACATCTTTGGTAGAAGATCTTCTGTATTAGTTTGAGTTATCTCTTGTCATTGTATTGGCTATCTATAATAAGACAGTTTTGATGGGTTTTCTTCCCCTAGAGGGTTTCCCAAGATAAATGTTGTGTCTCTTGTGATTGTGTATTTCTCAGTGATCTTGTATTATGCTATTGTTATCTATTGAAATGAAAAGAACTATAACAATGGCTTAAACATTAACAAACAACATGTATAGGATCACTAATATTACATCTCAAAACAGATACATGAAAATCATCATGCATATGCCTCAAGGATTAGGCAAGATGATGCAGGAGAATCGTAAGAAGCCAACAAAGAAGGCGTGAAGGAAAAGATAGTTGGAAATGCACCAGCGCACATTTTGAAAATGTTTTAAAATTAAATGAAGAGACATTAATCCCATAGCTGGGAGACGTATTCTCATTTATGTTTTGGAGGTTGTAAACAGATCTTGAGCGTTTCTCACATATGTCAAATATGGAGGCATTTATTTGTATTGAATGTAAAGTAGGTAGTTTTTAATTCTTATTAGATAGCTTGTAGTGTAGGAGGGAAAAATCATAAAAGATACCCTCGTTTGTATCATTATATCATTCCAAATTGTATGATTCAAAAGCTATTGAGTTGTAGAAGAGAATTGTAGAGAAGAACCAATGTACAGAAACACTTGAGTTAATATATGAATCTTTGACTTAATTTTCATGGTGTTATTATGCTTGATGTTTACATCTGTTGAATGGTATGTTTACAGTTGTTTTGTTTCTTTGATTATGAATTCATTTCAATGTTATGTTATCTGTATGATTTCATGTTAAATGTATGAAGTTTGTGAGAGAGGAAGAATGAGTTTCAATTGTTTATCTTCTTGAGAATTCCTACAACGAGTGTAGTGAGCGTCCGCAAGGTGTGCGTTGACGAAGTTCTAAGTTTTATCTCAGAAAACTTAGGAGAGATACCATTGTTATCATATCAACCAAAGTGAAAGGTTAAATCAGAGCCATGCAAGGTGTGCACAGGTTGGGTGAGGTCTTGGATTTTACCAATCCAAGAGGAAGACTAAAAGACTATTGTTGCAAAGAGTGTATAGAGTCGAATATCCAAATAACCAGAGGTTATTTGAAATTCGCCGCAAGGAGTGAGTGCAGGTACCCTTTTCAAGGCCTTGAGTTTGAAAGAGAAAGATCAAAAGGGATAGAACCTTTGAAGTGTCCAAAGGGAAATGAAGGTCAAAGAGGTAGAAGTCAAGTTCAGGAGGGAGGACGCCAAGTCATTTGTCCAGAAGTCCTTGAGATGTTAAATCGGATGGTGGAATCACTTTAAGAAGAAGTGTTTATTTACCGTGGGTTGTGGGATCTCACAGACCAACAAGAAGATTAAAGATAAGTGTTTTCAGTATGCAGAAGCTCAGGAGGAATAGGGTTCGTTTGAATGATATCAAAAAGAGATGTTTATTTTTTCCTTAAATTCCGTCATTTCGGAGTTTGGGCGTTAGAGAAGATTTTGACTTGGAGTCGAGAGTCTCAAACTCCTGATTCGTGAAATCTTGATAGAACTAGGAGCGTTAGATGATAGGAAAACTCAAAGTTTTTGACTTATGGCAAGGGGCTGTCATGGTTTCAAAAGTCATCAAAAGGAGTTGTTGCATAGAGAAACATCGATACGTGAAATCCCAGGTGCTGAAGGGATTTGACCCTGGCTCATTGTTAGAGGTCACATCAGATAAAAGTCAAGAAAGTAATCAAATTCCCATTGGCCTTTTCAAGTTTCGGGGATTGTTGAGTCAAAGGGGCTCACATCTGGAATCACGAAGTCGCGAAATCTGAAATACCTGCTTGGGTAAACGTTGTGGTCATATTAGAGATCATGTGGGAGTGAGTTGGCACTTAGTGTTTCTTCGCATGGGCACAAATCTAAAGAAGGACCCGTGGATACGCACCTGTGGGTGTGAGTGATTTCCTGTGGAGAAATCAAAGAGTCAACCAGACTCTCAAAGAGATAAATAATGATCCTAAGACTGGGAGGTCATGCAGAATCTGCTAAGGTAGGGGGTGTTGGGTCAAGAGTGTTATCAGAGCCTAGCCTAGAATTTTCTTTTTGTTTTTTGCAGGGTATAGATTGAAACAGTGTCGCCAAGAAGGAGAGAAAGACCAATGCCCGATCCAACTATGGAAGGGAGACAAGAGAACTTCATGCTCGACTAGATTCTATGAAAACAACACAAAGATGAACAACTAACGCTGGAGATGTCAGTGAAGCCAAAAGTGAAAATGAAGCTGGAGATGAAGAAGAAGTCACAGCCGAATATGTTGCAGAAGAACGTCTATTCAGGGTTGTTGCAAGAATTGAAGCCATACCAAAGATAGACATTTTGATGTATGAAGGAAACTTATACGTTGAAGAGATGCTAGATTGGTTTAGGGCTATGGACAAATACTTCGACGATGAGGATGTCGAGGAAGATAAGAAAGTTAAGTATGCCATCATGAGACTTAAAGGGCATGCAACACTGTGGTGGGATGAACTGTAGGATGACAGACATTGCAAAGGTAAACAAAGAATCAAAATATGGGATAGTATGGTTGCAAAAAATAAATCCAAGTTTATACCCATAGACTACCAAATCAATTTGTTTCAAAGAATGCAGAACTTGAGACAGAAGGTGATGACAGTGAAGGAGTACACTGAAGAGTTTTACAGGCTCAACATTAGAGAAGTTCATTGAGAAAGTGATGATGAAAAGGTTGCCAGATACATAAATGGCTTGAGATATGAAATTCAATATGAGATGAGAATGATGATGATAAGGAATGTAGAAGATTATTATCAAAAGGCTCTGAAGGCTGAAGAAAAATTGGCCCAAAATCAAGGTCAAAGAAGAAAAGGTTGAATTCAGAGAAGACACAAAGAAATTACCCAGGACAAAATTCAGAAGCTGAAGGAGGGAGAAAAGAAACCTCATACTCACCTTGAAAGAGGAGGATGTTCACAGGGAGGATAGTATGCCGATAGAAATACTTTTCTGCGAGCAAGAGGAAGAGGAGGCAAGATAAAATGTTTTTTCTGTGGAAATATCAAACATAAATCATTTGAATGTCCCGATAGAAAAAGGGATAGAGGAGAAGCTCACATTTTAGAAGCACAAAAGAGAAATGTTGAAGCAGAAGATGCAGAAGGATGAAGGTCACTAATGATGAGGAAAGTTCTCTTGAAGCTAGAGAAAGAGATAGAGAATCTAGTCCAAAGAAACAGTTTGTTCAGAATTGTTTACAAGACCAAGGATAGGGTATGCAAGGTAATAGTTGACAGTGGAAGCATAAACAATCTAGTATCCATGGAAATGGTGGAAAATATGGAATTGGAGACTGTTTCACATCCAAGCCCATACAAAGTTTCTTGGTTGCAAAAGGGACATCAGGTAACTGCCACTAAGAAATGTTTAGTTGAATTCAAGATAGGAGGTTACAATGATGAGATCCTGTGTGATGTTATTCCCATGTATGTTTGTCGTATTTTGTTGGGGATACCGTGGAAATATGATAGGAATGTTGTTCATGATGGGAGAAATAACACATACACCTTAGAAAAGAATGGTAGAATGCATATTTTGCTGCCAATTAAGGACAAGGAGGTGAAATGAGAAGCCAACAATACTATACTTCTCATGAGTGGGAAGGAGCTTCTTAATGAATTCAAGAAAGAAGAAGACATCCAGGTTGTTATGGTAAGAAAGCCTAGAGTCATTCTGACCAGTACCAAGATAGATTATCTACCAGAAGAAATACAAGAATTGCTAGAGGAGTTTGTTGATATAGTGGTGGACGAATTACCTTGTTCGTTGCCGCCCATCAAGAGCATAAGCCATCATATTGATCTTATACCTGGAGTGAGTTTACCAAACAAAGAAACATACATATTGACACCACAGGAGAATGAAGAAGTCAAAATACAATTCTAGGATTTGATGGAAAAAGGATTGGTTAGAGAAAGTTTGAGTTCATGCATTGTACCTACAATGTTAAGTCCAAAGAAATATGGTGGATGGAGAATGTGTATAGACTCGAGAGATATAAAAACAATCACCATCAGGTACATATTTCCTTTACCAAGGATTGATGACTTGATGGATTGCTTGAGTTGATAAAATCTCTTTTCAAAGATTGATTTGAAGAGCGGATATCATCAAATTAGAATGAGGGAAGGTGATGAATGGAAGACAACCTTCAAGACAAATGAAGGGTTTTATGAATGGCTTGTCATGCCATTTGGTTTGACAAATGCACCCATTACTTTTATGAGGCTGATGAATGAAGTCTTGAAATATTTCATAGGAGAGTTTGTAATCGTATATCTTGATGATATATTGATCTTTAGTAAGATTCAAGAAGAACATATAAAGCATTTAGCTGCAGTGATGAGGAGATTACAGCAAGAGAAATTGTTGATCAATTTGAAGAAGTCATCGTTCATGAAGATAAAAATCATTTATTTGGGTTTTGTAATCTCTTCGAATGAATTGAAAATGGATCTTGAGAAGGTAAAAGAAATCAAGGATTGGCCATCACCAAAGAGTATCCTTGAAGTTCAAAGATTCAATGGATTTGATAGAGTTTACAAGAAGTTCATCAGGAATTTTAGTGGAATATGTGCACCAATGATGGACACAGTCAAGAAAAGACACAAATCTTTTCATTGGACAAAGGAAGCAGAGAAGATTTTCAAGTTGTTGAAGGAAAAGATAACTGGACAACCAGTTCTGGTTCTACCAGATTTCGGGAAGACATTTCAAGTCAGGTGTGATGCAAGTGGATTTGCGATTGGAGTGGTCTTAAGCCAAGAAAACCAACCGATTGCATACTTCAGTGAGAAACTGAATGAGGCTAAGCTAAAATATTCAACGTATGATAAGGAGTTTTATGCAGTCATACATGCATTGAAAAAATGGAGGCATTACTTGGTTTCGAAAGATTTTGTCTTGTATAGCGATAACCATGCTTTACAACTCATAACTCAAGAGTTAAAATTGAACCAGAAGCATGCAAAATGTGTTGATTACATGCAAAATTTTACTTTTGTTATAAAGTATATTTCTGGAACTGTTAACAAAGTTGCTGATGATTTGAGTAGGAAAAGTTTGATTCTGCAAGAGTTCAAACTAAAGACCTTAGGTTTTGATAACTTCAAGGAAATGTACAAGGATGATGCAGATTTAAAAGAGGCTTATGAAGCATGTGAGAATGCAATTCTCATAGATAGAAGCCAATGGACTAAATATATGATTCATAATGGAATATTGTTCAGGGGTAATCAGTTGTGTATTCCGAAGAGTAATATCATAGAAAATCTTCTGAAGGAAAAACATAATGGAGGATTGGATGGACATTTTAGCCATGATAAGACATTTGCGCAATTGAATGGGTCATACTAATGGCTAGGGATGAGGACAGATGTCAAGAAATTCATGAACAAGTGCAGAATTTATCAACACGCAAAAGGGAAAAGACAGAATACAAGGTTATATCAACCATTTCCAGTACCAAAGAGGCCATGGGATGCGGTAAGTATGGATTTTGTGCTAGGACTGTCGAGGAGGAAAAGAGGATGTAACTCAATCTTCATGGTAGTCGATATATTTTCTAAAATGGCACATTTCATTCCATGTCAGAAAACAGTGATGCAACTCACATTGCAAATTGGTTTTTCAAAGAAGTTGTTAGAATTCACGTCTTACCCAAGAGTATTGTATCAGACAAGGATACCAAATTTGTAGGTCATTTCTAGAGGACCTTATGGAAGAATCTGGGGACTAAATTATATTTTATCTAAACATATCACCCTTAGACAGATGGACAACTGAGGTAGTGAATAGAATCTTGGGAGATTTGTTGAGGATTTTGGTAGTTGAACATCACAGTCAATGGGATCAAATTCTTCCACAAGCGGAATTTTCATACAACGATTAACCAAATAGGAGTACATGACAAAGACCATTCGCGATAATGTATGGAATTCAATCAAAAGGATTCTCTGAGTTGAAAGGCCTAGAGAGGAACAAATTTAGGAGTGCTAGCGTAGAGGATTTTGCAGTGGAGATGCAAGAGCTCCATAGTGAAACCAGAAAGCGATTGCAAAATTCTATCCAGGAATACAAGCGTAGAGAAGATCAACACCGGAAAGAAATGCAGTTTGAAGTAGGTGATTTGGTTTTGGCTCTTCTCAGAAAAAAAAGGTTCCCAAGGGGAACATACAATAAGCTGAAGATGATGAAAATTGGGCTGTGTAAAATCATAAGAAAGTTTGAAGTAAACGCTTATGAGATTGAATTACTGGATGGGGTAGGAATATCGGCCATATTCAACACATAATATCTATATCATTACAGAGAAGATGGAACAGAGAAATTAGGGGATGATAAGGAAGTCCAATGGGTGAAACAAATGCCTCTAGCTGAAAACCCACAAATGGAAAGGATCATTATTGAGAGGGTCAATGAGAAGACTCGAAGGAAAACATATTTTGAATACTCGTAAAAGACACCCTCGCTTGTATCATTGTATCATTCCCAATTGTATGATTTAGAATATGTTGAGTTGTAGCAGAGAGTTGTAGAAAAGAA
>JZKD02S1732080.1:0-16362 GCA_000966675.3 Picea glauca | reverse complement strand
AGACAACGATAATAATAGAAGGAAAACATAAATAACACAAGGAGTTCAATAAAACTTAACAATAAGTCTTGAACTACTTCTATAGAGAGACCATAGAGTATATCGAGGTTATACAGTACAAACCATAGGAGTCATTTTGTTAGCAGGGTATGGTCTCTAGAATCGGTGTAAGGGAACAAGGTGCCAATACCTCCCCAAAAGACAGAATTTAAGCCCATAGAAAGACTCTACTCGCCTAGAAAATAGGATTTAACTCATGACAGTTATGTAGAACAACATTAATGGGGGACTCAAAGTAAAAATTAAACAAGGAATCTGGGTACGAGGGTTCTTTCACTATAACAGAGAGCCAAGTCATCTTAACAACCAGATGTATAGAAAATGAGTGCTTACCAGGAAGGGTAGATGGTGATAACGACCTCTGGTTCTCGTTAACCCTTTTACGATAGCCTGTATCTAAGAGACATTACACAGAGCTCATCGAGGGGATTCCACAATGAGAGAGTAAACACATTAAACCCTTGAAAAACCCTAACTACATAATCTAAATGGTAATAGTATGAGGGATAGTTGGACCATGTGACAATATTAGAGTTGGCGCATCTCGGTTGGATGAAGACAGGTGAGGACATCGTAATTCGTATAATACGTAACTGTCATTTAATAGAAAAGTAGAGTATTAATTTCACCTGACGGAAGACCATCTCTTCCACATCTAGAAATTTACAAATTTAGTTCAATCCCTTTCAGAATATGGTGAGTTGGAATACGCCATACCAACCGTTCACTATAGTTAAACCATAGTTCATTGGAATTCATTGATTTAATGTTTAGTTCATACTGGTAGTTTCATCACGTGGCATGTAAATTACATCATAGAGTTTTAGGACATGAAATAAGGATATAAGAGGTCTTCATATGATCTACAAATTTATTCGATGAAAAATCAGAGATTAATATCCTTTAGATTTTTATTTTTTTTTGACAATTTTGAGGTTCATTACATATGGTATCAGAGAAAAGGTTACAACACTGGACTTGAACATGACCACATTACCTACTTATCATATATTTTGATTTATGAAAAACTAACAAACTTTTACTGTTACAAACATAAAACCTTTTTTGTCTTGTACTAATCATGGCAGTGCAGGATGACGCATAAATCAGGCTTGATGGGAATCAAGAACAAGGGCATCCTAAAATCCGAGACTGAATAGTGACAGAAGCTCACCTACCAAAGTTCTGGAAACAATGAGGAATCTCATTGTCAAACTGTAAGTTTTCAAAGCCGATAATGAAACAATGAAGAAAGCACAGTAGGAACAATAGGAAATAAATGAAGTCATGCTTCATAGTATAGTGACAAAGAAAATCCCAAAGGATGATAATAATGAAGAGGAGGTCAGTAAAAGGGCCTCCGAGAATTCTAGGCCAGAAGTAGAAAAAGGGGACAGTTCATCTAAATGTACACCTTCAGCTGAAGAAAAAACTAAAACAGGTAGGAAAAGAAAACAAGTAGACCATCTTGAAGGAGAATTTAAGAAGATTAAACCAACTACATTTGATGGGGAATCCAGAACATGTGAAGAAGTTGAGACCTCGTTATTAGATATCAAAAAATATTTCCAAATATACAACTAGTCCAACAATATGAAAGTCAGAATGGCCATTTACACCCTAAAAGGAAAGGAAAGCATCTGGTGGCAAGACCTGAAGTTGACAAAGGGCTTAAAAGAAAAATAGATGGAATGGTCTGACTTCAAGAAATATTTCAAGAAACAATACCTATCTAAAATCTACTATGAAAGGAAGATGAAATAATTTTATGAGTTACGACTTGGTCATATGACAATGGAGGATCTTATAAACAAATTCCTAGAATTACTAAGGTTTGTACCTTACCTTCGGGAGGACAAGGTAAAAATCCAACGATTCCTATGTTGTTTACCATAGTCTTACAAGGACAGAATTGAGTTTGAAAACCCCAAGTCCTTGAGTGAAGTATTCGGGAAAGAACGAATGTGCTACGACCAGTACAAACAATGAACAAAGTTTCCCAAAGCTTGGAAGGATAAGAAACAAGACTGAATGAACCAACAGAAGAAGGGATTCCAGCTAGCTCCTTATCAGAATGCAACAAAAAAATTTCCTAGAAAGGATTTTCACTTCAATAACACAAGTATGCAAGGCTGTGATAAATTGGAAAATATGGGAACTAAAAATTTTGGGGACAATCCACGAGATCCGTTAAAGTGTTGTGAATGTAGAGATCCTCACCTGAGGAGGAACTGTCCATGCCTAAATTCAACAAACAGAACTATTGTACACAATTTGTAGGAAGCCTCGATGGTGGGTGATGTGGGAAGAAGAGTGCATCGATTAAATGCATCCTTATATGGTTGACAAGCAGACCACTAGTCCGTGGTGGTGAAAATCGAAGGTAAAATCTGTAATACTCGAATTTCTATTTTAATTGATTATGGAGCCACGTTAAGTTATATCACTTCGGTTGTAGTAGAGTCCATGATAAAGGAGCATCACAACAACAAGTGAGCATGGGACAACACCAACGCATTTTGGCACATGATGAATTGTTTGAAATTTTTTGAAGTCTGATACGCCAAACATAAATGTAATAGTTAATAAAGGGCATACTTGTAGATTATAATCAGACCTTTAGCGTCTCGCTCTCTTCTGAAGGACAAAGAGGCATTTATGCTAGTAAATGTAAGTAGGTAGCTTTGAATTCTTAGAGTAGATAGTTTTAGGAGCCAGAGGGAAAACAAATATAGACACCCTCACTTGTATCATTGTAACATTAGCAGCATAATCAAGAGAGCTTAGGAGAGAATAACCAGAGAGTTGTGAAAAGTAGAAGAACCCATGTACAAAAGTTCTGGATTAATACAAAGATCTTTAGTTCAGACTCATGGTGTCCAATTGCTTTCTGNGAAGAGGAGGTCAGTAAAAGGGCCTCCGAGAATTCTGGGCCAGAAGTAGAAAAAGGGGACAGTTCATCTGAATGTACACCTTCAGCTGAAGACAAAACTAAAACAGATAGGAAAAGAAAACAAGTAGACCATCTTGAAGGAGAATTTAAGAAGATTAAACCAACTACATTTGATGGGGAATCCAGAAAATGTGAAGAAGTTGAGGCGTCGTTATTAGATATCAAAAAATATTTCCAAATATAAAACTAGTCCAACAATATGAAAGTCAGAATGGCCATTTACACCCTAAAAGGAAACGCAAGCATCTGGTGGCAAGACCTGAAGTTGACAAAGGGATTAAAAGAAAAATAGATGGAATGGTCTGACTTCAAGAAATATTTCAAGAAACAATACCTATCTAAAATCTACTATGAAAGGAAGATGAAATAATTTTATGAGCTACGACTTGGTCATATGACAATGGAGGATCTTATAAACAAATTCCTAGAATTACTAAGGTTTGTACCTTACCTTCGGGAGGACAAGGTAAAAATCCAACGATTCCTATGTTGTTTACCATAGTCTTACAAGGACAGAATTGAGTTTGAAAACCCCAAGTCCTTGAGTGAAGTATTCGGGAAAGAACGAATGTGCTACGACCAGTACAAACAATGAACAAAGTTTCCCAAAGCTTGGAAGGATAAGAAACAAGACTGAATGAACCAACAGAAGAAGGGATTCCAGCTAGCTCCTTATCAGAATGCAACAAAAAAATTTCCTAGAAAGGATTTTCACTTCAATAACACAAGTATGCAAGGCTGTGATAAATTGGAAAATATGGGAACTAAAAATTTTGGGGACAATCCACGAGATCCGTTAAAGTGTTGTGAATGTAGAGATCCTCACCTGAGGAGGAACTGTCCATGCCTAAATTCAACAAACAGAACTATTGTACACAATTTGTAGGAAGCCTCGATGGTGGGTGATGTGGGAAGAAGAGTGCATCGATTAAATGCATCCTTATATGGTTGACAAGCAGACCACTAGTCCGTGGTGGTGAAAATCGAAGGTAAAATCTGTAATACTCGAATTTCTATTTTAATTGATTATGGAGCCACGTTAAGTTATATCACTTCGGTTGTAGTAGAGTCCATGATAAAGGAGCATCACAACAACAAGTGAGCATGGGACAACACCAACGCATTTTGGCACATGATGAATTGTTTGAAATTTTTTGAAGTCTGATACGCCAAACATAAATGTAATAGTTAATAAAGGGCATACTTGTAGATTATAATCAGACCTTTAGCGTCTCGCTCTCTTCTGAAGGACAAAGAGGCATTTATGCTAGTAAATGTAAGTAGGTAGCTTTGAATTCTTAGAGTAGATAGTTTTAGGAGCCAGAGGGAAAACAAATATAGACACCCTCACTTGTATCATTGTAACATTAGCAGCATAATCAAGAGAGCTTAGGAGAGAATAACCAGAGAGTTGTGAAAAGTAGAAGAACCCATGTACAAAAGTTCTGGATTAATACAAAGATCTTTAGTTCAGACTCATGGTGTCCAATTGCTTTCTGTGTCTATACATGCTAATTGATATGTGCTTGTTTACTCTCTTGTATGAATTTCTCTGATGCGTGAATGTATGACTTCATGTTGAATGTTTGAAATCTGAAGAGAGGGAGAGTAAAGAATGAGTTTCAATTGTTTCTCTGTCTGAGCAAGAGTATTCATGCAAGGAGTGTAGTGAAATTGTCCGCAAGGTGTGTGTTGATAGAAGTCAGAGTTCATCCCTGTAGGCTCAGGAGGAATAAAATTGTTCTCATTCTTGCGGAAGTGCGAGTTAAGCACAGGAGCTATGCAAGGTGTGTGCAGGCCAAGCGATGTCTCATATTTACAACCTTAGCGAAATTGTTGAAAGACTACTGTCGCAGAGAGTGCAAGGAGTCGAAGAATTCAAAACTTGGAAGTATTGAAGAATTGGCATAAGGAGTGCGTGCATGAGTCTTTTTGAAGACTCGAGTTGTGGAGAAAGCTCAGGAGGGATAGAGTCTTCAAAGTTGTAGAAGAGAATTTCAAGGGGGCCAGTGCCTTGAAGTATCAGAAGGAAGCATAGTGACGTTGTTTGTTGCTGGATAAGTTCTGTGAAGGTGTACTTGTTCATTTCGCAGAAGTGTTAAGGAGGAATTTGACGGTCGGAATTCTCCGTGGGGAATTCACGAAATTCCAAGGGCCGTCATATCTTGCAGAGGAGTAAGAAGGATTATGGTGAGTGTTTTTCTAAGTGCAAGATCAAAAGAAATCGGACCATAGGATATGAGCCAACATGGGCCGTTGGATCATTCACAGAATATCATTTCATGAATTCGCGAGTTAAAGGTTTAAAACCTTTACATCAAGATTCACGAGGTCGCAAGGTGCGAAGTCTCGAAATAGTGAAAGAATCTGAGCCATTCGCTGGAAGGAGGGCGTGTTTCACGAGATCACCCATATCGGGGATTCAGACATCAAGAGTCAGAGAAGGAAGTCTCTTGAATTCATGAGTGGCGAAGTTATGAGAGAATCGCAGTCATCCATCGGAGGAGGATAGGTGTCAGAGATCAAGAGATCTCACAAAATCAGAGGTTCGCAAGGTCAAATCCCAAATATTGGGTGCTCCAAGTCGCGAGTGGTGAAATCACAAGGAGCCAGGACAACTGTAGGATCCAGGTCAAGGGAGGACCGCTGGACCAGGAACCCCATCGCCTATCACATGTTCAGGGGTTCAGAGGTTGAAAGGATTCATTTTCGACTTCACTAGTAGTAAAGTGTCGAGAGTCGGGCACGAGAGAACACGTGGCAGAACCACAAGGTGGGGCCCACGCGGTTGACAGGTGAATACGTGTCACTAGGAGAAAAGGAGTCAACAATCTATTGACTTCTCGCGTCTCGGGGATTCGTGGGATAAGAGCACGAGAGCTCGACGCTACAACTTACGAAGTGGCGAGTTGTGAGAAGTGTGAACGGAAGGTCAAACCTCATTGAATTTCAAGTCTTAGAGGATCGCATAAAGAAGGAATGAGAGTTCAACCTTTGAACTTGCGAAGGTGCGAGAGGCGAGAGGTGCTAGCGCTAGCCTAGCCGGAAGTCGCGCAAGGAAGGAGATGATAGAGGAAGAGCCATACCTGTATCGACATTTCGGGTATCATAGGATTGGACAAGGAAGAGTTAGAGTTTCGACTCATGAACTTGCGAGTGGCGAGTTGTGACAAGCACCTTTTGGAATTGGGGCTCTGGTCATAGCGCTGTGGTTGCATGAAAAGGAGGAGCTCGCACCTAGTGTTATTTTCACAAGGGAGCTTCTGAAAGGACTCATGGATCGATAAATTGTGATTCCAGCAAGGAATTGAAAGAGTCGATTTGGCTCAAAGGAGATAAAGAACGATCCTGTGAGCGAATCTCGACCTGAGGGCCGATAGGTTTGTGTCAGTCCAATAAAATTAAGAGGATAAAACATGAAAAATCATGGATGGTACAATTAGCAAGAAGGAAAAAAAGGAAAGGGGTTGATTTCATTTCTGATTTCGAGTTCAGTTTAGATGGTAAAAACACAAAAAAAAATCCAAACATTCTGCCACTAGGATCTTATGATGTGATTATCGAATGGATTGGTTGGAAAAACACAAGGCAGTTCTAGATTGTTATACAAAGACACTTAATTATAAAGACAGTTATGACTCTACCAGAACATCCCGAGGTATACCAAAACCAGTATCATTTAGACAAGTCTCAGCAATGCAATTCAAGAAATGCATAAGAAAGGGTTGCCAAGTTTACTCCATCCAAGTAATGAATCTGTTAGAAAAAGAAGATAAGCCAAAGCTAGAAGATTTTGTTGTCATACGTGAACTTAGAGACATGTTTGTTGATGAGATACCGAAATTACCTCCTAGAAGGGAAATAGACTTCTCCATAGACCTGCTACCTAGCTCAGCGCCTATCTCTAAAGCACCTTGCCCAATGAGCTTACCAGAGTTGACAAAATTAAAAATACAATTACAAGAATTGTTAGACAAAGAGTATATCAGAGTGAGTGTTTCACCATGATGGGCACCAGTCCTCTTTTTGAAAAAGAAAGACGATACTCTAAGACTTTGTATAGATTATAGACAATTGAATAAAATGACTATTAAGAACAAGTACCCCTTATCGAGGATAAATGACCTATTTGATCAGGTAGGTGGGGCCAAAAGCTTTTCAAAATTGGATTTACGATCCGGTTTTCATCAAGTTAGGATAAAGGATGAGGATATAAGAAAAACAGGTTTTCGTAGTCATACCTTTTGGACTCACTAACGCACTAGCCATGTTTATGTGCCTGATGAACAATATTTTCAGTTAATACTTAGACAAGTTTGTGTTAGTATTTATCGATGATATTCTGGTATATTCTAAAACAAAGGAAGAACATTAAGAACACTTAAGAATAGTTCTGCAAGTGTTGAGGAAACATAAACTGTACGCCAAATTTGATAAGTGTGAATTTTATCAAAAGAAAATACAATATCTAGGACATGTAATTTCAGCATAAGTCATTGTCGTCGATCCCGAGAAAATAAAATCCATCATGGAATGGCCAGTACCCAAGGATGTAGTGGATATTCAGTCATTCATGGAAATCACTAGATATTATCGCAGATTTATAGAGGGGTTTTCCAAGATAGCCTACGCTATCACGTCTTTACAAAATAAAGGGACCAAGTTTAACTGGTCACAGAAGTGTCAAGACAATTTTAACAAGATGAAGGAATTATTGACAACTTCACCCATATTGAAGGTAAAAACCCAGATAAAGACTTTACCATATGTGTTGATGCGAGTAAAGAAGGACTAGGTGGTGTCCTAACTCAGGAAGGACACGTGATTTGTTTTGAGTCGCAGAAATTAAAAGAACATGAGTGAAATTATGTCATTCATGACTTAGAATTGGCAGGAGTGATACACGACTTAAAAATGTGGTGACACTACATAATGGGTAGAAAAGTTTTACTATTGACAGATAATAGCGGTGTGAAATATCTATTTAGCCAACCATATCTTAATGTAGGGCAAGCAAGGTGGCTATC
Organism: Picea glauca; assembly: GCA_000966675.3. NCBI lineage: Eukaryota > Viridiplantae > Streptophyta > Pinopsida > Pinales > Pinaceae > Picea > Picea glauca. Next base: position 8,322 of record JZKD02S1732080.1, on the reverse strand, counting down.
CTTTTTGAGCGAATTTGACTTTGAAGTGAGACATATCAAGGGAAAGGAAAATAAGGTAGAAGATGATTTAAGCAAAAGAGTCCATGGGTTATTTGAGGTAAATATCAGCAGGGAAGAAAGTGATCTGAAACAAAGAATAAGGACGACATGAATTAACGATGAAAATTACACTAAGGTAATGGAAGAATTACAAAATAGTACCGTAACCTTCGATAAACCAGATCTGAGTATAGACAAGAAGGGACTGTTACTGTTTAAAACCAGACTTTACATACCAGATTCAACAGAGTTAAAGATAATGGTCTTGGAAGAAGTTCATAGCAAACCATATTATGGCCATCCAGGATACCAAAAAACAACAATAACACTTAGGAGACTATTTTATTGGCCTAATATGAAGGGTGAAACAACAGAATACTTGGCTCGGTGTCGATATTATTAGCAGGTTAAGGTCGAACACCAACATCCAGCCAGCCTATTGTAGCCATTACCAGTGTCGGAATGGAAATGGGAGACCATACTGCTGGAATTTATAACAGGTTTTCCTAGAACTCAAAAACAAAATGATTATATTATGGTGGTAATCGATAAAATCAGTAAGTCCGCACACTTTATTCCTATGAAATCTACTTTTAAAGCTATAAATATCACTAAAATATTTATGAAAGAAATTTTTAGACTACATGGTGTTCCTAAAATGGTGATCTTAGATAGAGATGTACAATTTGCGTCCACTTTTTGGAAAGAATTGTTTGCAAGGATAAATAATAATTTGAATTTCAGCACGAGTTACCATCCACAAATGGATGGGAAAACTGAACAAACAATTTAGATCATAGACGATAATCTCTTCATGTACGTTAGAACTAAACCGAGTAAGTGGGAAGACTACGTGCATTTGGTGGAGTTCTCATATAACAATGGGTACAAAACTTCAGCTAAATTGAGCCCCTTCGAGTTACTATATGGAAGAAAGTGTATGACACCAATTATCTGGGATGAACCAGTTGTTAGGCTCATGGTTGGACCAAAAATGATCCTAGAAATGGAAAGTACATTAAGAAAGGTACAAAAAAACTTAAAAGAGGCACAGGACAGATAGAAAAGTTATGTGGACCAGAAAAGAAGACACTTGGAGTTCCAAGTGGGAGATCATGTTTACTTAAAGGTCAAAGCCTGAAAGAGTTCACTAAAACTAGGGAAATGTGCCAAGTTGGCACCCAAGTTTTGGGGGCCCTTAGAGATATTAGGTCGAATTGGACCCCTAGCTTACCAACTTGCACTTCCAGCTAATTTAAGAATTTATAATGTATTTCATTTTTCATTGTTGAAAAAGTATGTCCATGACCCTACTCATATGATTGATTGGAACTTGGTACAGGTGGAACTAGAAGGCAAGTTCAAGGTAGAACCCATGTGCATTTTGGATCGGAGAGAAATAACACTTCAGAACAGAGTCGTCACTCAGGTAAAAGTGAAACGGAGGCACTTTAGTCCTGAGGAGGCCACTTGGGAGTTGGAGGGAGATTTGCGAAAACATCATCCAATCATGTTCCAAGAAAGGAAGAAACATTGAAGAAAGTGTTTTATTGAAGGGGGAAAGGATGTGACATCCCCAAAAATAAAGTATTTTTGAAATTCAAAATTTGCTAGAAAATTATTCTGTTTTTAGTAAATTCGAATTTGGAAACTTTTTTCCATTTAAGGCAATTCCAAATTTCGAATTTAACAAATTGTAATTAATTATTATGACTGTTGGACAAATATGTGATTTGAACCAACAATTTATTTGACTATGACACTTGTATGTAAATATAATATTGTTTTAATTATTACAGGAAGACAAATGGAACAACCATGTTAAATTTCGCTGACCATGACTCCATGAGTGGGGAACATGTTGGCACTACCTCCGGGTTGATTGTTACAAGTGGAAAATCAGGGATTTGGCCATTAGAAGCCCTTGAAAATTAGGGATCTAAGAAGCTGCAAATATTCCCAAGGGAGGGAAGAAATACCTAGGAAACAATATCTTTGGATAAGTATCATATGTGAGGAGGCAGGATGCTGCCTAGTATGTGGGAAATAAAACTACTATGTACTTGTTGTTATGAACATTGAATATTGAGTGTGAGGCAAGGAGAAAACTAAAGATATAGAGGAACATTGCAGGAGGGGAGATTTCGAGTTCATCCTCATGGATTCATGGTCAGTATAGGGGGTGAATCAGGCAAGTGATTTGGATGTCGTGTTCTAAGGTTGGAAGGAACGTGGTTGTTCCCTTTGTTTTCCAACAACCAGTTCATAAATATACTCTCTAATTTCCTTACCGAATTTGTGCCATTGAAATAATTGTGTGTGTTGTTGTTCTGATGGATTTTCTTGTAGTCATAAATATTAGATAGAATTAAAGAATTGTTGTAGGTTACTTGTGGAAATATTTTTGTTGGTTAAAACTACATCTATAGTATCCCAACAAGATTTATGTTATCAGAATAATACACTTTTTATTATTATAATGAAAGAATGATAAAATGCTTAAGTAATCCCTCTATGGTAGGGACACAATATAGATAGTGAACTGTGTAGTAAAAACCACTTTGTATTGTGTAAATCGCAGCAAGGGTAGAGTTAGTTATAAAGAAATCAAGTGGAAATAAAATGTGAACTCTGGAAGTATCGAATTAGTCTAATATTATATGTAGACAATGTATTCAATACTTGTATTGTCTCCAACCTATACAGTCCAACACCCTGAATCAGAACAGAACCCTACTGGTATGGAAATTCACGATAGATCATGTGGCTATATGGAAGATAGCTTTGTATGCAGACAATGTAATCAACAACCTTTTTCTCATTTGAAGGAAGGTGATTAGATAAGCATACTTAAATCTAGTTTTGAGTCTGCCGGATTTTAAATCCATACTCACAATAAAACTGTCTATCTATAGTTATACAACCAGAACTAGTTAAATATTTTTGAGTCAGTAAAATCCCTACTAAGGTATGCGATTACATACATAGATACATTCATATCTAAATAGTATTTAACTGTGAAATACTAAACAAAATTATANGATAAGAGCACGAGAGCTCGACGCTACAACTTACGAAGTGGCGAGTTGTGAGAAGTGTGAACGGAAGGTCAAACCTCATTGAATTTCAAGTCTTAGAGGATCGCATAAAGAAGGAATGAGAGTTCAACCTTTGAACTTGCGAAGGTGCGAGAGGCGAGAGGTGCTAGCGCTAGCCTAGCCGGAAGTCGCGCAAGGAAGGAGATGATAGAGGAAGAGCCATACCTGTATCGACATTTCGGGTATCATAGGATTGGACAAGGAAGAGTTAGAGTTTCGACTCATGAACTTGCGAGTGGCGAGTTGTGACAAGCACCTTTTGGAATTGGGGCTCTGGTCATAGCGCTGTGGTTGCATGAAAAGGAGGAGCTCGCACCTAGTGTTATTTTCACAAGGGAGCTTCTGAAAGGACTCATGGATCGATAAATTGTGATTCCAGCAAGGAATTGAAAGAGTCGATTTGGCTCAAAGGAGATAAAGAACGATCCTGTGAGCGAATCTCGACCTGAGGGCCGATAGGTTTGTGTCAGTCCAATAAAATTAAGAGGATAAAACATGAAAAATCATGGATGGTACAATTAGCAAGAAGGAAAAAAAGGAAAGGGGTTGATTTCATTTCTGATTTCGAGTTCAGTTTAGATGGTAAAAACACAAAAAAAAATCCAAACATTCTGCCACTAGGATCTTATGATGTGATTATCGAATGGATTGGTTGGAAAAACACAAGGCAGTTCTAGATTGTTATACAAAGACACTTAATTATAAAGACAGTTATGACTCTACCAGAACATCCCGAGGTATACCAAAACCAGTATCATTTAGACAAGTCTCAGCAATGCAATTCAAGAAATGCATAAGAAAGGGTTGCCAAGTTTACTCCATCCAAGTAATGAATCTGTTAGAAAAAGAAGATAAGCCAAAGCTAGAAGATTTTGTTGTCATACGTGAACTTAGAGACATGTTTGTTGATGAGATACCGAAATTACCTCCTAGAAGGGAAATAGACTTCTCCATAGACCTGCTACCTAGCTCAGCGCCTATCTCTAAAGCACCTTGCCCAATGAGCTTACCAGAGTTGACAAAATTAAAAATACAATTACAAGAATTGTTAGACAAAGAGTATATCAGAGTGAGTGTTTCACCATGATGGGCACCAGTCCTCTTTTTGAAAAAGAAAGACGATACTCTAAGTCTTTGTATAGATTATAGACAATTGAATAAAATGACTATTAAGAACAAGTACCCTTTATCGAGGATAAATGACCTATTTGATCAGGTAGGTGGGGCCAAAAGCTTTTCAAAATTGGATTTACGATCCGGTTTTCATCAAGTTAGGATAAAGGATGAGGATATAAGAAAAATAGGTTTTCGTAGTCATACCTTTTGGACTCACTAACGCACTAGCCATGTTTATGTGCCTGATGAACAATATTTTCAGTTAATACTTAGACAATTATGTGTTAGTATTTATCGATGATATTCTGGTATATTCTAAAACAAAGGAAGAACATTAAGAACACTTAAGAATAGTTCTGCAAGTGTTGAGGAAACACAAACTGTACGCCAAATTTGATAAGTGTGAATTTTATCAAAAGAAAATACAATATCTAGGACATGTAATTTCAGCATAAGTCATTGTCGTCGATCCTGAGAAAATAAAATCCATCATGGAATGGCTAGTACCCAAGGATGTAGAGGATATTCAGTCATTCATGGAAATCACCGGATATTATCGCAGATTTATAGAGGGGTTTTCCAAGATAGCCTACGCTATCACGTCTTTACAAAATAAAGGGACCAAGTTTAACTGGTCACAGAAGTGTCAAGACAATTTTAACAAGATGAAGGAATTATTGACAACTTCACCCATATTGAAGGTAAAAACCCAGATAAAGACTTTACCATATGTGTTGATGCGAGTAAAGAAGGACTAGGTGGTGTCCTAACTCAGGAAGGACACGTGATTTGTTTTGAGTCGCAGAAATTAAAAGAACATGAGTGAAATTATGTCATTCATGACTTAGAATTGGCAGGAGTGATACACGACTTAAAAATGTGGTGACACTACATAATGGGTAGAAAAGTTTTACTATTGACAGATAATAGCGGTGTGAAATATCTATTTAGCCAACCATATCTTAATGTAGGGCAAGCAAGGTGGCTATCCTTTTTGAGCGAATTTGACTTTGAAGTGAGACATATCAAGGGAAAGGAAAATAAGGTAGAAGATGATTTAAGCAAAAGAGTCCATGGGTTATTTGAGGTAAATATCAGCAGGGAAGAAAGTGATCTGAAACAAAGAATAAGGACGACATGAATTAACGATGAAAATTACACTAAGGTAATGGAAGAATTACAAAATAGTACCGTAACCTTCGATAAACCAGATCTGAGTATAGACAAGAAGGGACTGTTACTGTTTAAAACCAGACTTTACATACCAGATTCAACAGAGTTAAAGATAATGGTCTTGGAAGAAGTTCATAGCAAACCATATTATGGCCATCCAGGATACCAAAAAACAACAATAACACTTAGGAGACTATTTTATTGGCCTAATATGAAGGGTGAAACAACAGAATACTTGGCTCGGTGTCGATATTATTAGCAGGTTAAGGTCGAACACCAACATCCAGCCAGCCTATTGTAGCCATTACCAGTGTCGGAATGGAAATGGGAGACCATACTGCTGGAATTTATAACAGGTTTTCCTAGAACTCAAAAACAAAATGATTATATTATGGTGGTAATCGATAAAATCAGTAAGTCCGCACACTTTATTCCTATGAAATCTACTTTTAAAGCTATAAATATCACTAAAATATTTATGAAAGAAATTTTTAGACTACATGGTGTTCCTAAAATGGTGATCTTAGATAGAGATGTACAATTTGCGTCCACTTTTTGGAAAGAATTGTTTGCAAGGATAAATAATAATTTGAATTTCAGCACGAGTTACCATCCACAAATGGATGGGAAAACTGAACAAACAATTTAGATCATAGACGATAATCTCTTCATGTACGTTAGAACTAAACCGAGTAAGTGGGAAGACTACGTGCATTTGGTGGAGTTCTCATATAACAATGGGTACAAAACTTCAGCTAAATTGAGCCCCTTCGAGTTACTATATGGAAGAAAGTGTATGACACCAATTATCTGGGATGAACCAGTTGTTAGGCTCATGGTTGGACCAAAAATGATCCTAGAAATGGAAAGTACATTAAGAAAGGTACAAAAAAACTTAAAAGAGGCACAGGACAGATAGAAAAGTTATGTGGACCAGAAAAGAAGACACTTGGAGTTCCAAGTGGGAGATCATGTTTACTTAAAGGTCAAAGCCTGAAAGAGTTCACTAAAACTAGGGAAATGTGCCAAGTTGGCACCCAAGTTTTGGGGGCCCTTAGAGATATTAGGTCGAATTGGACCCCTAGCTTACCAACTTGCACTTCCAGCTAATTTAAGAATTTATAATGTATTTCATTTTTCATTGTTGAAAAAGTATGTCCATGACCCTACTCATATGATTGATTGGAACTTGGTACAGGTGGAACTAGAAGGCAAGTTCAAGGTAGAACCCATGTGCATTTTGGATCGGAGAGAAATAACACTTCAGAACAGAGTCGTCACTCAGGTAAAAGTGAAACGGAGGCACTTTAGTCCTGAGGAGGCCACTTGGGAGTTGGAGGGAGATTTGCGAAAACATCATCCAATCATGTTCCAAGAAAGGAAGAAACATTGAAGAAAGTGTTTTATTGAAGGGGGAAAGGATGTGACATCCCCAAAAATAAAGTATTTTTGAAATTCAAAATTTGCTAGAAAATTATTCTGTTTTTAGTAAATTCGAATTTGGAAACTTTTTTCCATTTAAGGCAATTCCAAATTTCGAATTTAACAAATTGTAATTAATTATTATGACTGTTGGACAAATATGTGATTTGAACCAACAATTTATTTGACTATGACACTTGTATGTAAATATAATATTGTTTTAATTATTACAGGAAGACAAATGGAACAACCATGTTAAATTTCGCTGACCATGACTCCATGAGTGGGGAACATGTTGGCACTACCTCCGGGTTGATTGTTACAAGTGGAAAATCAGGGATTTGGCCATTAGAAGCCCTTGAAAATTAGGGATCTAAGAAGCTGCAAATATTCCCAAGGGAGGGAAGAAATACCTAGGAAACAATATCTTTGGATAAGTATCATATGTGAGGAGGCAGGATGCTGCCTAGTATGTGGGAAATAAAACTACTATGTACTTGTTGTTATGAACATTGAATATTGAGTGTGAGGCAAGGAGAAAACTAAAGATATAGAGGAACATTGCAGGAGGGGAGATTTCGAGTTCATCCTCATGGATTCATGGTCAGTATAGGGGGTGAATCAGGCAAGTGATTTGGATGTCGTGTTCTAAGGTTGGAAGGAACGTGGTTGTTCCCTTTGTTTTCCAACAACCAGTTCATAAATATACTCTCTAATTTCCTTACCGAATTTGTGCCATTGAAATAATTGTGTGTGTTGTTGTTCTGATGGATTTTCTTGTAGTCATAAATATTAGATAGAATTAAAGAATTGTTGTAGGTTACTTGTGGAAATATTTTTGTTGGTTAAAACTACATCTATAGTATCCCAACAAGATTTATGTTATCAGAATAATACACTTTTTATTATTATAATGAAAGAATGATAAAATGCTTAAGTAATCCCTCTATGGTAGGGACACAATATAGATAGTGAACTGTGTAGTAAAAACCACTTTGTATTGTGTAAATCGCAGCAAGGGTAGAGTTAGTTATAAAGAAATCAAGTGGAAATAAAATGTGAACTCTGGAAGTATCGAATTAGTCTAATATTATATGTAGACAATGTATTCAATACTTGTATTGTCTCCAACCTATACAGTCCAACACCCTGAATCAGAACAGAACCCTACTGGTATGGAAATTCACGATAGATCATGTGGCTATATGGAAGATAGCTTTGTATGCAGACAATGTAATCAACAACCTTTTTCTCATTTGAAGGAAGGTGATTAGATAAGCATACTTAAATCTAGTTTTGAGTCTGCCGGATTTTAAATCCATACTCACAATAAAACTGTCTATCTATAGTTATACAACCAGAACTAGTTAAATATTTTTGAGTCAGTAAAATCCCTACTAAGGTATGCGATTACATACATAGATACATTCATATCTAAATAGTATTTAACTGTGAAATACTAAACAAAATTATA
>JZKD02S1732069.1:95785-118817 GCA_000966675.3 Picea glauca | reverse complement strand
AGCACTGGTTCATTTAACTATTTGATAAGCAACCTTTCCATTGAGCTATTGTGATATCCCATCGATCCATTTTTCTATAAAAATATTGAATTCCTAAGTTACCAGGCATACTTAGTTTACAGCCCTAAGTAGTTTCCTGGAGTGTTAACACTACCAATACACAGTGATTCCATTTGGACTGAAGAATTTCCCAGCCATATTTTCTAGGGTGGTGGTCGAAGCGTTCAAAGAATTTTTTCATAAGTGTTTAGAAGCCTATTTTGATGACTGGATTGTTTTTAGTTCGCTAAAAAATCATGTTGAATGTCTAAGGCTAATGTTGGATAAATGCATACAATGTCAAATTGCTTTAAATTTGAAGAATTTCATCTTCTTCTCACCATTTGGAGTATTATTAGGTCATATTGTATGCAAGCAAGGATTGTTGGTGGACCCATCCAAAATTGCAATTATAGTTGATTTGCCACCTCCTACCTCAGTCAAACAACTGCGCACTGTGCTAGGACATACTGGCTATTATAGGAAATTTATCAAAGAATATGCTCAGATTATTGCACTTATGGAGAAGTTATTAAAGAAAGATTGTCAATTTGGTTGGACAGAAGAATGCCAGCAGAGATTCGACACACTCAAACAAAAGATGGTGAATGTGCCTATTCTGGTCTTTCCGGATTGGAGCAAGGAATTTCATGTGCATGTTGATACATCTTCCATTGCATTAGGAGTAGTACTAGCACAACCTGGAGAAGGGGAAATTGATCATCCATTAGCATTTGCCAGCATAAAGCTATCTACAGCTAAAATCAATTACACTAATATAGAGAGAGAAGGATTAGCCATGGTGTACGTGCTACAAAAATTCTGCCATTACTCACTAGGAGGACACCTTAAAATGTTTACTGATCACTCTGTGCTGAAGTATCTATTTAACAAGACAGTGTTGGGGGGGTGAATATGTATATGGATTCTCCTGTTTCAAGAATATGATTTTGAGATCATAGTTAAGCCAGGAAGAATGAACAAGGTACCTGACCACCTGTCGAGGTTGGAACATGGCAAAGAGCCCACTAGTCTAGAGGATACACTACCGAATGCACAACTTCTCACCATTAGGAAGATGGATGACCATTTCACAAACATATTCCAATTCATATAAATAGGAATAGCTCCAAGTGAGTATACAATTTCCTAGAAGAAACAACTAGTGGTGTGCACTACAACCTTTTTACTAATAGTTAGTCAGCTATATAAGATGGGACCTGATGAGATACTAAGAATATGTGTGATGGAGGCAGAGCACCCACCGATCCTCGTAGAATCTCATAAAGGCATCGTAGGAGTAAATTATGCAGGCAAAGCAACTATGTAGAAGGTTCTGCGAGCTGGCCTTTGGTGGCCTACTTTACACAAAGATGCTAAAGAGTATACCAGAGCCTTTGATGTATGCTAGAGAGTTTGAAAACCATCCAAAAGAGATGAAATACCACTAGCACCATAGATGACCCTACAATCATTTGAAAAATGGGCCATTGACTTTGTGGGACCTATAAACCCACCAGGGAAGCACATGAGAGCAAGGTATATTATCACTGTGACAAAATCCTAACTAGATGGGTTGAATCAAGAGAAGTCAAGGACTGTAGTGCAAATACAATCGTGCATTTTATATTTGATGATATAATAACTAGGTTTGGATTCCCTAAGACCCTTATCAGTGATCAAGGCACTCATTTAATCAACAATACAGTTGAAGCCCTGACTAAATAATTTGCAGTCCACCATTAGAAGAGTACACCTTACCATCCACAAGCAAATGAAATAGTTGAAGCATTCAACAAAATCTTGGAGATAGAGTTGACAAAGATTTGCAATGTGAATAGGGATGACTAGGATTTAAGAGTACCAGTAGTACTCTGGGCTTATAGAACCACTTGCAAGAAATTAACAACGCAAACCCCTTTCAAGTTGGTTTATGGTCTTGAAGTTGTTGTCCTGATGGAGTACTTGGTATCAAGCTTACAAATTGTTGCATTTATAGACATGGATGATACTGGAGTTGTTTGTGAGAGGCTTTCCTAGCTGGTTGAACTAGACGAATACATATTTATGGCAGGATTCCATCAACAGGTATAGAAGGAAAGAGAAAAGGCCTATCATGATAGACACATCAAGAATAAGGCATTTAAGTAAGGGGATTTAGTACTAGTGTATGACAGTAAATTTATAAGACATCCAGGGAATTTCATAATGCAATGGCTTGGACCATATGAGATCATCTATGTTACAGAAGGAGGAGCTGCGCAGCTGAAGACATTGAAGGGAGAATGGAAAGAGGGATTAGTAAATGGGAATTGACTGAAGTTGTACTATGACAACCAGTTTCCTCAAAGCTCTTAGTAAAAGCAAGGAGAAAAGGGTCTAGGTACCAAGAGCAGTTGAAACTGGGTACCAAACACAGAAAATATAGTCTGGACAAGGATGGGAAGGAGGCATAAAGAAGAAAGCAAAGGCTACACTACACAGTCCAAAGTCGAAGTGAAATGGAAGGATCATATCTGAAGTGCCTTGGGATGAGTCACAGGTGAGTGTTGGGGGCCTATTGTCCCTTGGTTATGGAAGGAAGTGAAGATCGAGGAAGAAAAGGTCAAATGTGAACTGCGCAGGAAACACAGTGACTGTCATTAGGTCGAAGTAAGAAAAAGAGAAGAAAATATGGAGCGAAGTAGGGAAAAGAAAGTCGTTGAATGAGGAGATCAATGATGACATATCAACAAGAGAAAATAATTGTAGACAACTCAGCAAGAAAATAAATCCACCATTGGATTCTTTGGAGCACCGCGCAAGAAGGGAGGAAAGATAGGTTGGTGAATCCCTGAAAAGGTGGTTCAAGTTGAACTAGGGTTTTAGACACCTAGGGTTTTGACACCTATGTTTGGGCCTAATTCTATTGGTGAGGGACTATAATGTATAAATAGAGGCCAAGAGGACCTAGGTCGGGTCAGTACTAGTGTTGGGTATTGATATTGATTGTTGTTGATTGAGATATTATTGTATTGTGAGAGAGATGAGTGTTGAGAGTGAGACCCTTCTGGTATTGTAAGATCTTCATCTGGGTGCGAAGATAAAGTCCTCAAGCGAAGTGTGTAGGAAGGTGGGAGACAGAGAGAAGAAGAGAGAAGATTTGTTGACTAAAAGCGCAGATCAGAACTATAAGCTTTATCTTAATATAAGCACAGTTCTGTAGACATAGCCCTAGAGAGAGGGTGAACCACATATATTTTGTGTCATATGTGTTAGCACCAATTCTTGCAAGGTGCTATTTATCTCTGATTTCATACCCTTGGTGTAAATGCGTAGAAATGGGATTTAAAAACCCGTTAAATGAGTTTTATTCAAAGGCCGTAGTCATGAGCATCGAGTGCAACTCATAGAAGAAGTCCATTTCAGGATTAAAATCAAGTGAGCGGGCCTTTTTTTTTCAACTTCAAGGATCCATAGATGGAGCAGATCAACGATCATCGGGTAAGCTTGAGTCATGGAATTGCACGAGGTTTAGCGCATTGCCTCATCTCTTATGGACAAAGTCACAAAGTGATTATCCATTTCAGCATTTCGGCTACCGGGACTTCAAAGACATGGGGTCTCTCTTTCATTGCATTGGGAATCGTCGAAACCTAAAATGCAAAAATCCATTTCAACATTCCAACTACCGGGATTTCAAAAGACAAGGGAGCCTCTCTTCCATTGCATCGAGAATTTCCAAGACCCGAAATGCAAAAAGTGCCCAAAATCCATTTCATCATTTCAGCTACCGGGAGTTCAAGAGACAAGGGAGTCTCTCTTCCACTGCATCAGGAATCGCCGAACCGAAACGCAAAAAGCGACCAGAAGCCATTTTGACATTTTGGCTACCGAGAGTTCAAGATACAAGGGAGCTTCTCTTCCACTACATTGGGAATCATTGAAACCCGAAACGTGAAAATTCATTTCGTCATTCCATCTACCGGGATTTCAAAAGATAAGGGAGTCTCTTTTCCATTGCATCGAGAATCATTGAAACCCGAAACAAAAAATGTAAAAGCACCTGGGAGCCATTTTGGCATTTCAGCTACTGGGACTTCAAAGGACAATGGGTTTCTCTCTTCCACTGCATTTCAAAACCCTGAAATACGAAATGCAAAAAGTGCCCAGGAGCTATTTCAACATTTCGACTACCAGGACTTTAAAGGACACGAGGTCTCTCTCTTTATGTTTTCAGTCTCAGCCACACTCCATGGAAAAAGTAGTTAAAGAATATTGAGCAGGTGGTTGAGACCTCGGCTCAAGCCATGAATGAAAGGCATGGAGGTTCTGGTAGCAGTCTACCCAAGATTGTCCTGTGTGTAGTTTTTTCTAAAAGAGCCATACTGATCTAATGTCCTCGACTGACTAGAAGTACCTATGCATGCTAAGTTAGACTTTAATGTATCATCTACCCTCCTACTTCCAAGGGGGTGAATTTATCTGAGTATATATATTCATTTTTTGTATTTTTGTAAGGATGGATGGTAGAGCAGAGCTACCGACTGTAATGTTTTAATGAAGCACTAGTTTTCTGGGCTACATATCTGTATATGAAATTTCCTTGTTTAATGTAAGGAAACTCTCTTTTTCATCTTGTTTCGATCTCAAATTGAAAGGGTTCATGATTGAATGATTCATATGAATCGTCGTGACTGTGATATGATAAAGGATTTATTATAGCTCTATTATGTTCTTTTAGTGTTTATGTTTTTGAATAGAAGAAGTTCTCGTGTTCAAAGTTTTCTTCTACAAGCTATTGGAAGCCTGATGCCCACAACATCCCTTCACATTTACTCACATAAGTCTTCCTCCTACTCACCCTTATTACAACTTACTGCCTGAAATTGAACCAAGACCTCATCTACTTGTGCATGCATGGCGTAGTTTTTGAGTTAGAACGATATTGTTCCGAGTTTTCTTCCATTCATCACCCTTTATCAACAACTCGTGACATTCAAACTGATGGGCCTCAGGCTTACTCCTACTGAAATATAGGAGTGACTTATGACGTCAACAATATGTGTGATTGATGCTTGTATCTCATTGTTATATAGTTATTTTCATTATTGTGTTAGATCATATGTATAGCTGCATAGAATAGATCTAGCTGATAAGAAATATATGAATGTTGCATTATTGTTGTATTAGTTTCACTTTATATTCCCCTGATTGTATACATCTTTGTCCTGCAACCCCTCCTCTTAGCTGCTTCAGGTGAGACTACATTTTCTTCGTAGGTGTTGCCAAAAGGGCTAGTAGCTAGGGCTTATTGGTGCGCTCTTGGAGTGAGCCCTAGGTATTCCCCTGTGCCAACAACTCTGTAGAGGGAGAGTAGGATCGACCGATGATGGGATTGGATCGACCATGCAGGCACTCTTCAGAGGAAGATTAGGATTGACCGATGATGTAATCGGAGAAATTACTTTGGAACTCTTCGGATGAAGGGAGGGACTGACTAAGGAAAGTACTGGATCAATCACTTTGGCACTCGTCAAAGGAGGAGTGGGATCGACCGATGATAAAACCGGATCGACCACTTGGGTTTCATTCTCCAAGGGGAGAATGGGGTCGATGGGCGGAAAAAGATCAGACTCTTTGGTGTCACTCTCTAACGGGAGAGTGGGGTCTACTGAGGATGAAAACATATCTACTACTTAGGTTGGACTCTTTTGATGAAGAGTAGGGTTGATCGATGATGGAACTGGATCAACTACTTGTATTTGTGGTTCAATTGGGATGAAAATAGATTGACCACCTGATCAACCAGACTGATTGGGGATGGAATCAGAGTGACCAGTCCATCAAATAAGGATGGGTTGGGGGAAATCTTACCATAACCTTTTGGAAGTTGAAGTTTTTCTAAAATATAAGAAGCCTCATCCATGCGAGGACAAAGGTGAGAATAATGATCACCTTTGCATAACATACAATGGAATTTGACAATTGTCTTCTCCTTACCAAACTTAACGTCACTAGTTGACGGGGTATCATAGACATGACCAATAGAGTCCAATAACGTGGAGGACCACATTTCTAATACCTTGGTAATACCAGGGAAATCCCTCAGAAAGTGGTCACCCTTACAAAGACTGCAAGGGAATTGGGTTTCAGATTCTTCATTTTAATATTGTTGACCTCATCAACACTCCCGGTACTATTAACAGTAGCTGGCTGCTAGGATTCAACATTTGATGTTGTGGGAGCCTTGGTCCTTTTCGGGCTCTTCTTCTTCTTCTCTTTTCATTTCTTCTTCTTTTGATCAACTTGTATATTTCCTTTAGATATTTCACTAGGCGAAGAAGGAGAAAGGGAAGGAGAATTAATGGGTGAAGAAGGAAAAAATTTGACATGAGTTTGATGTGTGGGTGGTGTACTAACATCTAAAGTATTAGGCGCAATTGAAAAATTGGGAGGATTCAAGATCACTAGAGTGGGGAATAACCAAACCGGTAATCTGATGGTGAGCCTCGGAAGACTCAGTGTGTAAATGTATGGAGGACCAAAGTTTCCAAAAGAAGGAAAGGTATAAGGTTCCCCAGAAGAAGGGGTTCCTCCATTGGTACTCTCAGGATTTGATTCCATTAACACTGAATTGACCTAAGGTCCACTAAGTAACACAACCAACACACGCTATGAATCTGAGAAGCAAATAATAAAAAAAAACCTTCCCACAATGAAACCACTAGTTGGTGATGAAATCCAATGTCGCGAGATCAAAATAGGAAGAGGTGGGGATAGAGTGGGTGGATCAGGTACGTTGGAAACCTACTTAATGGACTTATTCCTTGGTGCAAGATTGCATGTAGTAATTGTGGATTTACCCTCCAAGGAGCCCGAGTGAGTTTGACCAACGTCTGTTCCAGGTATAGTGAGACTTCCCTTCACCATCACCTTGTGTGAGGCCCTAAAGATTATGGCTACTAAGGTCACCAAATCACAGTTAGCCCCTAGGAGGGTACAGTCGACAGTCCCATCTAAATGTATGGGTAGGATAACAAGTCCGAAATCAACTCTATATGCTCCCACACATAATCATGGGTATACCTTCAAGTGACTCCCAATATACAATCCGACCACTACAAACATTTGAACCACGGAGGGATAATCTCCATAACTCTCCCGAATGTGACCTCATGCATAACCCTTATTTGAGAGGGGGATCCCAGAAATCCTATACGACAATTGTATTTTCTCTCCCTATCGCAAGATGCTAAGTTTGTTTGATATCTTTGGAAAGTTATCCTTTCAACCTATTCCAAAGCCCTACACCTTAAACTAATGTAAGTTTCCTAACAAAGATGTAAAAAGTATGATAATTTTTAGTTAAGCATTGATTTTAGTGGTTTTTGTTTACTCGAAGGTGTATGAGAGTGAATACTAATGATATTATGACTCAGTTCCCAAAACATGCATAAGAAATAATAAACAATCTTTTCTTTCAATGAATGTCTAATTAAGGGAAGGAGAAGGATTTTCCTTTCAATGTCAAACACCAAGATGAAATGACCTCATGCAATATTCCTCAATAAGGAATCCAATGCAATTCTAAAATGTTTGTATGTGACTGATAACCAATAGATGTAAATATTCTTATGCTAATCGAACTTCAAGAGTTGTGAGATTTAAGCAATCTGGAAGAAAACTTCACATAAACCAAAAGACACCCTTATTATGATCAAACAAGAAACATAAAGCCAAAAAATCAAAAGGAAGGTGAAAGATATTGGACAAGATGACTCAAATATCATAAAGAAAAGTACAAAATACCTTTGAAACCCCTTACAAAGTTTTCACTCATTCAGATAAACGAGAAGAAAATGACAAATTGACTCTAAAGCGTGAAGGAAAAATTGCAAAATAAGGACAAATGTCAAAAACTCCAAAAAAAAGAGGATGAATTATTAGAAAAAAGGTGTTTTAAAACCAATACCATGATGGACTGAGAGTATGATACCCTGAGCAAGTGCAAAAGGAAAAATCTAAAACAAAAAATTGAAAAACTAGAGGGTTTTTCACTGAAAATCGGATAGTGCTCTGGTGTAATGGGTAATAGAGTACTCAAAGACTCTACGTAACACCACCAGGGATTTTTGGCACTCTGCTAACAAGGGAAGGGGAGTGCTTTTCTACAAAATCTCAGAAAAGTTCCCAAAAACTCAAAAATTCAAGAAAATTCAGTCAATTAGGGTGATCATGATGACATAAAGAGGCAATCAAACAAATGTATGAATCAACATGACAATATGGAGAAGATCAAATCAGTGGGAAAAGGTCCAAAACAATATCTGGGAGTGGAAACAAAAATTAGAGCTCCTCCCCAGTGGAGTTGCTAATTTTTGTTGTAGGTAAATCCCCCTGCGGACAAGTGGATTCCCTCTTAGTCTCTAAACTCCTAAGGCCAAGATAGAAAAGTGATTAACATGGAAATTGAATTACTTTTAGATCTAATCAATATAATGAATGAAAGAGAAGGAGAAAGATATGTACCTTATTAGTGACATTTGTCCTTTCAAAGTCCTAGCTGAGATTCAATCTTGATCTCCCTGATAGGTTCTGCAAAAAAAACAAAGATACAATGGACTTCCTACTCTACTGATATCAGATCAATCATAGATCCATCTACTGTAGACAAACTCATATGGAACAAGAACAAGTTTGAAAGAAACAGGCCAATCATTGATTATTTAATGAGAACACGTAAAATTACTTACAATCCTTTGAATGAAGGTGCAACAACTTCTTCCAGTTCTCCTTGTCCAACCCCTTTGCTCAAGTAATCTCCATTGATTTCTTTAATGACATCTCACTCATGAGATCATAAGTTTGATGTAATTCCCAATCTCCATTGTGCCTTTCACCATGAGAAGGTCTCCTTATATAACCTTGGAGAGGTCCAACCACTTGAGAGATCTTTGGGATGAGTCGAGGATTCCTCTCCTTCAGTTGAGGATCTCCCCTAATACCATGCCTTGACCATCTATTCAAATCCAACTACCATCAAGAATTGAAGGATTCTTCCCTTATTTGCCTCAACAAACCCAGAATTTTTCAAAAAAAGGGTAGCGCTCCCCCAAAAGGGTGCACAGGGTGCTCAAGCACTCCCACAAAGAGGCTCAAGGAGTGCCAACACTCCCTGATAGTGGATAGGGGAGTGCTCCTCTCCAAAATTCATTTTTTTGTGGTTTTCTCAATGTCAAAAGGCTTGTACTTCTTGTCAAGTGATTTCTCTTCTTCAAAACTAACCTTTGAGGTGTCTTAAGTTTCCTTATGATGTTGTTAGAGGCACAACATATGCAAGATGGAAGTATGATGCTTATGACACTTGAAAAACTTGTGGAAGTATGATGCAGACAAGATGAGACACTTACAACACTTGTAATGATGACACTTGCGACACTATCAAAGTGAGTAATTTTGAGGTGTAATAGATTTCCCCCCAAAGTACGAAGTTAGAAGACAATGATGATTGAAGTACTTTGTAGACTTTTTCAAGCAAGGGTATGGACATAGAGAAATCAGAAAAAGTTGCACACAACCATCAAACAAATATTATGACATGTTTCAAAACCCAAGGCAGGCATACCTATGCTTGAGTGATAAAGACTTTTTAGGTATGTCCGCCATAAAATACACTACGGATCCATAATTATACTGACAAAATGGTATATCCACTACAAATACAATGTGGATCTATACTTCTATGACCTAAACTGATCGTAGCCACGAAGAATACACAGTGGATCTATGAGATGACAAGACATAGCCACGACCAATACAAAGTGTATCTATGTAACAGTATATGTGTCATAATTCAAAAGAACTCCTTCACAACTTGGGAAAAGTATACATAAGAGTGATGACACTCAACCCAGGGTCTTCTTACCGATCCCGATGCAATACAAATATAACCATGTGAATATATGTCATGATGTCGAACATGGAAGAAACCACTTGATTACCGGTCAATGATGTAAACCGTTAACAAGCGCGAGGGAGATCACCATTGATGTCAATGATTCCCAAGGTACTCTAGTACATTCCAACGAATGAGAATGAATGAGATGAAGTCGAACATTCGTGGAATCATCTGATCAGAGTTCAATGATGTAAACCCGTTTTCGGACATGAGGAGTGTTGCACCTCTTTTGTCACCTAAATGAGCAAAACAGAGGTGCTTACAAGCTTAGTTGGGTTAGTTAAGCAACACATCAGTGCAGGAAAGGGTTATAAAAATAAACCTAAAAGACTAAGCTAAGAATTAAACTAAGAAAGGAAAAAATAACTAAACTATGGAGCATAAGGACATAAGAACAAGAAACAAACAAGAATCATGTCACCAATGGAAAGGATTGTATTAGTGAAAAGAAAACACTGAGAAGAAAGAGGACTTTGGGTCCCTTCTTCCTCCAAGGGAGGGTTCTTGGACCCCCACAATTGAGCTCTTCTTACAACTTTGAAACTTGAAATAAATGGTGAAAGAATCCCAAGCTAATCCACTCAAAAGGTGAAGTGGATTGCCCAAAATGGAATGATGCAATTATGCTCTTGATGAAAAAAGAGGATTCCCCAAGAGAACAACAACAACATAAACTTGCAAATGAATTCCTTGAAAATGTAGTGCACCCATGGCCTTGTTTTATAGTACCACTTTGAGGTATTGTACAACTAGCTTTTAGTGTGAAAAAGGGTTTTTTAGGGAATTTTTAGGTCTTTGACCAACCACCGAATTGGATCCAGCCAAGATTTGGATGTCAAATCAACTTGGAAGCTGAACCAAAAGTGGGTGGGAGGCTGACCAATCTCATAAATGTGTCGTTTCTCAGGTGTGCATAGCTTTTAGCGGCCATAGTCACACATCATGTGCATGTGCACTTTTCTTGCACTTCTGGATGGTGCATGTGTGCATGTGCCCTCTGTAGTCATAGTGTACCTTGATTTTATAACTGGTTGTATAGTTTTGGACCTTTTGGAAATGTTTTTTTGGTAATTTTGGTCTGTGGGTGAACTCATAGCTATTTGAAGATGCTGGATTCCTGTAACCATCTGCGAATGAAATTTCAGTGATAACAGATGCCCCTTGATGGATGAGGTTAGGAGCATACGTATAGTCGAAATTCATCAATGTTTCTTCTACTGAGAGTATCGTTGTAAGAAAGAGAAATACTAAGAGTATCAAGAGTGACCTGTTGGAGGGAGAAGGGAACCTGTAGGACCCAACCTTCCATAAGGTATGTAAAATAAATTGTGTACAAACGAGGTGAGCATGTCCCATGCTTGTGTCATGTAACTCAAAAAGAAGGGTGTTGTATAGTAACTGAAACTATGTGTTGATGTAGACAACTGCAACACCCTTGGGGGAAGTTATGATAAAGGAAGAGGACAATTATGAGGAGGAACATACTCTGAACAGTAGACAATGACACCTGTAAGAAGTATCACAAATTTTGTAGGCATTGATAGCCTAGCCAAGTTCAGAGGTCTTCGGCAAATATAAGAAACAATTGCAATAGTGCCCTATATTTTCAATGTGTGTTGTTATTCTCTAGAATTGAGCCTATAAATGATAAAGGTCTTCGTCGATCACGTAGGATGCAAGGGTTGCCTCCGGAAGGCTACCAACCCTTACCTCCTAACCCTCTAGAATACAACTACCATGGAGAGGTAGAAAGTCAATCTGACATTGGGAGTGTGGTTACTCCTCCGTTAAAAAATCTAGAAGGCACTTTGGTTACGGTTGAGAATCCCACTCCTCGAACTACATCTGTGTTGGAAACCTTTCTCGAACCACTTTTTCTTTGTTTAGACTCTCGTGGGAATGTCATATACGAAGAGGTCCCACAGTTGCCTGAGAGAGAATTTACCGAAACATATATAGGATCCATAGAACCAATCTTTGGTGATGGGTATAGGATTCCTATTTGTCCTACCACTACAATAGATACAAATCCCACACCTACTCATTCTATATGGAGGAATTCAGCAAGAATCAATCTCTATGAGAATTTTGAATCCATTCGACAACCCTTTAATCCTCATGACCCTCCTGTTGAAGCGGGGCCATCCTGTCAAACTATGAATCACCCCATCAATCAGGTCATTAACCTTACTATTACGTCAACAAAAATCCATCCTAATTTTGGACTCATCACCTCTACTCATTCCCAAGTCACTTCGATCCCTACCCCCACTTTTACAAAATTTCACTCTACAAGTCCACATGTTCCGCACAATCTTACCAGGACATCTTTGCACCAGAGAATGCAGACCCTTTCCAGTCAAATAAAATTGACTGGAGGGAAACCACCATCTAGAAAACCTATCCCTCTAGGAAGACCACCATATTATGGAGGGTCTACCCCTCCCGGGGGACAACCCTCTTTTCATGTTCCTCCCAGAGGGAAACCTCCCTTTGTCAGTCATACCATGGTCGTTAATCCACCACTGGTAGGGGGGAAACCTTTGTTTACTGGAAACCCTTCAAAATCCTAGGGATTATCTTCGGGAGGCACATTTACCCAACCCCACATTGGGGGGCACTCATATCATAACCCATAAGGAGTAGTATCAAATCTTGTTCCTTTCGTACCATCTTATGGACAACCTTAATCGAGCGGCATCCCAAACACCACCTGGAGTCCTCAAGGAAAACAACCTTATCCTCCCCATGGGCCTAATGTGTATCCTCCTCTGGGATCTACTTCTTACCCTCCTCAAGAGAAAAATGTTTATCCTCCTTATGGGAAAACAAATCATCTGGCTTATAATTCTCAAAACCCACCGGGTTATGCAAATGTTTCTCAGCCATTATCAAATCCTGCTTATCCTGGTCAGCAACAATCGTATGTAGGAGGACCTACTAGTTACAATTATCCACCTAACTCATTTTATGGTCATACTGGTGTTCCTATGCCACACCAGTATCATTCTCAAGTTAACCGACAACTACCTTTCCTTGCAACTCTAGATCTCCCAGACTTTTCTTAGTTAACCAATGATCCTATTTTTCATTCACTAGCTTGGCCAATTATTCCAGCTAAATTTCCTTCTGATATTCTGAAATTTGACGAAAAACATGGAGAAGATCCAAATAATCATGTGATGAATTTCCATTTGTGGTGTTCATCAAACTCCCTCATGGATGATTCTATATGTTTGCATCTTTTCTAGTGAACACTTCCAGTCTCTGCAACAAAGTGGTATATTGAACTACCACGTGCTTCTTTTCATGATTTCAACTCCCTTTCCATTTCTTTCCTCACACAATTTCAACTACCTATTTTCTATGAGACACGTATTGAAATCTTGACCTCTCTTCATCAAAATAACTTCGTGCATATCTATGACCATATTCATGAGTGCAGACGACAACGAAGGATGATCAAAGCAATCATTCCTGACCAATTATTGGCAGAGTGGTTTACTTAATCACTTTTAACCCCGATCACTCGTGATGTCTCTATGGGTGACGTAGTCACAGAGGAAGAAACCATTGCTCAGGCTCAATACTTAGATTTAGTTTATTTACAATATGGTACTATGTATGAGTTGCTTCTGAATGTTGCTGGAGGTAATTTCGACTCATCAAAGCCATCATCTGAATCTCATGCAGATGATGTTATCGGTTCCTTCAAAACTCAATCTACTTCCCAGTCGATTGTACTATCCTCTACCTCCCCCAAAACTCAGATCTTTGAGGTGAATGTAGTTCAAGCTGCCCCTTCACAAGAATTCGGAGGTAAAAAGAAAGCAAAAAATAAACCAAAAAATACTAATAACAATGAACAACCAAAAAATCAAGCTCAAACACCTGCTACCGAAATGCAACCATAGAAAAAACTGAAATTCCCATGTATCATTTGTGGTGATGATCACTACACTTGAGACTGTCCACATCGTGATGAAGTGGCCAAAAGTTTCCAAGGAAATTCACAACCCATTGTGCTTACTCATCCTTTTCCACAGTAGCAATCCATGGTTTCTCAAACCCCCTCTCCTAGGGGCATTTCTAGCCATCCTCACGATGATGCCTCGACAAGTGCCCATATTTATATGTTTAATGGGATTAATTTGACTAGTCTCTCTAAGACATATGACACATTGGTTAAACCTAACAAAGAAAAAGTCACTAATGGTACCGATACTTTACCATATCCATCACCGTCCTTCGTTATTCCTCCATCAATCAATCCTCCATCTGGACCACTTCAGATTGAGAAACCTACGTTCGACTCTATATTACACCCTCCTAAGAGCACTATATGTAAATCTATCTTTAATCCTAGTTCATGTGTTGCCTAGAACTAAAACATTGTTGAATATTTGGCTCAAGCACCATGTGTTATGTCTGCGTTAGAAGTTCTACAGCACTTCCCTAGTCAACGCAGAATTCTCTTGGATTTGATTGGCATTTTTTATCCCGAGTCATCCAATAATATCATGTTTAACTTGGAAAATTATACATCTAGACTCTCCCACCAACTTGCTTTCCAAATTGATGTTATTGTTCACAATCAACAAATTCACCGAACCATCTTGGATGAGGGTGCCTCTACTTGTGTCATGTCTTTAGCATGTTGGAAAAGTTTAAAATCACCCACACTTAACGAATCCCCAACGATGTTACACGCATTTGATGGGTGAGGTTTTCATCCCCATGGGATTTTATAGTCCCTGCCCATCCAGTTGGGTGGGAAAACCATCACTATTGATGTCCAGGTGGTCGATGCTCCCCTCGATTACAACTTATTACTTGGAAGAATTTGGTTTTATTCTATTACTGTCATTGCCTCGTCGGTGTTTCGATGTGTACAATTTCCTCATTAGGGAAAAATTGTCATTGTCGATCAGTTAGATTTTTGTACACCCGACGCTAGTGCTACCACTACCAAAAATATTCCATTCTTGGGAGATCACAAGATCACGTATGAAAGTGTTGGTGTTGGCTTGTTGAAACATTCTATCCTTATGGGTACCTCCCCTACACCACTTCCACTAAATACACATTATATTTCCACCGTCGATATGATTTCAACCACGACTTATCAATATTTGGAATCATCTGACCCTTGGATTGTACCTAGTCCCTTGGAATTCGATGCACTAGATGACACCATGCCACTTAGTCCAACTGAAACATCATACATTGCTATCCAATCCTCTTCTCCCTCTTCGAATGACCAACATCTATTGGCACCTGACAGTTACTCGATGTCGTCTTGGTTAAATTCCTTGCCATCTGCAATTGACTATAATTCCCCAATTTTTCCCTCTGATGAATCTATTATGAAAATGTTGAGAATTTATGAGCTACCTCGATATGATAACCATCATTGACATTATTTTTTTCCCCCTCGTGAAGAAATTTGGGAAGATATACACTCTATCTTCCCTCCTGATGTTGATTTTCCATTGTCTCCCATGCCTTCAATTTCCAATGACTTAGATCCAATAGTTGACATGGTGATCTCTTCGGTAGGGATATTAGAGCCTAATCTCCTTACCCCTGATGAGACCCTCGACATGTGTTCCTTTCGGAGCATTCTTCTTCCATCCAGTGAAGATCTTTTGGAATCCATGACCGATTTTTCTCCCTTAACATGGTGTCCTTCCAGAGCGTTATCCTCTTGGAAGCCATGATCAATAAGAAGTCATGAGAATAGTTTCTCTTCTTTGTAGAAATCTCGTTAAAAAATGAAATAGAGGTCACGAGCATAGTTTTCCTCTCTATAGCAAGCTCGTTAAAAAATGAAACAAAAATCTAGGGATTGAACCCGGAGCCCTAAGCATAGTTCTTTTCCTATGTCAAGCTAGTTAAAAAATGAAACATTCACCTCTCTTGTCGAGTTGAGTCTTTCGTTAGGTATTGTATTTGAACCTTCATTTCATCCACCCTTATTAATTTTCTCCATCTAGTAGAGAAATTGGTGACAACCTCAAAGTTGGTGAATGAATTAAGGATTCGGGGGAATGTCTCCAGCCTTTGATTATCATTCTGGAGTTAAGCCACTAGCTTTCAAGCTATGGGCATACCGAGATTAATATTTTTTCTTTCTCATGCTCTTAAATACATGAGAATGAAACCAAGCAACCTTTTATCTCTTTTTCAGGCTCGCATGGATAAACAAAAAAGGAACCCCCTGGAGTCGTCTTTAAGCTCTTTTCAGACTCTCTAAACATGAAAATATTGTTGAGTGATCTTGCTTCATTTCCCACTCATTAAAAGGTTTGAAAGGGAACCTTTCGAGTGGTATTTCATCTCTTTTTTGGCCTCAGGAGACTAAAATTATGAAAAAGGACAACCCTAGAGTCGTCTTTAAGTTCTTTTCAGACTCTTTAAATATGAAAAAACACTGAGTTTACCTTTTCTGGACTCATTAAACAATCATACATTGAAGGGGCCATATGGGACCCAACCCTTACTTCTTCCATTTTGCTAAACAAAGGAAGAGGGACTTACTGAAGGTGAGTCATATTGATCATGTGTTACCCTCCTTGAGCTCGTTAAATTAAAAAGAGGTACTCATCTATCTGGATGGGGGGGGGAGTTGAAAGAAGCAAGCCAAGCAGTTTTTGAGAACACTACCAGTAGCTCTTACGATCACCCTTGAACACGCCACTTTGTATTTTCATGCATTTTAATCCGCTAAGCCTCTACACTGAGCCAATCCTCTGAGTTTCTTTTACTCCTTTGGGTCACCTGACGAAAGTCATAGCATCCATTGAATCATCAAGTTTTGGTCCATCTCAAGTTTCTATTGTTCTTCCTCGGTGTTCAAGGGAAGTATCTACCTCGAGATTCAACCATCATGAATATCCTATTTCAATACCCGTGTCATTCCATGTTCATTTGATCTACCAATTACATATATGTGTCAGTTTCATGTCGTTGATGAGGGATACATCAAGGCCCTCATTCGACGAGTCTATTCCTATCAACTTCAACACATTATCCACGAACTAGACTTAGAAACCAGTTAGTACCTTGGGACCTGCATGCCTCAATGGCAAGCCTCCTCGCATTTGATAGTGGGTTTACATCATTGACCTCTGATCATATGATTCCATAGATGTTCAACTTTAGCTCATCTCCTCATATTTGTTGAAATGTACTAGAGTACCTTGGGAATCATTGACATCAATGGTGATCTCCCTCGTGCTTGTTAACGGTTTACCTCGTTGACCAGTAATCAAGTGGTTTCTACCATGTTTGACATCAGGAAGTCTATTCACATGGTTAGATTCACACTACATCGGGATCGGTAAGAAGACCCTGGGTTGAGTTTTCACTCTTATGTATACTTTTCCCAGGTTGTGAAGGAGTTCTTTTGAACTATGACACATATATTGTTACATCTATCCACTTTGTATTGGTCGTGGCTATGTCTTTTTGTCTCATAGATCCACTGTGTATTCTTCGTGGCTACAACCAATTCAATTCATAGGAGTATAGATCCACATTGTATCTTCAGTGGCTATACCTTTTATCAATATAATTATGGATCCATAGTGTATTTTATGGTGTCCATAACTAAAAAGCTTTTATCACTCAAGCATAGGTATGCCTACCTTGGGTTTGAAACATGTCATAATATTTGTTTGATGGTTGTGTGCATATTTTTCCAGCCTCTCTGTGTCCATACCCTTTCTCAAAAAATTCTACAAAGTACTTTAGTCATCATTGTCTTCTGACTTCACACTTTGGGGGGCAATCTATTACACATCAAAATTACTCACTTCAATAGTGTCGCAAGTGTCATCATTACAAGTGTTGTAAGTGTCACATCTTGTCCGTTAGTGTCGCATATTGACCAAAAGTGTCACAAACATCACACTTCCATCTTGCCTATGTCGTTCCTCTAATGACATTATAAGTACACTTAAAGCACCTCAAAGACTGGTTTTGAAGAAGATAAATCAGTTGACAAAGAGTACAAACCTTTTGCCACTGAAAAAACCACTCAAATATCAAATTTGGAAGGAAATTCTCCCCTATGCACTTTCAGGGAGTGTTAACACTCCATGGGCCTCTTTGGGGGAGTGCTACAATGCTCTATGCCCCATTTTGGGGGAGCGCTACCATTTTTGAGCGAGTTTTGGTTTGTTGAGACAAATCAGGGAAGAATCCCCTCAATTTTTGAAGGTGGTTGGATTCGAATAGAAGGTCAAGAAATGATCTTAGGGAAGATCCACAACTGAAGGAGAGTAATCCTCAACTTATCCCAAATATCTCTCAAGTGGTTGGACCTCTCCAAGGTTATATAAGGAGGCCTTCTCATGGTGAAAGGTACAAAAAATATTTTAGATATGAAACTTATGATCTCATAAATGAGATGTCATTGAAGCATAATCAGTGTAGATTACTTGAGAAAAGGGGTTGGACAAGGAGAACTGGAAGAATCTACTGCACCTTCATCATAGGATTGTAAGTACTCTTCATTTGTTCTCATTAATATATACATGCTTTGTCTATTTCTTTCAAGTGTATGCTTGTTTCACATGAACTTGTCTTTAGTAGATAAATTTGTATTTGAGCTAATATTAGTAGAATAGGAATCCCATTGTATCTTTGTTTGTTCTACAGGACCTATCGAGGAGCTCAGGATTGGATTTCATCTTGGACTTTGCGAGGACAAACGTCATTAACAAGGTACCCATCTTTCTTCTTCCTCTTCATGTGTTAGCTTAATTAGACATAAAAGGATGTTAGTGTCCATGTTAAGAATTTTTCTATCTTGGAATTAGGAGTCTAGAGACCAAGACAGAATCCACTTGTCCATAGGAGGATTCACCTGTAATAGGAAATTCGGCCTTCGGGACTTCAGTTAATTTGATTTCTCCACTTTAAATTTCTTCTGAAGTGAGATTCCCCGAATTGTAACCTCCTCACAAATTTTAACCTGAAATGAATGTTGTTTTTTGATCATGATCTTAGATTGATAGCTTAATCTATCTGCGATGTTTCTTTTCCTTGGTTTAAATCCAATGACTCTTCTTCTTTTCTTATCCTGTCCTTCCACTTTAAAGTGATGCAACGACTATCAGGAATTCGGATATTCGAAATATCAGCCCTTTTTCCTTGCTCATCCTATCCTTCCACTCAACTTGATCCATAGGTCAAGAATGGTCTCGAAGTAGATCAATGATCAAATATGATTGTGGGGTCCTCAACTAGCACAAAGTTTAAAACTATTGTCGATCTCCGCAATGGAAACTTCTCATTGGTAGTGGAACTGATGCCAACCATAGATTTATTGATGAGTGACCATCGATGGTTGATGTGGATTGCGGAACCATAACTTACGTCTACACTGTGGTTTATCCTATCACCCAAACTCTACAATTGAAGTTGTGTGATTGTTGGTGGGTTAACCACAATCATCGATCTTTGAATCTTTAAGATTTGATGGTCTTGACTAATTACAGGATTGGAAATAAAACGTTATTTAATTATCCTTTCACTCTCCACAATATATCCCTGTCCTTGATCTGGCGCTTGCGTATCTAATGGCCCTGACTTAATATGAAATATTGGTATATCAACTAAAGTCATCGATCTTTGAGTCGATGAGATATGACAATCTAGACTAATTGCGGGATTGGAAATAGTGTGTAGTTTAATTCTCCCTTCGTGCTCTGCAATCCATCCCTGCCATTGATATGGCTCTTGCATATCCAATGGTCTTGAATTGATCTCATCATTTTCCTACAATGTGATTTCCCTTATGAGATTCATGTCTATCATCTCTTCTGATCTTTGATCTTCATTCGCTAACCCTCCTAAGCTTCATGTGCATCATCCACTGTTTAAGTCAATGACAATATGCCCAACAATCTCCCCTTTTGTCATTGAGGGAAACACTCTAATTGCATACATACTCCCCCTGTGATGATTCTTTTCTCTATGAAGTTAATCTCCCCATTTGACATCAATGGGATAGGGTTTCTCCCCCTAGGGTAATGCTCCCCTGACCATTTGATTTTTAATGAGGTTTTTGAACTTCTCCTAATTTTTGTCGGAGATTTTAAAAAGTACTCTTGGGCATAGGTTTTGTGAAAATGTTTGTAATTTGTTCTTTGGTGTCTACATGCACTGTTTTAACCACCTTTTGGGTAACCTGATCTCTTAAAAACTGGTATTTGATTGGTATGTGTTTATTTTTAGAATTCATCACTAGATTTTTAGAGATGCTTATGGAACTAGTGTTGTCATAGTTAATAGTAATAGGATTGCTATACTTTATTTGTAGGTCTTCTAAACTTTGTTTCATCCAAAGGACTTTTGTGCAATAGGATGCAACAGTAATGTATTATGCCTCTATTTTAGAAATATATGTGGATGTATGTTTCTTTCTTGACCATGCCACTAGAATTTTTCCCAAGTAAAATGCTCCTCCACTGGTGCTTTTTCTATCATCTATGCTACCTGCCCAATCAACATCAGTATATGCAGTTAGGTTGAAATTTTTATCTTTTGGATACCACAATCCAATTTCTAGGGTGCCTTGAAGGTATCTGAATATTCTTTTTACTTCTTTTAAGTGAGTTTCTCTAGGTGCAGATTGAAATCTCCCCACAAGTCCTAAACCTGCATGATGTCAGGCCTCATTATTGTTGAGTAGAGTAAACTTCCAATCATTGATCTATACATTTTTTATCCACTTTTGGTGAGTCATATTCTATACTTACCTTGCATCCAGTGACCATGGGAGTACTCATGGGTTTATTGTCTTCCATTTGAAATTTATTTAGAATGTATTTAATATATTTGGTTTGTGAAACAAATATTCCATTTTTTGTTTGATTTACTTGTAAACCTAAGAAAAATGAAATTTCTCCCAGCATATACATTTCAAACTCTTCTTTTATTTTAGTTGCAAATTTTCTTCTTAATGCAGTGAGATTACTCCCAAATATGATGTCATGTACATAAACTACCACAAAAATCATGTTTTGATCCTCAATTTTGATATATATGTTGTTTTCAATAGTCCCTCTCTTGTATCCTTGTTTTTGTAGATACTGATCAAGCCTATAGAACCATGCTCTGGGGGCTTGTTTAAGTCCATATATGACATTTTTCAGTTTGCACACATAGTCCTAGTTTTCTGCTAAAATGAATCCTTCTGGTTGCTCAACGTACACTTCTTCCTCTAGAGTTTCATTAAGGAATGATGATTTGAAATCCATTTGATAGATTTTTAAATCTCTAAAGCATGCAAATGCTAGGAACATTCTGATGGCCTCAATTCTTTCTACAGGAGTGAAGGTTTCTTCAAAATCAATACATTCTACTTGGGAATATCCCTTGCAGACTAATCTAGCTTTTTGCTTTATAATTTCCCCATTTTCATTCAATTTTCTCTTGAAGATCCACTTAGTTTCTATCACATTCTTGTTATTGGGTCTTGGAACTAGTTCCCAAGTCTGATTCTTTTCTATTTGATCTAGTTCTTCATTCATTGATTTTATCCAATATTTACTTTTGACAACTTCTTTAAAGGACTTAGGTTCAATTAAGGATATCATTTCTTGTTTTGAGTTAAAGGCTAGTTTCGTTCTTGTTTCTACTCCTGCACTTTTATCTCCAATGATTTGGCTTTCAGGATGATTCTTCTAAACTCTTTTTGATGGAGATCTTGGCAAGGGTGTTTCTTCATTGTCTTCTTCATCAATGTCTGGTTCATTTTCATGTGTTTCATCATCATTTTCTTGTTGATATTCTACATCAACCTCCTCCTGTTGAGATTTTATATCATCATCTTCGTGTTGATATTTTTTTATCAAAGCTTTGGGATATGCCCTTTTTTAGATCATCTATTTTTACATTTGCACTTTCCACTATTTTTGGTAGTCTGAGATTATAACATATTTATTCTTTTTTATTCGATGAGTATCCTAAAAATATTCCTTCGTCAGATCTTGGGTCAAACTTTCCTAGGTTATCTTCATCATTCTTTATGTAAAATTTACTTCCAAAAATTCTACAGTGTTTTATAGAGGGTGGCCTCCCAAGCCATAGTTCATAAGGGGTTTTGTCATGATTGGGTCTCAAATGAGATCTATTAAGTATGTGAACTATTGTGTGGATTGCATCTCTCCATAATTTGTCTGGAAGTTTGGCTTCATTTAGCATAGTTCTTGGAGCTTCTTGAACTGTTATGATTTTCCTTTCCACCACTCCATTTTGTTGAGGAGTCCTAGGAGATGAAAACTATCTTTTGATACCATGATTTTCACATAATTGAGTGAAATCTTTAGAGGTGAATTCTCCTCCATTTTTTTATCTTAGACATTTAATTTTGAGATCTGTTTCATTTTCTACAAGATATTTAAATGTTTTGAATTTGTCAAAGGCTTATAATTTTTATTTAAAAAATAAAACCTAGGTCAGTCTTGTGTAATCATCAACAATCAACACAAAATAATGTTCACTATAAGTGCTTTTGGTTCTGGTAGGTTCACATATATTTGTGTGAATAATCTCTAATGTTTTTGTTGTGGAGCGTTCTTTTGTTTTGAACCTAACTCTTGTTTTCTTTCCTATTTGACAATGTTTACAAATGGGATCTGAAGGTTTAATCATTTTTTGTAGGTCCCTAACTGCCTCTTTCTCATTGTATTTGATCAATATGTCAAAGATAAAATTGTTGATTAAGGTTGGTTGTCATTGATGTCAACCCTTGAAGAAAGACCCATAGCACAAAGGTTTCGGTAATGGATCCAATAGTGTTTGATGTAAATATGAGTCATTGTTGTTTTTTCATGGTTGATAAGAAGTAAATATGGATGAAATCCAAAGTGGTCCCCTTATGGTGAAAGCCCTCATGAGAAGATGCTTTGTGGAGTAAGACAACACATGATTAATTATGGAATAATGAGATGAAGGAAAGTGAATTTGTCAGGGAAAATATCCTAGATGGATAGTTCTTGTCATGTCATTTCTGGTGGTATGTGGAACGTCACATAATTC
>JZKD02S1732069.1:52894-64604 GCA_000966675.3 Picea glauca | reverse complement strand
GCATACGCGCGCACCTTACTGATGTGAAGTGTCTTTCAATTTTTGTATAGTTTCTGACCCTTCTGGAATGCTGTGAATAGTGCCATGAATGACTTCATTGCTATTTTGATGATGTAGAGTTCTTGTCGCTGTGTGCAGATGATGTGGAGTTCTTGTCGCCATGTGCAGACAAAATTTAAGTGATAACACCTATGTTCCCCCATTGAGAACCTTCAGGAAGAACCAAGTCTAGATCACCTCAGAAGTCTAAGACGACATATGCATAGTCATCTACCATAAGCATATGGGGCCTCAACCAATCAAAGAAAACATCATTATACCAGATGATAGGACTAGTCACATGTCGTGCCATGAGGTTGACCCAACTCTTCATTCTTGGATCCTGTGGGAAAGTATTCCCCACTCTACCTATAGGCGCAAGTTCAGAACCCTCTCCAGGAAGAAGGACACCAAAATTGACCTGTATCCGAACTGTTTCAAGTCACCTCTCCTACACTTGGTCAAATTTATTTTCATTCTTTTGAGAACCCCTTCACTCCAGTTGAAAATTCATGGCTCCATACATTCCAGTGCATACTGGAAATCCCTCTGAGCTTCACTCCTTTCCATGCTCACAATGGTGTAGAGAATAGTATGTAAAGGTAAGTCACAAACATCTCTTATAGTGACTTTGTCGCTATTGTTATGAGTATCAAGCATGCAATGTGCATTGATATAGTAGCTCATAGGTTCACAACCTCCTCTGCTATCTACCAGCATAACTCAAGCCCCACGGGGAGATAAACTGAGCAAGAATTAGATATCCTTGATATCTGTCTCAATAATGTGAGTTACCACACAGAATACCTATTGGTCCACATACCACATGTTAACTAAGTATTTGATTAACCTCAATTGGGCCCTCATGCCCTGGACCTTGAAGAATTTTAGCAGCCCACACTGCTGGAGGGAATTTACTATTCCCAAGTCATTCCCAACAAAGTAATATTCATCCTCATGCTCTCTCTCTCACATTCCAACATCCTTACTGTAGAAAACCTGAAATGGAAAATAAAAGAGGGATTAGCATCTTCATCTCTCTCTTGGAAACGTTTTATTTACAGAAACATCAAAAAACATTTTTTTTTTCACATATCACAGGCTAGCTCACCTGTATAGTGCGGATTTGTCACACTGCACCTTAAAGGCTACCTGTGACAACCCTGGGTCATCATAGGAAATGATACAGGTCACCTGCGATAACCTTTTCATGAAAGTACCCTTCAAAATGCAACCCAAAATGCCATTTCTAACCAATGAAAATGAAAAATGAATCATGAAAAGTTGAAAGAGATAAAAATTACCTGTTCATCAGAGAACATTCATCAAATGATCAATTGTGCCTCTTTCAATCTGCAATGAAATCTTGAGGTAAAATGGGGGTTTTTGGATAAAAATTTGGTGGAGTAACAATGAAATAGTAAATTTTTTTTTTACCTATTTTTATTTATTTCTTACATTTTCATTTTCATTTTCATTTTTATATTATTTTATATATATTCCACCTAAACCCTAAAGTTCTAATGACATTGCAAGTGTTTGGTTTTTTTCATATGAAAATCCTAGAAGTGAAGTATTGAACAAAGATACATATTTTGGTTTTCTTTTATACATTTGTCATGTGTACAGATCCTTTTAGAGTTTTTAAGGAAAAACTTCGGTCTTAGGTTATGTTCCTTCTCATGCTCGTAAATCAATGAGAATGTAACCTAGTATACTATTGTCATGTTTTTGTACTTGTATTGGTAACATGAAAAAAGAAACCCATGGAGTATCCTTTAAGCTCTTTTCACACTCCATAAAAATGAAAAGACTGTCAAGCGACCTTGTTCTTTTCATGCTCGTAAAAGTATTTGAAGAAAACATTTGATGAAAGGTAGGTTATCACTTTTTCAGTCTCATCAAATTAACTTACGAAAAATGAACTTGTGGAGTCCTCTTTAAGTGTTTTTCATACTCTCTAAACATGAAAACCCCCGATTTTTCTCTCTTTGGACTCGTTAAACAAACATCGAAAGACCCATATGGGAGCGAATCATTCCTTCTTAGGGTTCATTAAACATTCTCTGAGGGACTCATCCGAAGGATGAGCTTACATCAACAAGCATATGTTATCCTCCTCAAGATTGCGTAAAAATAAAGAGGTACTCGCCAAAAATGGTGGGGGGGGGGGGAATTTGGGAAAGAAATGTGTATCTGTATCCATGTTAGTGGCAGTAATAGTCACTCTTGAACATGACATCCCCCTTCATCATTTTATCCAGGTTAGGAAATTCATTCATCTTTCATTTGACCATCCACATGTCCATATGTTGGGTCCTCCTTGAGTCAATGTTGCCAAGACCATTGTCATGTCGTTGGTATGTTCAAGAGAAGTCTAGCCTTAATAAGCCTCCTATCAAGTCGTCCATTTGAAATTATAAATTTTATACCATGTTAGCATTCCCTGTGTCATTTTTGAATCATTTCATACTCTGGTCTATGTCAAATCTATTACTTATTTTGTGTCATTGATGGAGGATACAACAAGGACCTCCTGTGACGAGTCTTTTTTTGTCGACCTCAGCTTATTATCCAACAACAAGACATAGAAATCATTCAGTGCCTTAGAGCCTGCATACCTCAATGACATGTTTCTTCACTTTCAATAGTGGGTTCACATCATTGGCCTCTAATTGGAAGATTCGCTCGAGTGTTCGAATTCAACTCCTTTATTCACACTCGTGGTATTGTACTAGGGTACTGTTGGCACAGCGGAAGACCCAAGGTTCAAATATTACGACGCACCAGCAAACCCTAACTACTAGCCCTTTCAGCAATATTTGCGGGCAGATGTAGTCTCACCCGAAGTAGAAATAGGGGGTTGCAGGACACAGGTGTCTAAAACCAGAGGAAGTGCAAAGTGGATCCAGGAAAACAACACACGACAATCTAGTTATTATTTATCTCACTTAATCCTGCTTCGCAAGTTATATCTCAGATCTAACACAACAATACAATAACAATATACCAGATGGAAAATAACACAACATCAATCACAAAGAACAACAAGATATGCGTGGTTCACCCTCTCCCTATGGATACATCCACATAATTGTGTTTCTTGATATATTATATCAAAAAATACAATTTTATCTATGCACTCAACTTGAAGATCTCTCTCTTTGTCTCTCATCCCTCCCTGTGCACCCAACTGTAGGGTTGATCTTCACACCTAGCTAAATATCTTACAATACAGTCTCAACACTTCTCTCTACAAAAACACTCAACAATTAAAAAAAAAAACATAGTATCAACGAACCAACATAAAACAAACCCTCCCAAGTCTTCTAGACCTTTATTTATACATTACATAGTAAATTCTAGGTGTCAAAACCCTAGATCCAAAACCCCAGGTCCAAAAACCTAGGTCAAATTAACCCTCATTTTCAGGGCTTCGCCAGCCTATCCTTCCTCCATTTCCACGAGGTGCTCCAAATAAATCATTTATTTATTATTCCTCTTGCTGATTTGGCCGTGATCCATCTTCCTTACTACTTTATCTTCGTCGATCTTCTCTTCCAATGGCTAGCTTTTCCTTCCTTTTCTCCTTTTTTTCTTCTTCTTTAACCAGTTCGACCCTGCCTCAATTTATTTTCCTTCTGTGCAATTCGTACTTCACCTTTCTTCCTTAATATTTTCTTCCTTCCATAACCAAGGACCAATAGGCCCCCAACACTCACATGTGTTGTGTCCCGAGTCACTGCAAGACTGAACCTTTTGTTTTACTTCGACTGTAGACTGCACAAAGAAGCATGTGCTTTCTGCTCTGTCCCATCCCATGTTTGTGCAAACTACCTTTTCTATTTTTGGTACCCAGTTTCAACTGCACCTAGTACCTAGACCCCTCTTCCTTTGCAGTTACTGAGATCTGCGAGGCAACTGCTTTTCATAATACAATTTCAACCAGCTCCCATTTACCAAACCTTCTTTCCATTCTCCATTAAGGGTCTTCAACTCTGCATATCCTCCTTCTGTAACATGGGAAACCTCAAATGGCCCTAGCCAATGTGTCCTGAACTTCCCTAGATGCTTCATGAACTTGTTGTCATATAACAATACCAAATATCCTTTCTTGAATGCCTTCCACTTGATGTGTCTGTCATGATAATCATTTTCCATTTCTTTCTGTACCTGTTGGTGAAATCTTGTAATGAGCCTATCTTCCTCTAGTTCTAGTAATTGCGCAAGCCTATTTTGAACAATGCTTGTGTCATCCATACCTATAAATGATACAATTCTTAAAATGGGAACCAAGTATTCCATAAGTGCCACTGCTTCCATGCCATATACCAACTTAAATGGGGTCTTCATTGTCAGCTTCTTGCAAGTAGTTTGATAATCCCGCAATACTACTGGAATTCTTAAATCCTAGTCATCTTTGTTAACAATGCAAATCTTCATCAACATTTTCTCCAAGATCTTATTGAAGGCTTTGACTGTACCATTCACCTATGGGTGGTATGGAGTGCTCTTCTAATGATGAAATTCAAATTCATGAGTCAAGGATTCAATAGTTTTGTTGATGAAGTGTGTGACTTTATCACTCACAAGGATCTTCGGGCATCCAAACATGGTTATAATATCCTCAAAGATAAACTGTGCAACTGTAGCTGCACTATATTCCTTAACTTCTCTTGCTTTTTCCCATCTGGTCAAATACTCTTTCGCAGTGATAATGTATCTATCTCTTGTGCACCATCCTAGTGGGTTAATAGGTCCAACAAAGTCAATGGCCCACTTCTTGAATAATTTTAATGTTAATTGTTGTGCCAAAGGCATATCATCCCTTCTAGATGACTTTCCTACTCTTTGACATACGTCGCAGGCTCTGTAGTATTCCTTAGCATCTTTATGTAAAGTAGGCCACCAGAGGCCAACTCTTAGAACCTTTTGTGTTGTTGTTTTTCCTGTGTAATGTCATCCTGTGATGCCTTCATGTGCTTCTTCAAGAATCAATGGTATTTCTACCTCCATAACACATCTCTTTAAGATCTCATCTAGTCCCATATTATACAATTGTCCAGCTATGATTTGAAATTCGGGTGCGTCGACTACCAATTGTTTCTTCTGAATAACTATGTACTTGTGAGGTGCCATTCTTGTGGACAAGAAATGAGCTATCTCGACGAAGTGATCATCGAATTTTATGATGGCCAACAACTGTGCATGTGGAAGTGTATCCTCTAGACTAGTAGGTTCCTCTCCATGTTCCAACCTAGATAATCTGTCAGGTTCTTTATTCATTCTTCCTGGCTTAACCAAAATTTCAAAATCATACTCCTGGAATAGTAGTAGCCATCGACATATTCTCCCCTCCAACATTGCCTTGTTGACTAAGTATTTCAATGCATAATGGTCATTGAACATCTTAAAATGTCCTCCTAGCAAATAGTGTCTAAACTTTTGCAGTGCATATACCATAACCAAGCTTTCTCTTTCAGTCATAGTGTAGCTCCTCTCAACTATAGAGAGTTTCCTTCTAGAAAAGGCTATAGGGTTGTCAATGTCTCTTGCACCCGGCTGTGCTAAAAATGCTCCCAATATTGGCACAATGACCATTTTATGCTTTAGTGTGTCGTAGCTCTACTGGAATTATTTTGTCCATTGGAACTTGTTGTCTTTCTTTAATAGCTTCTCCATAGGTTTTTTTATATGTGCATAAACTTTAATGAACTTTCTATAGTAACCATTGTGTCCCAATGTAGTGCACAATTTTTTGACTAAAGTAGGGGGAGGTAGATCAACAATGATGACAATCTTGGAAGGATCTACCAACAATCCCTGCTTACACGCAATATTCCCTAGCAACACTCCAAAGGGTGAAAAGAAAATACACTTTTTTTAAATTCAGGGCGATCTGACATTGCCTACACTTATCTAACATCAATCTTAAACATTCAATATGGTATTTCAGTAAGCTAAAGATAGTCCAATCATCAAAATAATATTCTAGGAACTTGTGTAAGAAGTCCTTAAATGCTTCGACCACCACCCTATAAAATATGGTTGGTGCATTCTTTAAACCAAAAGGCATCATAGTGTACTGAAACAAACCCCATTCTATTGAAAATTTTGTCTTATGTTGATCTTCCTTAGTAATATTGATCTGGTGATAACCTGAAAATCCATTTGTGAATGAGTAGACTTCCTATACTCCTACGTTATCTAGAACTTCATCGGTAAAGGGTGTAGGGAATGGATCATGTAGGCATGCATCATTCAGTTTCCTTAAATCTACACAAATTCTAATTTCTCCTAGCTTCTTATCTTGGACCACCATAGGGATAATTCATTCAAATTCTTCAACAGGTTCTATGATTCCTGCTTCCAACATTCTATCCAATTCAATCCTAACTTTCTTCTTGTATTTAGGTTTCATTTTGTAAGGTCTCTTCTTGATAGGTCTTTCATCTGGTCTCAAGGAGATCTTCATTTCTCCCATGGGCCCTTTAATTCCCTTCATATCAGTGAACTTGGTTGGGAACAAGTCCTGATATTCATGCAATAGTTCTATGATCTTGATGAGAGTATCATCATCCTAATAGTCTCCCACATTTGCTAATTTATGTGTTTGTTGCATTCCAATATTAACTTTCTTAATTTTAATGGGTTTTCCAACAAAAGGTATTTCAATCCCCGGTCCTTCTATGTCTCTGTGACCTTCCTTTTCTGCAGTGTTTACATATCTAGGGTCACCATCCTCATCAGAATTAATATTGTAGCAATCTTGTAATTACTAAAGAGGCACATCCCATTCATCCCCTTTTTGGGTAAAAGGGAGGTTAGGTGCCTCCTCAAAGACCTTTTTTCTCATAGTTTGTAAATCCTGATCTACTATAGGGTATTGAAATTAAAATAAAAATGTATTTGTGAAGTTTTGAGTCATTCCATACCAGTCTGTAGTGATAAGTCATAGTTTTGCTTGAATATACCAATTGATAGGCATAGTATCCAAGGTGTTAATGAAATTATGCACCCACTTTTCTTTAGGAGTGTTGCTCCAGGCGTCCTCACAACTCTGGCCTTTGTAACGAACTTCATATCCTTCTGCTTGGGCTGAAAAGCTCACCGTAAATAAGGTGATACACTATGTCCACGTTGTGATGTTCCTCTTGTGTTCTCCCCACCATCTAGCTGGTCTGGCTTTCAAGGTTTCATCCAGTGCCAACATCCTTTTTTTACTGGTACAATTTTCTCAAATTCAGCTACAAATGTCTCTAAGTGATTCAAACCATCAAACATTGGAAGGTTGCTTACTTCTATGTCGATCCAGTGAACTTCTCTTGTCATCCTACCAGATCGTCATGTGGAGACCTCATACATATCGTTTTGCCAATTTTCTAATGCCTCTTTTGAATATGATGACCATGCACTTTCACTTTGCCAGCTAAGGTTTCCATATGTAGTAGTATTAATGTAATCATGTTGTCTTGTTGTCATCTTGTAAATTTTCTCTAGCTCATATGTCTGGTCTTCTTCCCTAATATGTTCTTTATATCTGCAACCTTCATCTTGGTCTAAAGGTGTGATGACTTTAAGGCCATTACCCTCAAATGCCATTCTTCTCTTCTTTAGGTCAACAACAGTCGAATTGTTGAAATCCCAATCAATTCCTAACAACACAGGATAAGGACGACTATAATCAACAATCTTAATTTCTTCAAAGTCTACAAATGTACTTATCCCATCAATGTCTACAGGAACATGCTCCAGACTTCCAAAGGGGCTCACCTCCTATTGATTATCCATCTAGAGCCTGATAGGAGAGTAAATCAGTCGATCTATTCTCATCAGTGCCCAAGTATGCTTCATCATAACATTGACTTCTAATCCTAAGTCGAGGACCACATACACATCGTAGTCTCCAATCTGAGCACTAAGGTATAATTCCTTGTTTTTTCTCCTTTTCCTTGATACTTGATGTACTTCTTTATTCAGTAGAGGATCTACCCTTCCTATCAAATACTGTCTTATCAAGTATTGTATCTCTTGTACAGCTCTATCATCCTTAATCAAATTAATGCAAGTACATAAGAATTCCATAAGCTTTCTTACCTCGTTTAATTTCCTAGCAGACTAATCAAATTCCAGAGGCATTCCACATTCTCTTACTTCTATTTGTTCCTTTGATGAAGAATATTTTTGTTACACATTATTTTGGTCACCCTGGTGATCCTTTTACAACATGTGTTCATGTTTCCAAAAGAGCCTTTCTTCATGAGAAAATTCACTACCTTTCTCTTCTCAAAAACCCTATTAAAGAAGATCTCCGCAACTTGCACTATATGCAGGATGCAACTATGCTTGATCATCGCCCTTTACCCTAAAACTGGTTTGCGACGTCGTTGTAGGCTATCCTATAGATAGGGTGTGGTGATGATAAAAGACTAAGAAAAATTTGATGTTGGACCTTGACCAGGTTTTGTGGAAACGTTGGTCATGTTTGACCAATTTTGGGACTTCGACAGGCTGATCAAAGACAGAGCGCAAGGATAAGTGGATATCGCGGGATCTCGCCCCCCTTTTGTGGACTTTTTGGGTTTTTGGTTTATGTAACAGGTATGGGATGACATCCCATGGGTTTACACATGCTTAGGCCCTTTTGTAATGTATAAATAGAAAGCTAGGTGATGTAAGTACAAGGAGATGTGGTGCTAAGTGTTATATTGTGTTGAGTGCACGTAGTTTGATCTATGTGATTTAGTTAGATTTGTGCATACTATGTGTTGAGAAATTGCAGAGGTAAGTGCAAGTGACTGTAAAGAGGCTTTGTGTTGTGACCTGATTCAGGGAAGGAGGATCTGGAAAGGTGTGTGCAGATCTCCTGTCCTATGCAGAGTGGGTTTTGATGCTCTGTGCATGTAAGGAGATTGACAAAAGATAATAAAGAAGACGAAGAGTTGGTGGATGTAGCCCCATGATGGGGGTGAACCACGTATATCCTATGTTATGGTTTCTTTGTGCATTATGGTTGTTATTTGAGTTATGCTTAGTATATAAATATATGTTAGACGCATCTGATATAGTATCTTAGTTCTTAATAATGTGAATGAATACTAGATCAGATCCATTTCTATATGCTAAGTGCTTGGAGGTGTTAGATCTTGTTGAATACTGCGTTGTTTTGTAATTAGGTTTTTACTTGCGGTGTGAATAAGGGATAAATACTAATGAATGTTAACTGGTAAGTGTTATGTTAATTATTGTAATCACATATATGTGTCCCATCTATGTTGCAGACACTTGAGTCCTGCAACCCCCCCTACATCTACCTCAGGTGAGACTTCATATGCTTCACAGGTGTTGTCGAAAGGGCTGGTTTTTTGGTGTGTTGTTGAAGCCTTGAACCCCAGGTCTTCCTCTGTTGCAACAAATGGTTCCATTGTCGGGACTTGAAACTGTGATTTTTGGGAATTGAAGAAAAGATAAATCTTTGTGCGTAGATCTGTTTCTTTCGTGCGCAATATTCTACTTGAATTGCAAATCTTTGTGCTAAGAAAAGAAATCAGATCTGAAGAAAAAAGGTAATATATTAAAACTTTGTGCTCTAATAAAGGTAAGATAAGTGAAATGTTTTGTTTCAAAAGAATGGATCTAGGTATGTTTGATAGATTTTGTCCTAGTCATAAAACTAGGGCACAACTAGAAGAAAGAATATTTGATATGAATAGATATGATAGAACTAGTGGAAGATATGTTATTCCTATGCATAGAAAGAGTGTTTGGACTAACAAATGGATGAAGGATCCTAAAAATATTTTTTTGCAGATCCACCACTGTGATCCCAGTGCGCAGTACATGAAAGGTTGGGGATCATTTAAAAGAAAAAGAGGATTAACCCTTTGTTATAGTTGTAGAAGACTTGGACATCCTACTAAGGAATGCCCTGGTAGAATCCCTAGTTGTCTTTGATGTAAATCCATGGACCATGAAGTTTTATATTTCCCTAGAATGATTGCTAAGGTTGAAAAAATGAACATGAGATAAGAAGACCATGAGGAAGGTCAAGAGACTAAGAATATGATCAAAGAATTAGAAACTATATTATTGCAGATGAAAGAAACCCTGAATGATCACATAGACATCAACTTATCAGAGGTGTTAAAAGAGAAAGAGTGCATAGAAACAAGAATAGGAGATTTTTGACATAGACTGTGTTCTGGATGAGGAAACACAGGTGAATATAATGATAGAAAGAACTTGGGAAATTTTGGGAAAACATTCTATGGTTCCTTCATTGGGAGGAATAAGATTTTTTAAAGGGAATATGATAAACCTATGTGGAAGACTTACGTAGATACCTATGGGTGCTCATGGAACTTCGACAGAAGAAGAATTTGAGATCGTTAAATTTTTTGAGAACAATGCCCCATTTATATTTTGCTAGGAAAAACTTGGGTTGAGAAAGATCAGATACAAAGGAAACAAGAAGAGGAAGCTTTAGAAGAGAAAAAGAAAGAACTAAGATATTTCATGGCTATGAGAATAACACACTTATTGGAAGAACCAAAGGACAAGTAGATGCTACTAAGGACCAAATACTTGGTCGTCAAAGTTGAAAGAACACAATAAGACTTGAAACCCTTATCCATACAGGAGAGTAGAGAACCTACTCTAGAAAAAGAATAATTTTTGCTCTTGAACACTTCAAAAGACCCTCAACAATGCGAAGTTACTATGCTAAGAGTGGATAAGAAAAATAATGGAAAGAAGAACCCAGTAACTCATATTACAGGAAAGAAAGCCATAAAGCTTAGCAAGAAGAAAGAAAAGTTAGAGAAATTCCAGGAAGTTCTAGAGAGGACCTCGCAGAAGGAAGGTTTGCAGAACTAGAAATTCATCAGGATATCAGAACAACGTATATTGGCAGTTCTCCATTATGAAGCAATCTAACTATTGGAGGTGTCCCGACCACTAGAACGATGCTCTAGAATGGCTAGAAACGTAGTTATTGACAGAACATTCAACATTGGACTATTGGGACCGCACCATAACGGATGGAATTGCATTGATTGAGGTGTTCCTGGCCATTGGAAGAGTTTGTTACGATGTTGTCTATTTATCTTGTAGAGCATTGCACCGAGAACACTTTTTCCAATTGTGATTATCCGATCCCACAGAGAACTAGTTGCTTTTATGCAGTACCTATTGAGAGTTCGCCACCCATTTGGTTACATTGAGTGTTTTCTCACCGAACTAAGATATCTGATCTCGAGCATGCATGTCAGATGATATTAGTGCAGTAGAAAATTATGTCAAAGAGATCTTGATAGACCTCATGGCTGAAAATGTGATGTTTGCAGACATACAAGCTTCATCAACACGAGGATTGGAAGCATCCTCGTGGAATATGCAGTGTCGGTTTAGCTGACCCGTTGCTGAGAAATGTAGAAAGCATCGTGATGAATTAGAAAACATAAATCTCATCCCATCCATCCTACCCGACTATATCCTGCCTTTGAATGGTGTGGTTAGTCATGACAGTGTCCCAAGGGACTTCGACTACACCTTGATCATTGTGTACCTCCCGAAGGGGATACGTGCAGTTGGGACAAATTATGACATTGAATATCAGTGACTTCAACTTGGGAGATCGCAAGAACCATGGCATGCTCACCCCAGATCAGTA
>JZKD02S1732069.1:0-11248 GCA_000966675.3 Picea glauca | reverse complement strand
TGTTCATCACTTTTGACTTTCTTCCGATGCTGAAACACCACTATCAGCACGTTTGACTTTCTTCCGATACTAAAACACCATTCATCAGCAGTTCTTCATCTATAGCAATTGTTTCATTCTTCTCTGTTGCTGAAACACCAGTCTTTCACCATCATCTGTCTGTAAGATTCTATGCCCTCATATTATAGTTCATCAGCGAACCCTTGACACAATCAAAGGTCTCTGCCATGATAGGACTACCACAGACAGGCATGACATATTGTTGGCAGAATGAATCAATCGGTAAGGCGAGGTACGTAAATATTATGTAATTCAGTTAGACTATAGTTAATGAGAAATATTTTAAGCCATTATGACCATTCAAGTGCCATTATTACTAATTGCACTTGACAGGAGGGGAAGTACACGTCAAATCCATGATACCATCATTTCTTCCGATTTCACCGCCGTCATCCCCACTTCATCACCTTTTCATTCATTTAACCACTATTCCTGCATATAATCCCTTGGAAAACTTACTTTGTGCCAGAGTTGATACACAAACTCTCAACGTTGTATCTTACTAAGCTAGTAGCCATGGGAGGAGTTGTCATATGCAAGGAACCCGCCACCACAGCGCTGCTCGAACACTATCCAGCAGCGTATCAAATCTTCGAGCAGGTAGGGTGGCTTAATTACTTCCGTAGGCTTCAAGGATATAATGAACAACAAGTCCTACAGTTTGCCCGAAATCTTCAGGAAAACCACTCTGTCGTCGCAGGCATCCGAATATTTGTAACAGAAGATGACATAGCAGTAGTCTCAGGCCTCCCTAGTGATGGCACTCATATGTTCAGTCGAAAGCATATCATCAGGGATGTCTAGCAGAGCTTCTTCCTGCCTGAGGAAAGAATTATATTGAAGGGCAGGGGCGTTTAGCTTAGCTCACTGCCACCCCCGTGGCCGGAGGTCACCAGATTCATCAAACACTACCTGACCTGTGAAGGTCGCTATCAGGTAGTCTACCGACATGACTTTCTTCTACTTTCTCATTTAAGGCATAATAGACGGGTCAATCTTCCCTATTATTTGTTGGGCTATTTGAAGAATATGGCACATTACTGTCGAAAGGTAAAAGATCCAACCCTGTCACTTACCCACCATCGTCTTGTTCAATTACTCATCAACATGGGTTTTGAACAACAAAAACGTCCACTAAATAACCCACCCATAAACCCTCAACTAGCTGCTGAAATTCCCCAGGAGAAGCAACAGTAAAACCCCCCAGACGTCCCCGAAGTACCCCATATCCTACCCACAGAACCAAACAGTCCAATCAATCCCCCTACCCTACCACTGCATACCATACCAGAGTCATCC
The DNA here is from genome assembly GCA_000966675.3 of Picea glauca. Classification (NCBI taxonomy): domain Eukaryota; kingdom Viridiplantae; phylum Streptophyta; class Pinopsida; order Pinales; family Pinaceae; genus Picea; species Picea glauca. Next base: position 9,889 of record JZKD02S1732069.1, on the reverse strand, counting down.
ACTCCCGCCCTTCATATTCTCAGTGATGACTCTGAACCTGAAAATGTCGCCTGCCCCATCATTAACGAAACACCCTCACGAAAATGAAAACAAATTCCCCCCTTTCCACCCTTCTTACGCAAAAAGTGAACAAGAGCCTCAATGAGGCCACACTTTATGACCACTACCCTAGATTCCCCACCAATTCGACTGATACCCCGTGCACCTCCAACCTCCCCATCCTGGGATCTTTGCCTTTTTCAACTATGGGCACTGAAACACAAGAACCAGATGCCCAAGGTACTGTAACACCATCTGTCTCACATAAGGTAGATGAAACACAAGAACCAGCTACCCACTCAGTGGCTGAAACACAAGAACCAACCATATCTGAAACACAAGAAATAGCTACGGCTGAAACACAAGAACCAGCCGCTGATTTTGACATGGAGTTACAGGAACCAGATGCCCATACATCATTTGTTTCAAATAAAGTAGATGAAACACAAAAACCAGCTACCCATCCAGTGGCTGAAACACAAGAACCAACCACTAACTTCGAAATTGAATTTCAAGAATCAGAGGCCCAAAATGCTACAACACCACCCTCCTCAGGCAAAGCAGCTGAAAAACCAGCTACCCATTCAGTGGCTGAAACACAAGAACCGACCACTGACAGAGAAATTGATATACATGAATTAGAGGCTCAGGGGGCTACAACTTTACTTTTCCTACACCAAGAAGTTGAAACACAAGGAGCAACTTCCATACCTACAGTTCCTCCTCAACAACCAGAAGCAACAATGGCCACTGTCTTGGAAGAAAATGAGTTTTTAAAGTCTCAAGTGGAAGCATATCAGCAAGAATTAGCCAGGTCAAGGGAAGCATATGAAAAAGAACTAGATTCATACACCTTAGCTCGAACAACAACCTCGTTTGAAAAAACTACAGAGAACTTGTGTAAAGAATACATGTGTTGCCAATGTGGCGATGTTTACCATCAGGCAGGCTATAAGGTGATTCAAGTCTCAGTGCCAGGGGCAGCCCCTACTCCTTCACCTTTTGAAGTCAAGGAAGAACCTACTGCAACACAAGAACCAACAAGCCCTAGCAAGCTAAAAACTAAACCTACTGCAACATAAGAACCAGCAGGCCCTAGCAAGCTCAAGACTGAACCTGCTGCAACACAAGAACTAGCAGGACCTCTCAAGCTTAAGACTGAGCCCTGCATTGCAACAAAAGAAGCCCCTACCTTTGTCAACAAGGTTGTACAGACAGTGCCCATGGAGGAATTTACACCTCCCAACCAGATCAATATCTCCACTTCTAGGGAACAATCTACCCAAACCTTACCACATCCCACTACTTCCAATGCTGAAACACAGACTGAGCTATGGGATGAACACACAGAAATACAAAAATGGAAGAAAGAATATGTTGAAACTCAAGCTAAAAACCTGCAAGTGCACAAACAAATCTGGATCAACCATACTTACTCAAATTGGGAAGTATTAGAACAGATACGCTAGGAAGCTCGTGAGCTTAAGAAGAAGAACAAAGAATTGAAAGGCAGATTCGTCTTGGTATTTGATTTGGTGCAGAAGCTACCGGCCACAAGGAAGCCATCTTGCAACTACTCCTTCTTCCTGATGGAGAGACTCACATGGTTTCAGATCAAGTCCATCATAGAAGGTAAGCCCCATGAAGTAATAAAATCAGTAGATTTTATCAAAAATTTTGTAGCTGCCTCCACCAGGGATCAGCACCTCCTCTGTGAGGCATACTTCCATAATGAGGCTATTCCAGAAAATAGGTTTCTAAACATAAACCCCCTTGTTGGGGACATTCAAATTCGAGCATTTACTTCCTTTCTCCTTAATCAAATCATTTGGCAAGATGACTTTTTGGCTGCCAAGCACAATGAAGATAATCGCCTCCTCTAGATTAGACCAAAACCACAGAGGGCAACTACCTTTATCTCACAATATTATGAGTTCTTAAAACAACCAGGGGTGACTGAACATGTTCAGCAGCTACAATCAGAAGTGCTCTAGGATTGTGAACACATCATAAGATCCATAGAGATTCCTTCCCTCTAGGCCAATAACCTGTTTTGGCAGCAATCCATGGAGAAGAGACAACAACACAATCCTTTTGGTCCTGCCAACTTAGAAGTAGCAATTTTCAGGATACCCAACTATATCCAGTGTGTTAGACATTGTGCTGAAAATTGGATAGTGTACCGGTTTTATTTTCCCATTCTCTGGTTTCCAATAGAAAGGTATCAAGTCAGTTATAAGCTGCCTAAGAAGGCAAAAACAACAACATGGCAAAGATTGCAGCAGGTGCAAGGGTTCAGAACGCTGACAAACAGTACCTCCCACAGTTACAGCTTGAGTAACTTACATTGATCAGAGTCAGTATCTAGACTCTGATTCAGAGTGAGTTGCCTAAGGACATGCAACACCTTGAGTTGGGGGGGATGTTAGGACCACACAATGTACCTTTTTGCTTATACGTTTTGCCACTATTATACTCTTGATCACCCATATTTAGACTCATACTATCACTTTATCTTATCATCCCAAAGGTATACAACGTCCCTTCTCATTACTATACGTTTAATCTGTTTTGCATAATATTTTACATCACTCTCGTACTTGACCATTGATTAGAAATGCATAAGTGTTCAAAACTGTAGATTAGCATTTGAGGCCTATTGCTGAAACACGGAGTTGCCTTATAGTCTGAGGATGCAAATGCTGAAACATAGAGCTGCTATACAGTCCGAGGTCGCAGATGTTGAAACACGGAGCTGCCTTATAGTCCAAGGTCGCAGATGTTGAAACACGGAGCTGTTACACAATCCAGAGTTGCGGATGCTGAAACACAGAGGAAACCGCCAGGACTGACGATGCTGAAACTCAAAGGAAGCCATTACAGTCAAGTGATCAACAATGCCGACATAGTCAGAGCGCAATTCACGTGGCTGAAATAGCATCAACAACAACGAGAAGAAGTTGTTACACCAATCGTAACAACAATACCTCATTCAGCTCCTGTAATAGCATTTTGTTGCGGAAGACTAGGACATCCTATGATGGTTTAGAAAGTAGATCCGACTAAGGATAGGACTCAAATATGCATTGTAATTATTGTATCGAAGGGATTTCCTCTTTAAATAAGAGGAAATCATCATTCGAGGGATCCAAGTTTTATGTATTGAAGCAACTCCAGAGAAGCGGGAAGTATTCTATTTTCCAAACTATAATGTGATATTTCGACAGATGAATATAAGACTGCTTTGAGTATCCTTCTCTAGATTTTTTGTTTTAGGGGAATCTTGTGAGAAGGGAGGGCCCACCTTCTTCACAAGATTCACCCATTAGTTTAGAAGTGTGTTAGTACAGTCTTTGTTTATGCTTTGTTTAACTTTCGTTTGCTGAAACATTGTTTTTAATGGATTCCACTTTGCTGAAACACTACTGACTCTGTCTTAGTTTATTGAATGAAATTCGTAATTCCTTTTTTTGCAATCTTGTGTGATGGTTTTATGAGGCTATCCAGAGACCGGGTTAAGGGTTCCTGCTCAGACAGGAAGGAATCAGAACATCCTATCCTCTGTAGATTTCATTCAATTCTGCAAGTGTGCTAGCCAGAGACCGGGTTAAGGGTTCCTTCTCAGACAGGAAGGAATCAGAACATCCTTTCCTCTGTAGACTTCATTCAATTATGCAAGTGTGCTAACCAGAGACTGGGTTAAGGGTTCCTGCTCAGACATGAAGGAATCAAAACATCCTGTCCTCTGTAGACTTCATTCAATTCCGCAAGTGTGCTAGCCAGAGACCGGGTTAAGGGTTCCTGCTTAGACAGGAAGGAATCAGAACACCTTGTCTTCTGTAGATTTCATTTAATTCTGCAAGTGTGCTAGCCAGGGATTGGGTTAAGGGTTCCTGCTTAGAAAGGAAGGAATCAAAACACCTTGTCTTATGTAGATTTCAATTACTTCTACAAGTGTGCTAGCCAGGGATTGGGTTAAGGGTTCCTGCTCAGAAAGGAAGGAACCAAAACATCCTATTCTCTGTAGATTTCCATCATTTATTCAAGTGTGCTAGCCAGAGACTGGGTTAAGGGTCCCTGCTCAGAAAGGAATGGATTAGACTATCCTATTCTCTGTAAACATCAACTTCACAAGGGTGCTAAATAGAAATAGGGCTGAAGTTTTCTGCTTGGAAAGGAAGGAACTAGATAGCCTTGTTCTCTGTTAGATAGAGTTAATAGTCTTCTGCTTACTGTTTTCATGAAAGAGTGTTAGTACTGAAGTCTCTGTTTGAGAGTAAGGGTCATGTTCTCTGGTTGCAAAATAGTTGTTCTTTCCCATTGCAAGTGTTATTCTAATGTAATCCAGGATTCTTAGATTAATCATTAAGATTTGCAATAGGGAAGTTGCTTTCCTGTGATTTAATTAAGATCTTCAATTTATTCAAGCAAGTGTGATTAGTATAAGTTTCTTTACTACAACACTATGCTGCTTTTGGAATTGAGCATATATAGTGCGTGGTAAAAGACTTCCCTGGGTTGATAATTTATGTATCACTTGATTGTTTGAATCAATTAAGCAATTATAGTGACCAACAATAGGTTTACATCATTAACAGTCATAGGGATGATGAAAATAATTTGTAACACTTTTGTAGTTGCAAGTTCTTCTGTTACCCGAAATGCTTCCTCCTGCAATGTCTGAATATTTTGTGCATGGTCCTATTGTTTTGATCTTGTTTGGTTATGTCTAAGTACAAATTCCTATTCTCTGTGATTTCAACCATCTTTTCTACTGGTGGCAGAGCACTCATCACCACTTTAAACTTTTGTGCCTCCTCTGACATAGCTTGCAACTTCTTCCCTATTCATTGCAACTCTGCATCGTTTGTTAGCGAAATCCATACTTGTGTGATTTCTTCATACAACTTGGCACACTCCTCCAAACGCTTGATAAATTCCATTATTTTTGTCGTTGTCTTCTCTCTTTGCTCCCTTTCCCTAGGTGGATTTCTTGGCGTAGTGTGTGCTTCTAAGTACATTATCTTTACACGTAATCCCTGAATGGATTTTCTAATCTTTGACACTTTCTCTTCCAATGGAGTATCAATTTCCATTGATATCTCTGGAAAAATTTTGTACACTTCCTATCCTCCTACATTCTCCAAGACTTCATTTGTAAATGAAGTAGAAAATGAATCATGTAGGAAATCATCATTCAATTTCCTCAAATCTACACAAATTTTGATTCCTCATGTATTCGTATCCTCAACCACCACTGGACTAATCCACTCTGACTCTACGAAAGGTTCAATAATTCCTTCTTCCAACATCGCGTCTATGTTTTCTTTCACCTTTTTCTTATACACCAGGTTCAGTTGATATGGTATTTGCTTAACCGGCTTAGCATCTGGTTTCAAGGGGATATTCATCTCTCCTAATTCTCTAGCAATCCCTTTCATCTCTAAAAATATAGTTGGAAACAGATCTTGATATACAACAAATTCCAGTTCTAGACCTTTTATTGCACGTTCTCCTTCAATTTATGGTATTTGTAAATTTATCATATTTTCATCCTCTTGGTATTCTCCAATGACATTATAACATTCCAAAACTTCTCAAAATTTCTCAAAAGATGTATGCGTGATACATACATGTACTAGTTCTATTGAGTCTTCTAATGAAAATATTGTGTCCTTTATAAACTACAGAGTTGTTTCTACTAAAGGTGCCTCATATTCAAAACTGAAAGTAAACTTGAAGTTATGAGTTAAATCTTCCCAATATACTATCTCTCTACGCACTTCCATCTCTAAATATCAGTTCTTCGGAATTGTATCAGAAGTGTGTATAAATAAGTGTGTCCATTCTTTCCTCGGTAATGATCTCCATGTCGCAATGCATTGTGTAACATTCTTTGTGGGAAAAATCAACCCGGTATATTTTTGTACAATATATTCATTTGCTTCTCCAAATATGACCTGTAATAACCTTCTTCCTTGCAGCCAATCCTCAATTTTGTCCTTATGTGCAGCCCACCATCTTGAAAAAGTCACTTTCAATGCAATATCTAAAGCTAACAGTCTTTGGTGGTCTGGTATCTGCAATTCAAATTCTTTTATAAAATATTATATGGTTGTTATTCCATAATAATTCAACAGATCACATACCTTAGTTCTAATCCATCGTAACGCATGGGTAATGTGAGAACATCTTCTTGTCGATACTTCATGTAATCACTACTGGCAATTCTACAATGCTTATTTTGAATGTGATGTGCAAGAACTAATACTTCGACAATTGAGTGCACCATCAGCAGTAGGGTTCACATAATCATCCATTCACACAGTCACATTATACTGGTTATCGAGCTCTTTTAACTTTGTCGGTTCCATGTATCTTCTTCCCTTTTTGGGGTCCAATGGCATTATAAATTTCCAGTATCCTCCTTCAAATACCATATGTCTCTTCTTTAGGTCAATCAAGGTCTGGTTATCAAAATCCCAATCAATTCTTAATAATGTTGGATAAGGCTTACTACCATATACTATCTCAATTACTTTGAAATCGGTTATACTACGCACTCCATCAATGTTAACATTCACCCCTACAGTCTTCCAATCGGGGAAATATTATGTTGATTCACCAACCTCAACTAAATAGGTGACCATATTAACTTAGGTTTTCCCATCATCTCCTAGGTATGCTTCGGAAGGAAATTCACATCAGATCCTAGGTATAGAATGATATTGTCCATGTCATAATATCCTATATGTGCATTCAATCAGACTTATCAATTTGTCCTTCTCTTATGATGTACCTGGTTAACTAATCGTTGTGCGACAACTTCTTCCCTATATTACTCATAATGATCAATCATCCCACACATCATGCTTAACGTAGTATCATCCTTCATTAACTCTAGACAACTCTTTAAGAAACTTTTCAAAGTACTTACCTTCTCAAATTTCCTTTTTGTATTCGTGTGGTCATATGTTGGAGGCATACCGTACACATGTGGCCTCTCATACAAAGGTGGTGTGGTTGAAGTTGATTCTATCTATTATGATCCTATCAATTCTTTCCTCTCTTACTTGTACATGTCCCTCTCCTTTCTAGGGTCAAATAATGGAGGAGGCTCTGTTGTTTTCCTTACCCACAACTTGGTATGCTTTCCTTGCTTTATCACATCATCTCATGTTATCACTCCTTAGCGTGTAATTGCTTCTACCTTAAGTCATCCATCGATCTCCTCTGCAACTACCATCTGGACATTCTGGTTCCTCTTTTCTCACCACTTTATGATCAACTGTGGACTGACTTCTATCACATGGTCCAATTGTCTATAGTAAGTGCATGTCGTGGAGGGATTTAGACAATCGTCCACCAAATTCCAAGGTTGGTTACAGTTATAACATATAATTGGGCCTCTTCCTCTACCAAATCCTCCTCTTACGTGACCTCTAAATCCTCCTCTTCCTCCTTGATTCTAACCTCTTGGAGTATTATACTATAATACCACACCTTCTGGTCCTTCTTCCCTTTGGACCCTGTATGCATCCATTGTGCGCTCTCTCATCAAATCAAATGCATGGCATTCTTTTCCATCATGTCCGACAAACTTACAAAAATTACAAAATAGGTTTCTATAAGTACTCTGGTACTTCTGCATCAATGGGAAAGAAATAGGATGATGGCCCATCGTTTTACATATCTCACACCATACTCCTAAAGGATCCAGAGCTCTTGTGGTAAAATATTCCTTAAAATATGGACACTCGTTCTGATGATGACCTTATGTTCTGCATGTATCACACTAGACTTCCTCATTATTTTCCTTTCCTTTTGCAATCTCATGTAACTGAATAGTCAGTGCTTATAACTATGACTGAAATTGAGCCATTCCTGTGTCATTCTCTCCTATAGTGGATGATTCTAATTTCATAGTGATTTCTAGGGATTCTGCCTACATCATAATGTTTTTCTTCGTCAAAGGGAAACATTTATGCGGAAACAATCATGTAATAAACCACTCCCTATGTTGCTCATCTGGAATCTGGAATTTCAATTGATCCTTTAAGATGTTGAATCTTTGATCAAAATCCATACTGACTCATTTGACAACTAATTGATCTCTTTCAACTCTGTAATACACTGTGACTCAAAATTCTTCTTCTAAAACTCTTTCAACAAATCATGTTTAATGTATGTTAATGTTCTAGTTTTTCCCGCAAGTGCAGTAGACCGATACTTCATATACCATAGTAATGCACATTTTTTTAACTTCATTGCCAACTGTGAAATATTTTCATCATCATCCTAGACATTCTTCACTATCCATATTGATTCATAAACAAACAAATGTTGTTATGGATCCTCTAAACCTGCTCAGTGAAAGACATGCATCCTCGGAGTGGGTTCTACTATTTCCATTGTGTTCTACATGGTATTTGTCCCCGGTGACACTAGTTGATTCTGACTTGGAATACTACTACTCTAGCTACCTTTAGTATTATCCTTACTTCCCTCACTAACTACAAGTGACAAAGTCTCATATCTTACCTTAGTTCTTGACTATGGAACCATTTTTTTGCGCATGGTGGGAAGACCTGGGGTTCAAAATTAAGTCACCTACAAAACCCTAAAGATACCGACCATTTCAGCATCACCCTAAAGTAGGTAAAATCTCACCTAAGGTGTCTATGGGGACTGCAAGAACCAGGTTTCCATGGTCGTGAAGGGTTGTGAGGCATTCATTATTACCAGTCTACTTAACATTCATTCATTATACCATTTATTATGTGCACATAACCATAAGATATTGTATCCATACTAACAATCTATTCATTAAGTGTGCACAATAACCAGAACAATAAACAAACACATGTCCAAATCCTTGCATGACATGCACTTACTGTAGACAATTGGACCATGCGACAAAATATTGTTCACAGTTGATCGCAAAGTGGCAAGAAAATAGGAACCCGAATGTGCAGATGATAGTTGCAGAGGAGCATAACAAATGACTTAAGGTAGCAACAGTTACACACCAAATTCCCAGGTTGGTTACAGTTATAACATGTAATTGGGCCTCTTCCTCTACCAAATCCTCCTCTTCCACGACCTTTGAATCCTCCTATTCCTCCTTGATTGTAATCTCTTAGAGTATTATATTGTGGTACCCCTCCTTCCTATCCTTCTTCCCCTTAGACCCTGTATGTATCTGTTCTATGCTCTCTCATCAAATAAAATGTGCGACATTTTTTTTCATCATGTCCAACAGACTTACAAAAATTACAAAACATGTTTCCGACAATGCTTTAGTACTTATTCATCAACAAAACCATTTTTTGGCGCACAGTGGGCAGACCTAGGGTTCGACATTAATTCACCAACAAAACCCTAAAGATATTGGCCCTTTCAACATCAACAACAAGTAGGTGAAGTCTCATTTGTGGTATCTATGGCGACTACAAGAACCAAGTTTTTGCAGTCCTGAAGGGATGTGAGGAATTCATTCTTACCAATCTACTTAACATTCATTCATTATATCATTTATTGTGTGTGAAAAAACATCATATAACATATTCATATTAACCATTCATTCATTAAGTGTGTGAAATAACTAGAACAATGTTAGGGTCCTAACCCCAACATAGGTAGATTAATATATTCGAATGTAGTAAAGGTCAATATTAATAAGGCCTTGCAATAAAATAGAATAACTCAAATGTAAGAAGACCTAATAGAAGCTTCTGCTTCTAGAAGGATCTTCCTCTAGATGCTTTTTTTGATAGACATATTTAGTATAAATAGGAGTCAAGGGTATGAGAACCCTAGCTTGGAGATTATTGTAATAGAGCTCTTCTCG
>JZKD02S1732058.1:59007-79283 GCA_000966675.3 Picea glauca | reverse complement strand
TCTAAAATTTGATTAGCTAGAGTATCTGTAATTTGGTTTAATCTCCTAGGAACATGAAAATATGTAATATAATCAAAGTTTCATTCTAAGAGACGTACCCTAAGGAATCGTTGGTTTAATGTTGGATCATGAACCCGATATACTCTGTTTAACTAAGACACAACCAATTGAGCGTCGAGATAGACCCAGAGATGAGAGATACCTAATGACAAAGCGTCAAAAAGCAACTCAATAACTGCATTGTACTCGGTGACATTATTTGTGGTCTCACCTAAGCATATACCTCTAGAGGATAACAACTGGCCCTGAGGTGTAAATATTACCCAAGTTGCGGAGGCAACCCTCCGAGTGTGTCGACTAGCACCGTCTGCATACACAATGAACACCTCGAAATCACTTGACATCTTCCATATTGACAAAAGATAACATCAATGACACATCCATAACATTTAAAAGAAACAAAAAAGTAATAGTACAAAGACTATACATATGTTACAAGACGTTACCCACACTGACCTACCTATGAGTAATAATTCTTGAGGTAGAGCCCATTTCTAAGCTCCGCCAAAGCATTCCTTTCAAAATCAACCAGACGATAGGCACCCTTTTTTAATACCTCTTTTATGATGAAAGGTCCAAACCACATGGGTTTGAATTTTCCTGCCCCCAGGGGGTCCTTATCTTGGTCATAGACCAGGACAAGGTTGCGTTCAGATAAAATTTGAGGATGAATGGATCTATCATATTGACACTTAACCTTATGTTTGTGAGCCTCGTTGGCAAGGGCCGCATCATGACGCTGTTCATTGAGCTGCTCAAGGTATACTAACCAATCTTCGAGTGGAGAAGTGTCGGGCAATAATTGTACTGCCAATTTTAGAGATGGGATCTGACATTCGATGGGCAAGACTACCTCCAGCCCATAAATGAGTTGAAAAGGTGAGAAACTGGTTGCAGTCTTAACAGATGTTCGGTAAGCCCATAATGCCAAGTATAACATCAAATGCCAATTTGACTTGGCTGAGTTGATAGTTCGTTGTAGAATAGTCTTTAGAGTTTTGTTTACGGCTTCCACCTGCCCATTAGCCTGGGGGTAGTAGGGTGATGAATGCTCTTTCTGTAACCCAAGATTTGATGTTAATTCGGTCATCATTTGGTTCTGAAAGTGACTACCATGGTTAGTAACAATCTCTCTCGGGACGCAGAACCTTGCTCTGATCTGGGTGAATAAAAAGAGAGTTGCAGTCTCTCCATCATCTTTAAACGTTGGCATAGCTTCAACCCACTTGGAAAAGTAGTCTACAGCTACGATGATATAGTGATGCCCCCTTGATGAAGGGGGGTTGCAAGTAGTGTAATCAATCCCCCACTTGGTGAAGGGAACAACTGTGATGACAGGAAACATGGGAGCAGGATGTGCCCTCATTTTCCGAGAGAAGATTTGGCAGGGATGGCACTTCTTGACCGATTCTATACAATCTTTGATAAGTGTCGGCCAGAAGTAACCTACTCGTAGAATATTTTGGGTTGTTTCCAACCCATACAAATGACCACCACAAGCTCCGGTATGGCAATCATTGAGCACGATAACTGCCCCTCACGAGTGAGACATTGAGGTAGAATGCAGTCTACACCTCTTCGATACAACGTATCATTAAGTATGAGATAATTCTTAGACTGATGGCGTATACTCCGAAACTCATCATGAGAAGTAGAAGTGGGGCACTTCAAAGTCTATAGATAGATAAGTATATCTCCATACAAGGAATCTGAAGATGTGATCAAAAATATCTCCCCGGATAGGTGATTCTTCAGGCACAACGTCACTTGACTCAACCGAAAGTTCCAAAATAAGCTCTGCGAAGACCAGTGACTTTTTGGACTTTGCTGAAATGAAGTCTAAGTCAAACTCCTAGAGGATGACCATCCATCTACTGATTTTTCCGCCTATTACCCATCGTGTCAACATGTACTGAAATGGATTCACGACAGCAATGATAGTGGTCCTGCGGAACAGAACGTAATGATGGAACCGTTGAACAGCATGAACTTCTGCCAACACAAGTTTTTCAATATGAGAATAATGGAGTTATGTTCCTATGAGGCCTCGACTTAGGTAATAAATCACGTATTCTAAGAACAAGTCATCTTCCTAAACTAAAACCATGCCAATGGTTGACTCTACTGCAGCCAGATATAATAAAAAATACTTGTTATAGTTAGGTGGCCAGAGCAGAGGAGAAATTGTGAGGGCATGTTTTAATGTGTCGAAAGAGAATTAAGTGGCATCGTCCCAGTAAAAAGGAACGTCTTTCTTCAGTAATTGCATAAAGCCCTTGGTGATTTCGGCATAGTTGGCGATGAAGCATCGTAAAAATTTCGCCTTGCCTTGTAGACTCTGAAGTTGAAGGATTGTGCGTGGGGGGGGAAACTGGATTATTGCCTCCACCTTGATAGGATCGACCATGATCCCTGTTGTTGATACGATGAAACCTAACAATCGTCCTGACGTTATGCAGAAGCTGCACTTGTTTGGATTCAAGTGAATCTGAAAGTAGCAACAACGTTCGAAGATAAGTCTAAGGTGTGTGGGATGATCCATTCTCTTGCGAGATCACGATGCTAAATCATCTAGATAGGCATCAACTATATGCTTGAGATCATGAAAAGCAAAAGACATGGCCCGCTGGAAGGTGGCTCCAACATTTTTAAGACCAAAAGACATCTTACGATATGCGAATGTACCCCAAGGAAAAATGAATGTCATTTTGTGTTGGTCTTCGGGTTTGATTTGGATTTGATTATATCCCGAAAAACCATCCATGAAAGAAAATGCCTCGCAACCAACACAGTCATCAATGATCTGGTCGATGAATGGTGTTGGAAAATTATCTTTGGGACATGCCTTGTTAAAATCACGAAAGTCGGTACATACACGAATCGTGCCTTGTTTTTTATTGACCAGCATAGGATTTGACACCCATTGGGTCAAATGGATAGGATAGATAAAACCTACCTTTAGCAATTTCTCAACCTCAATATTGATGGTTGCTTCTTTCTTAGGATTAACTGGACAAAGATTCTGACGAAAAGGCTTGGCATCAGGATACATTGTGGTCTCATGTTCAACTATTTTTGGATCGATACCTGGCATTTCCTCATAAGACCAGGCAAACACGTCGCAGAATTCTTTGAAAAGACCTGTGTAGATTTGAATCTCTTTGGGGGAGAAATCCACTCCGACGAAGACATTCTCCATGATGCTAGGGTTTTGGGAGATATTGATCGGTACAGTTTTAGCGATAGTTGCCATATTTCCCTCATCATAAATGTCATGTGTAGCTAAGAGATTAATAGGGAACGACTGATCTCCCATCATGGTTACGGTGAATTCTCTTGCTTCGATTCAGCTTAACTCTGGGAGAAAATATGATCTGTGATGAAGATATTCCCAAGGTTTGTCCAGACTAGTCATTGCTTCGATTACTACTTCGTCAGAAGGCAAGACTAATTCTAACGAATCGATGCTAGTGAGAGAACCCTGAGCCCAAATAGGCTCTAGAAGAGGATCTAACTCCTATGAAGGAGTCGGATCAGGGTTAGCTGAAGCATGTTGGACTAAAGAGTATGATACTTCAGTGGAAGACAAGGGAATGGACATGCCTGGGTTCCCTTTCTCATCCATCATGGCCGATGGGGAAGGAAGTATCCACGGATCTTCGAAATAAGTCGTACGGAACAACAAAACTTGAAAAATATCAACCTTATGGTGATTGGATATAAATTTGATCTCGTCGTGAGGGGGTGGGTAATCGAAGGTACCCATCAAGGATGGGCACAAACCAACTCCTACGTTGACGACACCTAGTTGAGGATTATCAATCATTGGGACCGTGGATGCCCCAAAAGATGGGTCAGGTCTGGAGAAAGACAATTGATCGATGGTCACTATCCAGCCCTCGTGTGGAAACAACAAGACCCAGAAAACTATAGCATCCAAAGCTTGCATAGCATAAGTCCAACTCCATACTAACAAGAGGTTATAGTCGAGGGGAGCATCGACTACCTCTACTTCGACACACACGATCTTCCCTCCTAACTGGACGAAGAAAGAAGTAATGATGCCATGTGGTCGAAACGAATGATCGTTGAAAGAAGTGAGGAGAGTAGGTGATGGAGACAAAATGGGTTGGCCAATGGCCTTCCAACATGCCAATGACATAACACGTGTCGAGGCTCCCCCATCAACCACCCTGCAGAAGATATTCTAAGTAAAAGTTTTCGTGGGATAAGCCACTACTATCTGAAATGCTACGTGGTAAGGCATACGATGTTTTAAGTCAGTTGTATCCAAAATGATGGTACCCAGATTACAAGTCTCGGTAGAGCCTAAAGTGATTAACAAGGCTTTCCTCTGAGAAGGGAAGCTTTGGAGGACCTCCAAAGCAGACATCACACAAGGCGTTCGTGATAAATCCTCCACCACAGAGTAGTTATGGGAGGCCCTTTGATTTGGGTTATGAGAAGATTTTTTAAGTGCACCTTTTGGAATGTGTGTCATTGTTTCTCCCAATGTATTCTCAATCTATAGAGGAAGAGATGGGAGGTCAACTTCTTTACCCTTCTCAGAAGCGTTTGGTTTACTATAGTCATGTGCTCTAGTTGATATAAAAGAATCACCCCTAACCATATATACATTCACAGATGCAGGGTTGTTTGGAGGAAGACAAGTTTCTTGGCTACCCCCTTCTATGCTTGCAGAGGCTTGAGTTAGATTTTTCCCATGTTGAAATGGATTAGTCAACACCGCCTGGTGTTGCTGCGTGAAAATTTTTTGGGCCTCTGCCAGTCGAGGACATAGATGGGTTGGGTGGTCTTCCGCGCACAAGTTGCATGGATACCTCACCTTCCATTTTTCAGTATTGTCCGCGCCAGCATTATCGGTGGGTTTTTTATCCCCCTTACCCTTCTTTCGTTGTTTTTTCTTCCCTTCAGGTTGTTGGGTGGCCTTTGGGTTAGTCAACTGCACTATGTGTACCTTCGACGTTTTGGTAGGGGGAGCAGTCAAAGAAGTAGTTTGGCTAGCCGCTATGTGTTGTATAGATAATTGTTGCAACTGCTTCATCAATTTCTCAACGGGCTTTGTTTGTGCTGAACCAAAAATACCATCGGCATGTGGTCCAACTCTCTGTCTAGTTTTATTCAGTATTGAACATGGCACATCTGGAAAGATGTTGTATAATAAACCGGACTGAGAATAGATAAGCTCAAACTATTGAGCCCTCATGATGGCGTCTTCTTCAAATAAAACTCTTGACGTCCCAATGTCTTTGGATAACTGCAGGACCAAAGAATTAAGGAACCACTCAAGCAGGAATGCTGGTGGGACTGGTACCTTGATTAAACTCTTCTGACATCTCCAGTCTCGGATGTGATCAAAGATATGGTCTACTGTTGTCTGTTCGAAATTGGTGAGCATCTTTGTGCCAATGTTGTATCTCACGAGTAATTGGAAATGGTTTAGGAAACCCATCGCCAGTTCGCCAAAAGAAGAGTATCTTGAGCGATTGAGCTCGATGTACCATTTTGCGGTACTCCCAATGAGAGTACGTTGAAACAATCGAAACTATACAGAGTCATATTTCAATGAGTTAGATGAGCACCAAAGATGGAAGGTAGTCACATGATCTCCTGGATCTTCATTAGGCTTGGCTTCGAACCTTGGAATGTCCGAAGGAAACTTTGTCGGCATAGGAGGCCAATGCGGATCGTGACAAATAGGGTCATTCAACAACCTTGTCAAAATTTTCCAGTGTAAAGTCACCAAGAAAGGTAGTTTGGGTTGTTGGTGATAACCTGGGAAAAAGGGGCATGTAGTTTGACTAGCACCAGATTGCCAGGAAAAGTTTGGTTACTGGCCCAGATTCTGGTAGAAACCATGGCCCTGGCCAGCGTACGGATTTTGCATATGTGGAGACATCATCGGTTGATTTCCCAAATAGGACATAGATTGTTGGGCATGAATTATATTCGAAGGACTTTGGGAAGGGTTACTCGATGCCGGTCCCATGGGGATAGGCATAGTAGTTTGGCCAGGTTCCATTGATTTTGGAAATAATTACTCCAAATCGGCATTCTGGACAAGGGAATGGATCCCTGCCCTGAATTCCAAGGTCCTGCTAGGTTTGCCCCCTATGTAGGAATAGTACCCTCCATAGGAGTAGATTGTCCAAACATGGGGTTGCCCCTAGTCAGGAAAGCGGATAATGAGAAGGTGTTGTTACCAAACGTTCTATTCAAAGAAAACAATGTTGAACCTACCGACATACTATGCGAAGTTGGTCCTTGACTCCCCGCTCCAAATAAACTATTGTGTGTAGGTTGCCCGACAGATGGTTGATGCGAGACATCGAGTGAAGGGGACGAAGGAGGGATATGACCTCCTCCATAAGGGAAATCATTAAAAGGAGTAGGAGTGGCCCCCATGTGACCTTGCAGAAGAGCGCTAGAGCTCCTTGCCCCCAGACCCAAAGTCTGTAAAGTGGAGTAATAAAGTACAGGACTTGTACCCAAACTAGGCATCACGTAAGAGAACGGAGGGCCTGTCGCACTTGGTGTGAAAGGGGTTGTGGCCGCCGCCAAAGACGTGATCGGACCACTGTGCGATGTATAAGCGGTCGAGACCATGGTGGCTTGGACCAATGATGGTGGGTTAGGAGGTGAAATCTCTCCTGTGGTGACAACCGTGGTGGGAATTGAAGAATTCCCAAAAGGAGTAACATCATTTGTTTCCATTGTTGTGTGTAACAATGTCTGACTCTTGTAAAATTGAATTTGTATGATGAACGGTGCCAAGAAATCAGTGGTT
The DNA here is from genome assembly GCA_000966675.3 of Picea glauca. Lineage (NCBI taxonomy): Eukaryota > Viridiplantae > Streptophyta > Pinopsida > Pinales > Pinaceae > Picea > Picea glauca. The sequence continues at coordinate 72,415 of JZKD02S1732058.1, read as the reverse complement.
GGGGTTTCAATCGAGCCAAGAGAAGTTGCTTCAAGGTCCAAAATGGTTGATTCCTCTGGGGGTTGGTTGGGCACAATGGCTTGTAACCCAGTCTCTTCAAAAGACCCTTGTTGGTCTAGCTTTCACCTTAATGGTGGTGGGGGTGGCTCCAGTGTAACCGGTGGTAGGCCAAGAAGCCTTCGTAACCGACGAAGCTCGGGATCCTCCACTATGTGAGAAGATCCAAGACAATATAAGGTATTCCAAACGTTCAAAAGTAACACACACTAAAAAAGTCCCTAGAAGATAAGACAGGCAAACACTAGATTAATTGGAAGAACAGTTACAACAACCAACACTAGAGAAACTTATCGGTGCAAGTGCAACTCGAACATAGAAGAACCCTTTGAGTATACTCCGTAAAGAATGGCCCGATGTCTATCCTAGGTACCACAGTATACCCCCGCAGTCACCTGTGTATGTCCCTAAAAAATATTGGCAACTAGGTTTCCAGTGCGCGAACAATCACTAGGCAGGTATAGTCGAAAGTCGGGTAGACCACAATGAGCAAGGTATCAAGCCTAAAACCTATCAAGGGTATTGAGAGAAAATGGTCTGGAAGACAACTGAGAACCTCAAATGGATTCGAGACCCACAAATCCCCATGGTAAATGAAAACAACGGAATCCCAAAACAAGCCCGCTATATGTGTTCTCCACTACGATTGGTCTAGCTTTGGAGGGGTTATCTCTGCTACCTTTTCGCACGCGACCTCATGTTTATCCCCTGTGTTAGAGGGGGGTCCTAGATAACCTTCACGACACTAGACATAGACACTCCCTATCTTAGACTCCAATGTTTTATTTTAACTGGCCTTGAAGAAAATCCTCTCCAACCTAATCCAAGGCCCTAATCCTAAACTAGTTGGTGAACCCTACAAACATAAAAGTCTAGTAGATTTTTAAATTTAGTATTAATTTTATGGCTTTTTATTACGTCAAGGGGTATGAAGGTGAAACTGATGATGTGAAAAGACGAAAGCAAGAAATGAATAAAAAAGATGGAAAAAAAACTTTTACTTCATGCAAAATTTCAACAACTTTTCAAAATAAATATTTCTAATTTTCTAAGATTTTGGACAGCAAACTCAAAAATATTTCACTTGACTACAAGCTACTTATGATCTAAGTAAACTACAAAAACTTATGAAATAAATGACTTCTCCCTGGCTAATAATGCAAAAACACACTCTTCAACCAAATAAGAAAATTAAAAGAGTTTTTTTTTTTTTTTATTTAAACGCTTGATAAAGCAAAAAAGGAAAAATACCAACAAGCAAAAACCAAGAAAAACAATTTTGGCCTAATCACAAATCGCAAAGAATCAGGTCAAAAATCACACACTAGCAATTTTAAAAAAAAATGACTCTCACACTTGTCTAAAAACCTTAAAAATTCTTTTATTTTTATGACAACTTTTTTTAAATGAGAAAAACCAAGCTAAGGGTAAAATTAATCCTAATCTACTGGCTGCTCAGACAGAGATTCAAACACATGAGAGGAATAATTCTTATCAAGGGAAAGGATGACTGCCTTACCCTCAACAAAAAGTATCATGTACAAGCACGCGACTATTAATCTAACAACATGTGTGAAAACGTGCGCTGGATAGATACAGAAGGCGTGTACATGTGGGTTGACCTTGTACAGGCCGCATGTATCTCTAAACTCTGAGAAAAAATGAAAATAGACAGACCAAACCAGGAAGAGACCACTGATATTGATAATCAAGATCCCTTGAAAGGCTTGGACACTCTTTTTAACAGAAAAACAAATAATGTAAGGAAAAATGATAAAGCAAAAACAATCTGAGATAGGACTGCAAACAACCAAGACTCAGACAAAATTCCAGAAAACCCCCTGAGAATGTGTGATTCTGACAGGGAAGAGGTTGACTGCCTCTGAAGTTCTTTGAACTCTACTCGTTACTACTACTTCTTCAGCTAGTGTTCGCATGCGGGCTGTAAGAGAGTAGGGCACGGGTACATGCGTGCAGACCTTATGCAGGCCATGTGTACCTCTATGGGTCCCGAAAAACACAGCCAAGAAAATCAGAGAAAGATGTTATGGAAAACCATATTCTCTACTAGCTCAGACCTTACATAAACTAAAAGAAAAAACAGGCAAGACAAACTAGTCTTTAAAACTACCCAAAAACTAAATAAAATTCCAGGAACCCTAGAGAGTCTCCCCAATATGGCCGCCAATTCTGTTGTGAGGGAAATCTCCCTACGGACTAGAAAATAGAGTTCAGACTTTGCATGCAGATATGACCGAAGAAAAACTACTTTCTACCTTCATCCCTAGATTTAAATCCCCTTTTCTTAGTAAATTCAAGGAAATATCAACCTACCTTGTTCTCGACATTTGATGTCGATCCTCCATTGTACTTGATTACTTGTTCGTAATACTCCTTCCAAAGTTGACCTGCATACAAGACAAGAAACAACTACACATGCATCCTACTTATATACTAACGGGTTAGAAATCCAAACATATACTAATCAAACTATAAAAAGTTCATGAATTGGGACCAAAAAATCATTTTCTTTATTACTTTGAATGAGTCAACTTACAAAAGTTGAGATCACCCACCGCTCCGCGAACCTGATCCTGGGATCCTCTTCTACTATCCTCCAACTGCTTTGCTTTGTATCTCCTTTGGCATTAGGAAAGGCTAAAGGGTTGGGACAATGGGAATACGCAAATGGGCAGAGTTTCTTTGCTATATTTTTCCTCCTCTAAATGGGACCCCTATCCCTTCTTTTATAGGCTAGAAGGAGCTAGGTATTTGGACGAACCCTTGGCCATGCATGGCCAGGAGTTTCAGTTAACTCACCCATAGCTTTTGTGTTCCGTCGGCTTCATGCTTTTGTCGGTCCACATGGGTTGTTTTGGGTCAGCCAACGTGTACACGCATGCAGTGATGGAGTAGGGTGCCTAGGCCTTTATAAAAGAGGATTTTCAAAGAGTTGTTCAACAGTTCTTTGGCAAAGAAGGGATATGAGATGGCCTGATGCCAGGTAAGCATGTGTGGTGCAATTTAGGGTTATAACACACTGCCACACCAAGTAGCACACAGATACTTGATTAGTGACATATAGTCACAATCAGTGGAACACATCCACCATAATAGTATACATCTATTGTCCAGAGACATAATGTCTCCATAAAAATCATATCATCTGATGTCAACCTGCATAGAAAAACATTTTTATGATATAAACTGAATCATATGGGCCATTGTTACACTCACATCTGTCATATTTGGAAGAGCGTATTCCCTCAGAAGGTAAAACATCAATGATGAGCTATCTGAACTATTATTCTTAAGCAAGGAAGAATAACTATCCCTATTTTTGAGCCTGGGCCATTCTTCTGGCACTAAAAAAAGTGCAACCTGGAGAGAATGAATTTTCCCTAGGGAATGTCTGTCCCTGGTTGTTGAACTTGGACCATTCACCTATCTGGGCCATTCGTCCGGCACTAAAGAAAGTGAAAACTAGAGAAAATGAATCTTCCCTAGGGAATGAATGTCCGGACCATTTCCTAAGGAAATGACTATCCTGCACCAACCTCCAAAAAAAACCATTCTTCAAAATTGCTCACAACTGTGAGCTTCGAAAGAATGACTGTCTGGTGAGGCGTTCTAGTCTTCTTGAGCACTACTAGGAGTTATCTTCAAGAAGAGAGACTATCCTAGACCATTACCCATGTTAACGACAATGGGAATCATTGTCTATGGTACATAAAAAATCCATCGAACCATTTTCATTACGAAAATGATTGTTCTATCTGGACCATTTTCCGAACTGCAAAATGCCCGTCCGTCAGAAATCTCAAACCATTTTCTGAACTGGAAAGGAATTGCTCATCCTAGACCATTTTTCAAACTTGAAAAATGAATGTCCATAAATCAATAACATATAGTGCTCCCTCCCAACCTGGGAGTCATCTCTTTCTTTTTCAATAAGGAAGTCGTCTCCTACGAGCTCCAGTTTGAGTACGCAAAATATTTCATCTTGCAGATAGGTTTTACCAAAATGTCTGCTTATTTTCTCATCTGTGGAGATATATATTAGAGAACCACTTTTTCTTTTATGGACTTCATCATGGAGAATGTAATGCTTGATCTCACTGTACTTTGGTCTTTCTGGAACATTGGTTTTATCTGAAGGCTTCATATAGCTCTGATCAATATAGTATATCATTATTGGATTCATATTTTGTTTCCTATTGGCTCATAACATCGTGGAAAGTGTCAAAATGGAACATATCCAAGTGGTACTTTTTCTACCATTATGAGAGTTTGTCATGGATTATCAATCCATCATCCTGAGTTTTTGAGTAACCATTCTGATACAATATCTTTGTTATATAAAATTAGTAAAGGGGAATTTCTCATGAATAAAGGATCAATAGCCAAGCAAGGCTAATGAACCAAGCAAGAAGTAACCAAAGCTGATCAGAGAGTCCAACCCAGAAATATAGAAATTATAGAATTCAGAACTAGCAGCAAGACTTTCTCCATGACTTGCGCACAAGACTATCCAACTACAGTGTGCACAAGTGTCTCTCTGTGATTTTGAGAGTTGTGTGTAAAGTAAAGACTGGCGCCCTATATTTATACTAGTTTTGGTAGTCGGACTGGGCCGACTTCTCATTCTGGGTACTAATTAATTCATATTAATTATCTCTCTTAGCCGACATCTCTTCTAGGGTTACATTCACTTCTTTTCTTTCTTCTGGAATATTCTAATCTTGTCAAAGGTCACAATGGAGGTTGATAGCTCCCAAAGCTACCATAATATCAACAATCTAGCCACTTATGAGGGGTAGTGCCTCGAAATAGGCATAAGTTATGTGATGTATTATTTAAAAAGGGGTCATGTACTGGGTGTATACAACAACCATAAGTTAAGATGACTTCTTAGGCCATTTTTTGTTGGCATACATAACGTACAACATTGTCTGGCCACTGATGACGGGTAGCGCCCCGAAACAAGCATAAGTTCTTCGATGTATTATTTAAAAAGGGTTCGTGCACTAGGTATCTACAACAACCATAATTTAAGATGATTTATTACACTCTTTGTAGTTGACATACAAAACGTACAAAATATCTGGCCATTGATGAGGGATAACACCTCAAAACATGTGTTAGTTATGCTATGTATTATTGAAAAATGGATTGTGCATTGGTTGGACACAACAGTGGTGACTTAAGATGATTTCTTATGCCCCTTTTAGTTGGCATACAGAATGTACAAGACTGTCTAGCCATTGATGAGGGGTAGCACCTCGAAATAGAGGTGAATTCTACATTGTATTATTTAAAAAGGGGTCCTGCACTGGGTGGCTACAATATTCATAACTTAAGATGATTTCTTACACCCTTTGAAGTTGTCATACAAAACATACAACATTATATGGCCACTGATGAAGGGTAGTTCTCCTAAACAGACGTGAGTTCCATGATATATTATTTAAAACAGGGTCCTACATTGGATGGATAAAACAACCGTAACTTAAAATGATTTATTAGGCCCTTTGTAATTGGAATACATAATGTGTAGAACTATCTGACCACTGGTGAGGGACAACACCCTGAAACAAGCATGAGTTTTACAATAAATTATTTATAAAGAGATCCTACACTGGATGGCTACAACAGTTGTAACGTAAGATGATTTTTGTAGGCCCTTTGCAGTTGGCATACATAACGTACAACACTGTCTGTCCAATGATGAGGGAAAGCACCCTGAAATAGGCATGAGTTTTGCTATGTATTATTTAAAAAAGGGTCTTGCACTGGGTGGCTATAGCAGTCGTAACTTAAGATGCTTTCTTAGGCCCTTTGCAGGCATCCATAACTTAATATAATTTCTTAGGCCCTCTACAGTTGGCATTCAAAACATACATCACTATCAAGGTTTTAAGTTCTCAAGTTTCTTTCATCCTGGATATCCTAATTCAACACAGGACTACTATGCGATAGGCTCACGATGATATGGATGCTCTTCATTCCCAATTGGAAGCTATTCAAGATTGGTCCCCATTTGTTTCTACAATGCCATTGCGAGATCCGACATTGAATGCCTCTCTCCCTCAATTGGAAGCCCTCTTCCATATTTGAAAATTCCAACAGATGACCTAGAGAAAGGAAGATTCAGATTCTAGAATCCCCCCTAAGCCTGGTATTTAATGTATTATTTCTATCTTCTCATCATTGGAATCTTATAAAGAATTTTCTCTGTGTGGCATTGTACATGATTCTGTGTTAAAGAATATTTGGTGTTTTTTGTTGTAGTCAAGTTAAGAATATCCTTTGAGCCTCAAAATATTACTATAATTTTTCTGGGCTCTTTTTATTGTACATTTTGTAAGCCTCGACTGCACCTTTTTTATAATATAAATCTCCCAATTGTTGTGAAAAAAAATAAGAGTGAGGAGGTCCAATTATTATTCTTCTAGACATAAGGTTGTCTCATGGTTTAGGTAAATTGGAAAGGCACTTGTGTATTGATTCAATACATTGTTGTATTTTAGGAGAATTTGGAAGTTTAACATGTTGAAAATTTCTTTTATAACTAGATTCTTGTCGAATGATTATGGGCATAATATAGTGGTGATTTATGTTATCCATGAATATTATCACTCTCAATCTAAACATTTGTTCCATGAGTTGTTCAGTCCATTGAATTATGTTGGCACCCAATTTTTTGGGTTCAGTTTTGCGTGTGTGCACAAATGAAGTTGTGTACACTCATTCCATAGTTTTACACATACCTAAGGAAAGGTGTGAGGAATGACATAGAGTGCGATCTGGACCAAGTTTTGTCACTTTCCCTGGAAACCAAGAAGATTTCCACCAGAATCAAGAAATGAATCATCGGTAAATCTCCCTGGATGATTACTGCCAACAACATACGATGATGTGGGAAGACTAGAGGATGATTTGGCCAGGAAGTTAAGATTTCCATTGATACAGGAAGTCTATGTGGAGTGTTGGTAGACACCAGAAGCATGTGAGGAAACTTTTTCATACAAATGAGTGGATCAGAGTAGAAAGAGACAACTATCCATAATAGATAAAGATATAAAAGGAATCACTAATATCATAAATAAGTCTATCTTGTTAGACTAGTGATATATTGAGGGAAAGAGATTCATTTATTCTTCAGTATCGAGCTCGCTCTAAGGTTATAATACTGCAATGTTTTGAGTATATTTTTGTGTCTATGTGTGTCCTAGTGTTAAGCAAAGGTTTAATGCATAGCATATTGTAATTCTGAGGGTTTATATAGAGAATATATGAAGTTCTATGTCTATCATGTGTAGCTATCATGCACAATGTATATCTATGTTGTGATTAAATGATTCTAGTAATAAAAATGCAACAGTTCTGACCCATTTTGTGTTTATCATGTATGAGATGAATATGTGTGTGTATTGTTTTAATTTTTAGTCCTAAGTAATCTATGATATATGAGCTACATGGATGACAATCATGATGACTCATCATGTTTTTAGCCTTCATCCTTGTCACAAGGCCTTATCGTCTCTGCGATCCTCTCTGCATCTCGAGTGAGACCTTCCTCGACCTTGGCCGAGGATTGATATGCCGGTACTCTGGTGTTTTTGTTGGAAAAATATGGAAGAACCCTGGGTCTAAACTCCCTAGTATTAAGAAGGATGTGCACAACCATGGATTAAAACATACAGCAAATGACTCCATTGCCTAGACCTGAAATTCTTGTTAGGAATGATGATGACAAGAAATGAGGTCGCATCCATCAAAGGAGGAGATCCAAGATTGGGTCGAGGAAAAAGAAATTGACTTTTCCCTACAAGAGACTCAAGGATTGAAGGTGAATGCAAAGAAATGGAAATACATGTATATTTACTTGGATATGCATGAGCTCTTCTTTGTTGAATTTCCTTATATGTTGCATGAATGGATAAAAAGGAAAGATGCTACCAATTCTCTAGTGTGGCCATTGGAGTCAGTGGTTTTGGATCAATCCAAGCTTGATGAATTTAAAGTGTTGGATAACAAGTGGACTCAGACTATCAACTTCTAGTTTTCTTGAGGAAAAGAAGGCTACATAGTTGAATTCATCATCGAATACACTGATTATTTCAGCGAAGTGGAAAGAAAATTTGCAGAAGGATTGAGAAGGAATATGCTGGAAGAAATTCCTCTTTGGATAAAAATGTTGTTCATGGAGAAGGGGATGGTGGGGATGGAGCCTGATCGAAAGGCCAAGGAAACTGCCGTAGTGGGGGGGGGGGGGGGTGAAAAGATAAGGGAAAGTCAAAAAAGAGAGAAGATGGATCTGTTGAGGAGGATCTAGAAATTGTCAAGATGAGGTGAGGTATGGAATGGACCTAGAAGAGAAGAGGAGAAAAAGATCCTATAGGTATGCAAGAAGAGTTAAGATAATATTAAGAGTAGAAGAGAAAGGTGGAAAAGAATTAACCAGGAGCGCAAAATGAGGGGTCGGGTCCAATATGAAGATAAGATAAATCTCACCATGTAGTAGTGAGGGAGTTCATGTTGCACCAGAGTAAAGCACAGACAAAGATAATCCTGCAAAGAGGCATGGCATAGAGGAGATGGTACCCAATAGGGATACTAGTAGTGATACTAGTAAAGACCTAGATGACGAAATCCACACCCATTCGTTGTTGTGGTGTGCCACAACCTTAGAAGAAGATGAAGCATAGAGTAGTGGTGCATTGATAAGAATATAGGATGGTCTGTGGAGTAGCAGTGTGTTGTTTGGATAAGGTGATTGTGAAAAAAGTGATAGTGCACATATTGGACCAAGAGACAAAGAAAAAATTTGTAGTGCATAGATTGGCCTAGAAGACAGAGTGCACATTTGCAGTGCACAATTAGGACAAGAAGGTGGAGAATAGAGTGTTGGTGTGCTAGAAAAAGAGGAAGATGGAGGATCCCCTAGTGGTAGGGGAGACAAATTGACAATACTAGATGGTGTTTCATAGATGCAAGTAGATAACTCTTTGCGTCACCTTGCGAGAATTTTTAGAAGAAGGTGGAATTTCCCCCCCTTTGTACCACCCCCCTTGTGCATTTTTAATCAAGAGGAAAACACAACATACAATGAAGAGATTGGGTTAGAAGAAAGAGAAGAAGAAGAGAGAAGTAGAGAGATGAGTGAAGAAGACAGTAAATTCAGTAATACTTTACCCCAAGAAATAGTGGTGTGGAAAAATCCATCCTCTAGCAGTCAGTGAAGAAGAGCTAGACCAAGTTTCAAGATGGTGAATCAAGATAGTAAATTGAGATTATTCATGTTCCATGGAACGAGTAAGAATTATGTAGAGCAAAATTGGTTCACCTGTGAAGCAATCTGGTTTGTAAAGAGAATTACAGATGAAGCATCCAAAATCACGTAGTTGAAGACCACATTCAGGGACAGAGCCTTGACATGGTATATGAATTATAAGGCTATTGCGCTAGTGGTATAGGTAATTTCCCTGGCCAATATCAAGAAATATATACATAGGGAATTCCAAAATCCTAAATTAGAATCCAAATGCATTAGGAAGATAAAAGAGATCAACCAGAAGGAAGTAGAAATCGTCCAGGATTATGACCAACGATGTAATTGTTAGAAAGTAATAGGTGTTCTCATTTAACCATAGAAAATATAACAATATTGTCACCCAACCATAGGCTGAAGCCACCCCCGAGCACCTTAACCTTGACAAAGAATGATTCTGGAAGCAATACAATATCCAACCAAGGCTAATGCACCAAGAAAAGATAACCAAGACTGATCAGAAAGTTCAACCATAACCAATAGAAAGTCTGAGCCTAAACCAGGAATACAGATTGAAATAGTTGTTGGTTGTAGTTGTTCCCCATACTTTTGCACTTGCTCATTTTTTGTAGTAGACACTTCTTCACTACTGAAATTTCGAGTTGTTATGTACAAAATGAGTTCTAGCTACTTGTATTTATACTGTTTTCCTGAGTTGTTTAGGCCTAATTATCATTCTGGAGGCTAAATACTTAACATTAAATATTTCCTTGAGCTGACTTGTCTTCTAGGGTTACATTTAATGCTTTAGGGTTTCTTCTTGCTTCCCAGAATATTATATTCTCACAAGGGTTACATGTGGAGGTAAATACCTCTCACAACTACCATAATAACAACACTCCCTCCTAGCTAGGGAGGTATTGAAGGCAATGGTCTTGAGCACAAACATACCATTCAACCGGTAAAATCATCATAGCCATAGAGACTATCTCATGATTAGATCGTGAGCACCATCATCACTATCATCTGATAGCATCAATTACATCATCTCTCAAAGATATACTTTATCTCAGTAATCAGACATGATGTTGAAGGAGTTACTCACTCCATAGAATGATACAAGGACCATTCTTCTAATCCGGAAATACGTCCTAGAAGAATGACTGACCCAACAGAGATAAAAACTATGCCATGGACTATAGAGACCATTCCTATAGGAATGTCAATCTAGGCTTATTTTATAATCAATTTATAGAGATTTGTCTCAACCTATATGCCTTAGAAAATATAAAAAAAAATGATAATATACATGGTAATCAGAACATTGTCATTCAATAGAACACAAATCTGTCTATGCATAGTAGTACACACCTACAATCCATTGGTACACTGCCAAACCAATTAGCACATAGCTACTTAATCAGTGACACATAGTCACAAACAGTGGAACAAATCCACCATAGTAGCATACATCTAATATCCAGAGACATACAATATCCATAGCAATCATATCATCTGATATCAACCTGCATAGAAAAAAAAATAATGTCATGATATAAACTGAGTCATCTGGTCCATTCTTCCACTCACATCTATGAGATTTGGAAGAACATCTTTCCTCAGAAGGTAAAACATCATCCATGAGCTATCTGGACTATTCTTCTCAAGCATACAAGAATTATTGTCATGATTTATGAGCCTGGATCATTCACCTAAATGGGCCATTCCTTCGGCACTAAACAAAGTGCAACCTGGAGAGAATGATTCTACCCTAGGGAATGCATGTCCATGATTTCTTAAACTGGACCATTCACCTAATTGGGCCATTCCTCTGAAACTAAACAAAGTAAAACCTGGAGAGAATGAGTATTCCCTAGGGAATGATTTCCCTGCACCAACTTCCAAAATAGACCATTCTTCGAAACTGCTCACAACTGTGAACATCGAAAGAATGACCGCCTAGCGAGGCAGACCATTCTACTTGACCACTACTGAGAGTGATTGTCAAAAAGAAATATTGTCCTATAACATTCCCCCACACTGGCCACAAGGGGACTCGTTGTTTATGGTACATCATCAATCTATCGAACCATTTTCATTATGAAAATGACCATCTGATCTTGACCGTTTTCTGAACTAGAAAATGCCTGTCCGTCGGAAATCTCAAACCACTTTTCGAAATGGAAAGGAACTGCTCATTCTGGATTGTCCATAAATCAATAACACATTATTTCTCCCTCCAAACATGGGATTCATCTCTTCCCTTTTCAATAATAAAGTTGTATTCATGAGCTCTAGCTTGTTTCTTGAGTACATAAACTTTTTCCATCTTGGACAGAGGCTTTACCAAAATATCTACTATCTACTCATCTATGGAGATATATTGGAGAACCACTTCTCTTTTCTAGACCTCACAATGAATAATTTAATGCTTGATCTCAATATACTTTAGTATTTTTGGAACACTGGTTTTTCTCTAAAGGATTCATATTGCTCTGATCATTACAATATATCATGGTTGGATTTAGTTCTTTTGTTTTTTGCTAGTTCATGACATCGTGGCAAGGCTCAAACTAGAACATATCCAAGTGGAACCTCTTTTTTCATCACGAGAGTTTGTCATGTATTAGAAATCCATCATCCTGGACTTCTAAGTAACCATTCTCATGCAATATATTTGTTATAGAAAGTTTTCACCACACTTATGTTGTGCATTAGAGGCTTTGCACCATGTTGCTTGAATATCTACAAGATCTTAATCCATCTGCATACAAGATCCTCTTTCTAGTATACCTCAAATCCTTGAGGTTTCTCTACATACACTTCTTTGTTCAATTTCTCTGTTGAGGAGAACAATCCTTACATTCATTTGATGTAAACTCCAACCCATGGATATTGTAGGAGATATAATGGTGTAGGTAGAGGTATGTCTAGTTACTGGAACAAGCTATCATCATAGTCTTCTCCCTCCATATGGGAGAACCTTTAGTTATGGATCTCGCAATGCTTCCATTAATAAGTCTTCCATACATTGTTCTTCATCACAACTTCCATTTCTTATTCTTGATTGCTTCTAGTGGGTTCAAACCAAGCTGGTACTCTTGTGATTCTTGATATAATGATTGGTTGTTCTGGATTTTATTTCTCTCTTGGAATCTTCATGTCCTTCCTCATGTTTATATTTAGCTCTTAGCTCCATGCAATTTTCTATAGATTCCATGCCCTGAATATTACAACTTCTTCCTTTCATCATAGGATCATGGATGTGGATGGAAAACCAGGGATACTTTAAGGCTTCTTTTTCCGAAGAAGACTTCTTCTAAAGTCAAACTGAACACATGTTGCTTTTCATGGTTGCCACCATTAATGGGAACATGGATAGATACTTCATAATCCTTGATGGATCATATTATTTATGATTAGCTCCATCTTAATCCTTGCTTCATGCATGAATGCATTCTCTTCTTTTGGAATTATATAATCGACTGCCTCCAACTAAGAGAGTTTGTGCTTCCGTCTGCATCCTTATTTCCTTCTGCAAAGTGTCACAGGTCATTTTCGAATTTCTCTTGATTGTTGAATTCTTTCTATTTTTACGTCTTCCATGTTTCTTCAAGTTTGATTATGATTTAGTCTTATCTTGCAGCTGTTACTTATGTTAATAGATTCCACATGAATTGTTACCAAGGGTTGTCGATGTACTTCATCTTGTCATGTTTATTTATTGACTTGTAGTCATCATGATAGCAATCTGTATCTTGTTATTCTTCCATAGGTATTGTTTCCCTTTGAACATATTATCTTCTAAGAAATAGATATGCAGGATATGTACAAAAATTATGTAAATATGGTATGTACAAGAATTATGAAGAATATTGTTACCTTGTCTTAGAAGAAGAAGTATGTGTTATCCTGCTTGGCCTTCTTTGAGGGTTCCCTTTCTTTGGCAACTGATGCTTTGTGTGTTTCCTTCCTTTTCTTTAACTCGGGACAATGATTCTTGTAGTGACCATATTTTTGAAAGTTGAAGCATTGTATTTTTGACATATCTTTCTCTTGATTTGATTTCTTCCTTGA
>JZKD02S1732058.1:36453-48549 GCA_000966675.3 Picea glauca | reverse complement strand
CTAGACCCAGTCCCTGAGTCAGGGTGATATCTCCTTGAGCCTTTATCTCCATTCGATCATCCCTTTATAAAAAAATCGTGACATTAAATTGATGGGTGTCGGGCTCTGCTCCTGCAAGCAATCCAAGAGTGACTCTTGACGCTAATAGGCGTGAATACTAGTATTGATCTAAATATCATACCATTGGGGTTCTATGATATTCTGATTAGAATGGATTGGTTGGACAAGCATCATGTTGTCCTAAATTGTCATAATATGATATTTACATGTCTTGATGGAAATGGAAAACAGAGCACTATGAAAGGAGTTCTAAGACCCATCTCTATAAGGGAGATTTCAGCCTTACGTCTAAAAATATGTTTTAGTAAAGGATGTCAATTGTATGCAAATCACGTGGAAGAGCTAGATAATACAAAAGGGCCAAGCCTCAAAGATTTCTCGATACTATAAGAATTTGAAGATGTATTCCAAGAAATACCTGGATTACCACCAAGAAGGGAGATAGATTTCTCAATTGATTCAGTGCCAAGAGTTGCCCCAATGTCAAAAACACCTTACAGAATGATCACACCAAATTTAAACGAATTATAAATGAAGTTGGAGGAATTTTTGAAGAAAGGCTACATACATCCAAGTGTTTCACCTTGGGGAGCATCGGTACTTTTTGTCAAAAATAAGGATGGAACCTTGAGGCTATGTATTAACTTCTGACAACTGAACAAGTACACTATAAAGAACAAGTATCCTATACCCCAAATTGATGACCTCTTTTATCAGCTAAGAGGAGCAAAGATATTCTCAAATATTGACCTGAGGGCAGGATACCATCAGGTAAGAATCAGGGAAGAAAACATTCATAAGATAGCCTTTAGGACCAAGTATGGGCATTATGAATTTGTAGTGGTGCCATTTGAACTGACCAATGCACCAACTGTCTTCATGTGCTTAATGAACGGCATATTCATAAATTATTTGGATAATTTTGTCATAGTATTCCTGGATGACATACTTATATATTCTAAGTCTGAAGAGGAGCATGAACATCACTTAAGACTAGTATTGCCAGTATTGAGAGAACATCAGTTGTATGCCAAGTTGAGTAAGTGTTATTTTTATCAAAAGCAGATCCATTACTTCGGACACATTATTTCAGAGTAGGGCATAGCAGTATATCCAGAGAAGATCGAAGCCATTAGAGGATGTCCAACACCCAGAAATGTGTCAGGCGTCAGATCTTTTATCGGATTAGCTAGCTACTATAGAAGGTTCATAGTAGGGTTCTCTAAGATTTCTCATCCCATCACTTCTTTGCAAAAGAAAGGAACTAAATTTGAATGGACACTCAAGTGTGAAAATAATTTTAATCTGTTGAACGAATTACTTACTAGTGCACCTGTGTTAAAGATTGTTGACCCAAATGAAAGTTGTGTGGTATGTACAGATGCATGTAAGGAAGGACTTGGGGTAGTCCTCATGCAAAATGGACATGTCATTGGATATGAGTCCAGAAAGCTTAAGGAACATGAGAGGAACTATGCCACGCATGACTTGGAACTTGCCTCCATTGTTCACGCCTTGAGGATGTGGAGGCATTATCTCATTGGGAAGAAATTAGAATTAAGGATAGACCACATTGGCCTAAAGTATATTTTTGAACAACCAACATTGAATTCCAGGAAAACAAGATGGCTGAAATTTTTAAGTGAATATGACTTTGATATTAAGCATATCAAGGGTAAGGAGAATAAATTTGTCGATGCACTTAGTAGAAGAGTGCATACCATGCATGCTACTGCTGTCAGTATGCATCAGTCAGACTTGAAGAACATAATTTTAGATGGTATTTTTATAGATCGGCATTACCTACAAGTAAAGGGAATCTTACAATAAGGAGATGTACAATAGAAAATAAAGGAGTATGAGATAAAGGAAGATAGATTACTCATGGATAAAAATAGAATCTATGTTCCTAGTTCTGGAGAACTAAGGAATTTGGTACTAAAGGAAATGCATGATGTTCCTTATGCTAGACATCCCAGTTACCAGAAAACAATTACACTAGTAAGAGGCCAGTTATTTTGGCCGAGAATGAAGAAGGATGTTTTCTATTACATTGCTCGATGTATGGAATGTTATAAGGTGAAGGCTGAGCATAGGCACCATGAGGGTTTGTTGCAACCATTGCCAATCCCAGAGAAGAAATGGGAACTGATCACCATGGATTTCATCACAGGATTACCCAAAACAAATAAGCAACATGATTCAATCATGGTGGTGGTTGAAAAATTAACAAAGGCTGGGAATTTTGTGCCTATGAAGACAACACATACAACGACTAATATTGCAGAAATTTTCATGAAGGAAATTGCTAGGTTGCAGGGGATACCTAGGAAAATCATCTCAGACGAAGATACGAAGTTTACCTCCAATTTCTGGAGGGGATTGTTCAAAGGATTTGGCATAAATCTAAACTTTAGAACATCATATAATCCCCAGATAGATGGGAAAATAGAGAGAGTCAATCGAATAATTGAAGATATGTTGAGAATGTATGTGATGGATAAGCCATCTAAGTAGGAAGATTACTTACACTCGGTTGAGTTTGCATATAAGAATGGGTATCAAGATTCATTAAGAATGAGCCCATTTGAATCCTTGTATGGTAGGAAATGTGACACTCCAGTAAGCTGGGACAACCCAGCAGATAGAGTGGTCTTGGGACGGAGTTTATCAAGGACATAGAAGACCAGGTGGTTAAGATCAAGCAAAATTTAAAGGCATCTCGAGATAGACAGAAAGTTTATGCAGACAAGAACATAATGTATAGAGAATTTAAAGTAGGGGAGCATGTACTTTTGAAAGTGAAGCCCAAGAAAAGCTCTTTGAAATTGGGTTGTTGTACAAAGCTAGCAGCCAGATTATGTGCTCCATTTGAAATATTGGACAAAATAAGGCTAGTTGCATACATGATTGTATTGCTTGCTTCCATGAATGTGCATAATGTATTTCATGTCTCTTTACTAAAGAAATGTGTACATGATCCTAACCATGTTATTGATTGGCATCTGATTTAAGTAGAGACAGAGGGATATTTTCAGGTTCATCCGGTGCAGGTATTGGAAAGAAAAGTCAAAATGCTTCGGAATCGAGTTATAGAGATGGTAAAATTTCAGTGGACCTGCTAGGGTCCTGAATATGCTACCTAGGAGCATGAAGATGCCATGTGGGTAGAGTACCTGCAACTTTTTGAATAAATTTGAGATTTTGATCTCTATTTTGTATATGCACTAAGGAGAGTGCCAAAATAATTGGGAGGGGATGTGACACCCTAGGTTGTGAACCCCCATTTTTAAATAATGTATTGTTACAATGTTGAGAGGCTAGGGTTCCCAGATAATTATTAAAAGGCCAGTGTGCCCAAGACATGTAATGTTTTTATCATTATTAATAATAAATACATGGATGGATGCTAGATGGACAAGGACTAGAGTTATAGGGGGCTATGATTCCACAAGAGAGGGCGCTTGAGGGGCTAAGTGTTTATTCCTATGTTGATTACTCTTTTTGCCTAAGGGAGGGGATCGGTTATGTGAGATTCTTGGGGAAGCCCAGAAGATTCTTGATTCCCCATGAAGTTACTTAAACTCACCTTTGGTATGATGGGCGGATTCAACTGATGGATTGTTCACTAATTTTCTTGTATGTTCATTCATTTCCCTCGCGCACTTTCATGCACCAACTTACCCATTCATTGATCCATCCTCATTCTCATCTTAGCTTGGGAAAGGGAACCAAACTGCTAAATATTATCCATGGGATAGTTGGTTGTAGTGGTCACTGGTGTGATTCAGCTATGATTTGAGGCCTGCATATATGAGATGTGTTTGCCTATGTCTAGCGTTGCTCACAACTGTGAGTCCTAAGATTTCCATCATTGATATTCTGGACTAGTTGTGTCGGAGCCCGAATAAGGAGAAGGACTGCCTAAGGGACTGCATGGAAAATAAGGGTGGAGGTCCTTTCTCTCAGGTGGTGCAAGCTGGGTAGAAGAGAGTTGGGTACTTGGATTGTTGTGAGAGCTGGGAAGCCTGTGAGATATTGGGTGTTGATTGGTATGAGAAGCCAAGTAACACTTTGGAACCATCCTTGTGGATTCATAGCCCTGGATCAGGGGTGACGCTATTGTTGAGATTTGGAACACTAGTGTCTATGGTTGGGTGGAATGTCCTTGGTCTGCAGCCAGTTGGTGTCATATTTGATAAAGATAAGTTCTCTCTGTTATGGAAACAATTGCATGTATATGAATGTATTTTCCGATGTATATTAAACTATCGTTTAATTGAATATTTAGACTATGCATGCTTGCTGACTACTGTTGTGCATGTCATTAAAGTCTTTCCTTTTATGCGTCCTTAAATTTTAAAAAGGTATCTGTAAGAGAAAGAATTCCAAGGGGGGGCTTGAAGGTAGCATACCCCGGCCTGTGGGTAGCTGAGTATGTTACAAGTGGAAGGACATGAATACCAACTATAACATGGTGCATGTTGATATGCGCAAGAACAAGAAGAAGAATGAGGAGGATGACACCCAAGTAGTAACCTGCAAAGGGTAAAAGACAAGAGCAGACTTTGAGCATGGTTAAGGATCAGGTCAAAATACAAACAAAAATATAAGGGAAGCACCTCATCCCCCTCCAAAGTTTGATGTTTCTCAACAAAATCATTTTTTGCGTGAAGCACAAAGAGCTCTCAAAGAAGAAAGAGCGTGCAAGGAGCTACAATGAGTGAATCACAGGTCTCTTGAAGAGGCTCAAATCTAGGAAGAACTTCATAGGGTGACATAAAGGTCATTGGAAGAGGCTTGTATCCATGAAGTGGTACAATGGGTGACTTAGATGTCATTGGATGAAGCTTTCATGTGCGAGGAATTTCAATGTGCTACGAAAATATATTTGGAGGAGGCTCACATGTGCGATGAAATAAAGAACATGACCCAAAGATCGATAGAGGAAGCTCACAAAAAGACTAAGTTGTGATGAACTAAGAAAAAATAATATGAAGAACAATGCCTAGAGGAATTGCAATGCATAATATGCGTAGAATCCTTGTGCAACTTAGGTCACATGGAAGACGTCAAAGATCAAGTAAATATTTTCTTACATTGGTGTTTTTCATTTCTTAAATATATAGAAGCTACAAGTAAGTTGACCCAGATGTTAGCTACTTGCATAAAATACTAAGGAGTGGATCCCACCATATTTTCTCTGCTACCAGAAAGGGATGTATGTCAGGTCAACAAGCAAAAGTGCACTAGTTGAGAATGTAATATGACAAAAGAGATTGGTGGGTATGACATGGATGGATCCATGTTGGATCTGGGATCCAATGTGAATATTTTACCGAAGAAATATTGGGAGGTGATGGGTAAGCCTAAGTTGGTCTAGTCACCCATCCAACTCCAATAGGCCAATCAATACAAGATCTACTTAATAGGTCGTCTAGAGCAAGTAGAGTTCAACATAGTAGGAGTGAAATCAAATACCGAATTTGAGATCATCGAGATTATGGATTAATCTGATCCATATCCTTCAATACTGGGGATTGATTAGGCCTTCAACAATGATAGGATGTTAAACTTGAAGAAGATGAAAATGTTCTTTGAAACAAACACCCTACATGTGGTCATGCCATTGGATCCATATGAAAATGACTTTTATAATGAGCCTGTGGATGAGAATGCATGGAGATGAATCATTGAAAATATTTACAATATCACGGGGTGTAGGGAGGACTAGATCAACCCCACCATAGACAAAGAATTAAACTAGAAAAGTGTCAAGTCTTATGACATAGATTTTGAGGATGCCATGGAGAGTTGGAAAAATAAGATCTATGAAGTTTCCACTCGTATATGCATGAGGATAACAAAAATAATATGATGGATTGGGTCTGAGCTGTGTGATGCCCCATGGTTTGATGGAATAGGGTTAGTGGAGACATTCTTGATATAGATAGAGAAAATTATTCCCATGGAGCAGATACTTTAGGCCATAGATGTAGTGATTTGAGGGACACCTGTGTGGTGGTGGGTGACACACCACCAAAATATTCAGAGTTGGGCGCAGGTAGAAGAGTTCATAAATATTTGATTCCAGTCCATTGTTGATTTTGAGATCGAAAACCGATACAAGGGCATCAAGGAACCTCAAGAACACATTTCTTTCTGTGAACAATGTTGGACCTCTAATAAAATTCCTCAATCCCAATGGGTCCATCAATTTGTCCACATGATGGACATGGTACCTAGAATTTGGTACATTCACGAGGAACTCAAGAGGAAAACAATTGAGTGGCCCCATATGAGTTCCCAGTTTCTTTCAAGATTTTGTTTCACCATAGAAGATCCTACTCATAGAGAGGCGCTCCGCTAGATTAAGGACTTTATTTTCCTTTGGAAACCAAAGGACATCGCCCCCAGGGTTATCTGATCATACCATCGGTCGGTGGAAAAACTAAAAGAAGCAATACATTGTTGGAATATTGATGTGGAAAATATTGGTGATGATGACCCCCACAACATCCATATCTAAGAGTCATAAGGAGAATAGGCACTAAATGGAAAGGTGGCATATAAAACTGTGCCTGACTATAATGGTCCCATAAAACCAAGAAACACAATATTGGCATTGAAGAAGCACCCAAGATGGCCATTATTGGGATAAGGAGATGGTCACTTAGGTTGTTGACATCCTTAAGGAGTATGAGGACTTATTTCCTCATATATTTTCTCAAATAAAGGGAATTGCAGGATCATTGGGTGTTATGAAGATTCAACTCAAACTCGATGCCAAACCGGTCAAGAGAAGGCCCTATCACTTAAATCCTAAGTATAAAGAAAAGGTCTGCAAATAACTCGATTGAATGTTGGATGTCAGGATAATTGTCCCTATAGAGGAATCTGATTGGATTATCCCTATGTTCATGCAACCTAATAATATAGGGGAAATTTTCATATGTGTCAATCTGAGGAGTATGAATGCAACCTACATCCATGACCCTTTCCCGAATCCATTCATAGATGAGGTGTTGGAAAATGTTGGTGATTGGGAAGCCAACTCATTCATAGATGACTTCTCAGGATATCATTTGTTTGTATCGTAGAGGAAGATCAGACCAAAAGAACCTTTGTGACCAAATGGGGGTCATTCACGTACACATTCATCATTCCCTTTGGCTTGAAAAATTCCCCTGTAGTGTTTTTCTGGATAGTGGTCGCAACCTTTAAGGAATTTTTCCACAAGTTCCTTGAATTATACTTGGATGATTGGACTATGTTTAGTCTGTTAGAATAACATATGCAATCTCTTAGACTAATGTTGGATCGATGTCACCAACTATAGGTCTCTTTGAATTTAAAGAAATTCATCTTTTTTACACCCTTTGATATATTGTTGGGCCACATCATGTGCAATATGGATTGTTGTTGGACCCAACTAATATTTTTTCCATCTTGGATATGGTGGCCCCCACTTCAGTTTGAGAAATGCACACAACATTGGGTTTGACAGGATACTACTAAAATTTCATACAAAATTATGCTCAAATTGCAGCTCCAATGGAAAATATGTTTCACAAGGATATTAAGTATGAATAGACAACGAAATGCCAGCAAGCCTTCTATACCTCAAAGAAAAACTGGTTACTACACCCATTTTTATTTTCCCTGATTGGTCGAAGCTCTTCCATTTCCAGTTCGATTCTTTGTCCAATGCATTGGGCACCATACTTGCACAACCAAGGGAGGGAAACATCGGTTATCTCTATTTTTCCAGTCAGAAGTTATCTGATGCTGAAAATAATTATTTTACTATTGAGCACAAGGGCTTGGCCATGGTATATGCCTTGCAAAAATTTTGCCGCTACTTGTTTGGGTCCACTTTCAAATTATTCACTGATCATTCCACCCTAAATTATTTGGTCAACAAGCCAGTGTTCGGTGGAAGAATCTTCCATTGGTTGCTATTGTTTCAATAATTTGACTTCAAAGTTGTTTTTAAGCTGGGAAAACACAATGTTAGACCAGATCATATGTCATGGTTTCATACTGGGGAAGATGATATAAGCCTCAATGATGAACTCCCAGATGTGAAACTCTTCTGCATCAAAGTCATACCTGATCAATTGGTCAAAATAAAATAATTTATCATCATTGGCCAGGATATTACCAAGCATAATCTTGTGCAATGTCAACAACTGGTGACCCGTAGTGTTGATTATCAGTTGATTGCTAGAAAATTGTATAAGTTGGGCGCAGATGACATCCTACGTCATTGTTCTTTGAAACACAAACAAGAATCTCTCCTATATGAGGCACATGAAGGTATTTTTGGAGGCCACAACTTTGGTAAGGATACCACATGCAAGGTCCTGCACGCAATGCTTTGGTGTCCCTCTCTCTTCGAAGACTATTGCAAACACTGCGATGTATGTCAATGTGTTGGAAAACCCTACCGCGGAGATGAGCTCCTGTTGTTCCCCATGACTGCAATTGATCCCTTTGACAAATGGGAAATATAATTTTTTGGGCCCATCAATATTCATGCGCATCTCACATAGGTGTGCTACATTATTACCGCGACTGAAGACCTATCAAGGTGGGTCGAAGTAACACTAGTCAAGGATTGTAGAAAAAAAAACAATGTTCTTTATATTTAAGAATATCATCACCGAATTTGGATGTCCAAAGGTGATAATGAGTGACCATAAATCACATTTTTTGAATGAAACTATTCAACAACTCACCCAAGGATTCATGATCCATCATCAAAAGAGCACCCATTATCAACCTCAAGCCAACGATGCAATGGAAGCTTTCAACAAAATTTTAGAACATGCTCTAACAAAATTTTGTAATGTGCAGCATGATGAATGGGATCAACACACCCATGTAGTCCTATGGGCCTATCAAACCACATGAAAAAGGATGACGAGTTGCATGCCATTCCAATTGGTATATGGAAAAGAAGCAATCATGCCGCTAGAATTTTTTTTTCCTAGCCTTAAGGTCACCCTCACCACCCAGATGATCGATTATCAGTCCCTTCAACTAGGTTGAACGAGCTAATGGAACTAGAAGAAGACCGTATATGGTCTATTTTAGTCAATTTGTTGAGAAGGCATGGCACGATCAAAAAATCCACCAGTAAATTCTCTAGCCTGGTTGTTTGGTATTATTATATGACAACAAATATTTACACCATCTAGGCAAGCTCCACATGCAATGGTTGGGTCCTTTTTTACTAGTCTACATCAATGAAGTAGGCACTACCAATTTGGAAACCCTACAAGGTCAGCCACTCAAGGGAATCATTAATGAAAGCATGTTGAAGATTTAATATGGACCGCAGGGGGGCGTAGTTGTTTAAACATTTCCAGTCTAATTTTTGAAAAGAGGTAGAATAGATTTAGTGTAGGGTGTACAACAGGTAACATCTCTCATAGTTAGAATAAATTACCTTTTTGAACAACACGGTAGTCACATCATTCAAGAAGATGGATGTGCATGAGTGACAATTTGATCAGGTTTCCATATTTCCAAATCTAGTAGATGCTTTGACATAGCTACTAGGTACAGGTCCAGTCTAACAATTCATGAGGGTCTTTGAAGAGTTTCTTGGCAATCCAATGCATTGAAAGGGAAAGTAATCCAAGTTGGGAAGTTCACACATGCCATGAGTACAAAATCCATTCTACCACCTCTCTCCCTAAGAAGCCTCTTCAGTATGGAGGATCGGGTATATCGATCCCCCCATGAGCCAAATTTCATCGCCACTTTCTACTTATTCTCCAAGCTAACCCCCATCGAACATTATTCCTCCCCTTCTCCCTATTCCCCACCCTCTTATATATATATTTCATCCCTTCGAAGCTCTTTCTAGATTATTTTTCCACATACCTTTCCTTTCTCTAGGATTCCTTGCTACCATGTCATGTCGTAGACTAGTATAATGTCCACACACTATTATTTCTAGTTCGCTTGAGCAATTTCAGAGCTGGCTCTTTCAATTTTATGCTGAATATTAGTCTTTTACCAACTGCTTGACTGCAGTCCCTCCTTTTTCTTTCCTATCCAATATCAACACCAACCACAATATTTCCCTAAACTATGTTTCATCCTTACGTAAACAATTTCCATGCATCATCCACTTTGTTGATAGGAAGGTTCCCCCTTCAATGGATCACCAACATCCCTACTTTTAGTCATTTTCATGGGCACTCCTTTACCAACAATGAGGATGGATCAATTCCATATATCCAACCCCATTGCTACTACCCCATTTCTCACATCTCTCCATAGAATCTCAACCCTCCATAAGAAGAATGATTGAGGCTCTTTGGTCGGCTTGGTCCAAACAAAACAAAAAAATAAGAAGATAATGATGCTTTCTCTTGAGGAACTCTCACTTTTCTTCAACGGTTGGTGTTGGATGGGGAACTTTAATCAGATCCCTCATTCACCTTCACATACACCAATGAAGTTTCCTATCCAAGAAACTAGCCGCAATAACAACTTGCTTTAAAGAAAGATGAGAAACTCTTACTCCAACTTTTTGCCTTAAAAACTTCCAATAGTTAGCTTGAGGACGAGCTAGGTAATAGTGGTGGGGGCCTGTTGGCACCCAAAGTCTTAGTTTCATTTTTGATAGGGTTCACAAATGAATTTTTGCATTCCCATTCCATAGTTTTGCGCATTCTTAAGGAAATGCACGAGAAATTACATAAAGTGCACGTCAGACCAAGTTTTGTCTGATGTGCCAGAAACCAAGAAGATGCCTTCTAGAATCAAGAAAGGAATCATAGAGAAATATCCCTAAATGATTACTTCTAGTAGAATACTAGGATGTGGGATGGCCAGAGGATGATCTGGCTAGGCAATTAACATTTTCATTGATACAAGAAGTCTACATGAAGCGCTGGAAGACACCAGAAGTGTGTGAGGTAGTTTTTTCAGAAAACCGATTGGAGCGGAGTAGAAAAAGATTGTCCTCCACAAAAGAATGATATAAAAGGAATCTATAATATTAGAAATAGGGCTATTTGGTTATACTAGTGAGATATGTGAAAAAGAGATTGATTGAGTCTTCAATATCAAGCTCACTTGATAGTGACCCACCAGGTCGATTTCCCACAGGTGCAGAGTTATAAGTAAACTTTGTTATATCTCAGAGTTATAAGAATAAAATTTGGGCATGCAGAATAATAATACATTTCAAAAGTATACAAGATAAACCCAATTAACACCATTAAACCACACTTAACACCAATTAACACCATTAAACATCCATTGCTCGTAGTTCCCTGTAATGAGGACCATTAATCCGACGACTTGTCCTAGATCTAATATATGTCATTGATTCCTTGCTCGCTCACTTCCATTGATATCTTGAATTGGATTAGTCACCTTTCCTTTATCTTCCTTGCACCTTATAACTCCTGATGCACTCTTGTCTATCGATCTGGCTCTCAAATGGATGGCTAGATCTTACTCTCACCATCGGATATCGATACTTTTACAGATTCCTTTTTACTTCGATCCAATGGTCAAGAATTAACTATGGGGTGATCCTACAGTTATAAGTGATCCTTCCTTCAAGGTAGAATTTGACTCAATTTATATCGTTGATCCTTCCAGTCATCAATGATTAACAACTATTGTAGCTTCTACTACATTTAAACCTGCAACAAACACTCATCTCCTGCCTGCACACAACAACTCTTGAAACCCACAAAAATATTGACTCAATATATCATTCAGTGATACACTGAGATGCCAAATAAACAAAGAAATATTATATTGATGAATCTGTACACAATTTACATAAGGCCATTCTGATCCAGATTATTTTCAGCACAAAATGAGAGCGGGGATATAATAAAGAAATGAACAGAGATGTCTCCAATATCCAATAATATAACATAAATGTATTAGATATGAAACCACAAACACATAGATACATTAATACACAATTTTCTATTAATGAGTGAAAATGTACAAAGACTGTAAGAATACAGAGTGAAAGACTCGCTAGAATGGTGG
>JZKD02S1732058.1:8740-21755 GCA_000966675.3 Picea glauca | reverse complement strand
AGATGGTTTGAGATTGTGATTGCAAAGTTTTAAAGATAGTGTTAATGATTGATTGTGTATAAAATGTTATCATGAGCTATGTCATGAGAATTATATACAATTTTATGTGGTTATTTTTGGGATATTTATTTCAATATTATTGTGAAAGATGATTCATTATTATTTGAAAAGTTAACTCAAGATTTATTAAATGTGTAGAGAATCAAATTTTTTAAATTACAAACCTTCTTTAAAAATATAAAAAACTTGTATAAAAATTTACACTCAAAATTTTAATAATTAAAATTAAGATAAATGTATAATATATAAACTTACTATATTTATATTTAATTTGTGGAGATTCTCTTACTATATGTTAATAAACCTATCATGTTTAATTTATTTCGATTCTCTTCCCTTGGATATATATTCATATCCACCAAAATAAAAAATAAGTATTTTATTCCATTTTTGAAAAGAATAAATATAATAAATTTTATTACAACAATAAAAATATATTTTATTTCATTTTTAAAAATCAATAAATATAATAAATTTTATTACAACAATAAAATATTAAATGAATTTAAAATTGTGTAATTAATACATTAATTTATATAAAATTTAATAAATATATAATTTATAATAAATTTTATTACAACAATGAAATATTAAATGAAATTAAAATGAAATATTAAATGAAATTAAAATTGTATAATGAATACATTAATTTATATATATATATATAGTAAATATATATTTAATTATAGATATTTTTATTACACATACAATTTTGTACCAATTTTAATAAATATATTGATATTTTTACACTTTCTTATCTTGTTAAAAGAGTGGGCTTACCTGTTATTTGGTATTTTGATGTTTTTAGTGAGAATTCAGTGATATAATAGGTCACCCCATAGCCAGGGCTATGAATCCATAAGAACGAGTCCTAGGCCAAATCTAAAACACACATTAATGGGTTAATTAGCTCTCAGGTTTTCCTAATCACACAACAATGGGCTAATTATGATCCGGATTATTTTTGGCACGAAATGAGATAGAAGATATAATAAAGAAATGCACAGAGATATCACAGATATTCAATAATATAACAAAAATGTATCAGAGATGCAACCATAAACACAGATATACAGTAATACACGTTTTCTATTAATGAAAGAAATGTACAGAGACTGTAAAAATACAGAGTGAAAGACTCGCTAGAATGGTGGCAGCTTATCTCTTAAAAGAGATGTGATGGCTACTCGCATTCGCAAGAAGATGATTACAATGAGGCTCTCAAGGCCTTTTTAAAATAAACCGTAATGCCAAAAACCCTAGACATCCAAAAACCTAACCCTAGGAGATGAAGCACCAAAAGTCATGTGGGCCCCGTTTGGGTAAGTGAGTACATCAACTTCCCGGGGTCGTAACTTTTGCATACGATCTCCATTTTAGTCCTGTCACTTTCCGAATATAACACCTGTGACTGGAGTGACCTCTAATAACCCTATTTACCCCTCTTTGGCCCTGGATATAGTCTAACGGGGTGGTTTAGACCATTAAGCCTCCTCTCTAGAGCTCCTATTTGGAAAGGGACATTACAGTGGAGCCCCACGGTATTTCAGAACCAAATGTCACTTGAAGTCTTTGATTCCCAGCTTGGTGCACAAGGTATGGAAGGTATTGGTGAACTCAAGAACTGCTTAGCCCCTCTCTTGCTGCAGTGTAGTCCATCTCATGTACTCGTCCTCATAGTTTCCAACAGGGTAATACTGTTCCTTTACCGCATCCACAAAAATATCCCAAGTGGGATCGACCCCATATATTCCAGACTCCTATGTGGAAATTTTCCCCCAGTAAGTTTCCCACCAATGTTTGACATGAGGGAGAACTTTAAGGAGTGCAAAGGTGATATTTTCTTTGTCGGAAAAATTGTGAACAGAGAAATAACCTTCTAGCAGAGTTAACCATTTTTCTAGAGCTTCTGCATCTATCTGTCCTTCAAATACAGGAATATCAAAATTAACTTGTACCTTGAAAGGTGAGGTTCCTCCAAGTGGTCTCTTGATGAAGATGCACCTGATGCTATCGACAGGCATTTAAGGATGTGGGCAAAATTCTCGATCATTTCGTCCCTCTGTCATGTGAGAGCTTGCTCAAGGAACAGATTGATAGGATTGTCTACTCTGTCGTTTTTTTTTTCTTCTGCCATTGAGGGTTTCTTGGGTGTGCGAGAGTGATTGTCTTCAAGAGAGAAAAGATCGAGACCCAAATTTCTATACTCGGACCTTGTCGGGGACATGCACTAAAAAAATGATCAAGAGCAACCTGCTCTGATACCACTGATCTAGATTATTTTCGGCACGAAATGAGATCAGAGATATAATAAAGAAATGCACAGAGATATCACAGATATTCAATAATATAACAGAAATGTATCAGAGATGCAACCATAAACACATATATACAGTAATACACGATTTCTATTAATGAAATAAATGTGCAGAGACTGTAAAAATACAGAGTGAAAGACTCGCTAGAATGGTGGCAGCTTATCTCTGAGAAGAGATGTGACGGCTACTCGCATTTGCAAGAAGATGATTACAATGAGGCTCTCAAGGACTTTTTAAAATAAATTGGAATGAAAAAACCCCTATACATCCAAAACCCAAACCCTAGGAGATGAAGCGCCAAAAGTCATGTGGGCCCCGTTTGGGTAAGTGAGTACATCAACTTTCGGGGGTCGTAACTTTTGCATACGATATCCGTTTTAGGCCTGTGATAGCTCGTTGGAAAGATATCATCGAGGAAATTCATTTTGGGGGCTCAATCATGCCTTTGGTTATTGATTCAGAAGCATCGCCAACGTCAAGCGAGCGTGGGGAAAACGCCAACACATTTTGAGCACATGATAAATTGTTTAAAAACTTTTGAAGATTGGATGCGCCAAACTTAAATGTGGTAGTTAAGGAAAGGCGTACTTATATATTGTAAAGGACCATGAGCGATCCGCTCTCGTCCATAGTAGGTATAAAGCATTTATGTTAGTAGGTAGCTTTAAATTCCTAGATTAGACAATTTTAGAAGGAATGAGGGAAACAGGATATAGACACCCTCACTTGTATCATTGTAACATATAGAGAAAGAGTATAGAAGAGAAGCAGAGAGCTGTGTAGCAGACCCCATGTACAGAATTTCTGAATTAATACAAATAAACTGTGATTCAGACTCATGGTGTTCATATATTCGCAGTGTATGCATCTTTGAATGTTTGCTTTTTCTGTCATGCAATTGCTTTTATGCTATGTGTGAATGATTTCTTGTTGAATATTTGAAATCTGAGAGGAAAGGGAAGTGAAATGAGTTTCAATTGTTTCTCTATCTGAGCAAGAGTTCCTGCAAGGAGTGCAGTTGAATTGTCCACAAGGAGTGCGTTGACAGAAGGTTCAGAGGTTTGTCTCTGAAATCTCAGGAGAGATAGTGTTTGTTCTCATATTCACACAGAGGTGCAAACAGGCACAAGAGCCGTGCAAGGAGTGTGCAGACCGAGGAAAATCTCAGTGTTTCGAACCTGAGCAAGGTATTGAGAGACTGTTGTTGCAAATCATGCGCAAGGTCAAAGAGAATTCAACACTTTAAGTGTTTGGAGGTTGCCGCAAGGAGTGCGTGCAAGGGTCTTCTTTAAGACTCAAAGTTGTGAGAAAGCTCAAGAAGGATAAAACCTTTGAAACTATTTAAGGCAACACAAGGAGTTGGTTCATATTGAGTGATTAGAAGGCATCGAAGTGTTGTGTCGCAGGTGGATAAGCCCAGGGAGGAATCCTTGATTTACTTCGTAGACATCATCAGGGGGGAAGAAATAGACGGTCAGAATTCTCTGTGGATAATTAGTGAAATCCCGTCCACCGTCCGATCTGACAAAGAAGTGAGGAGCTTACGGTTGAGTCTGGAGTTCAAGCTCAGGAGATCGTGAGTCGTTGGATCCTCACCAAGTTACCCGTCAGTCGTCCGGTCTAACAGGAGTTTCATGGGGTTTAAACCCTCTCAAGCCGAGCGAAAGTCTTGAAAGAGTCAGGATATCGAGGCGTCGGGGTTCAGGATATCGGAAATCCCGTGGACGAGATATCGGGTAAATCCATAGTGAAAACCCCAATACAAATCAAAACCGTCCATATGTTGGGACACGTGGCAAGGATTGAGAATCATCGGCATACCGAAAGTTTAGAGACCAAGAGTCCGAGACCCTTTGAGTCCCGAAATAGCGAAAGGATTACAACCATGGATCTCAGGAAGGACACGTGTCGCGTGATCATCCAAATCAGAGATTCGGTCAACGGGACTCACATAAGTGAGTGTTTTGGCTTTGCAATTGGCGAAGTCCGAGATTTAATCAAAACCGTCCATCCATTTGGGATGCGTGTCAAAAATCCGAAGAAGACGGGGTTCAGTGTTTCGCGGATCTTGAAGACAGGAAACACTTGCATTTTGGAGTTGCGAAGTCCAAAATCCTGAAAGGAGGAAAGCTCCGTTAGGGGTCCTAGCTGAAGTCATCTCGTCATAATGGGGGATCGGAAATCTCCACGGTGAAAATCCTGAAGCAGACGAGGACCGTCCATATTTAAGGACGCGTGGCAACAATCTCGACTTTAGGGTAAACTCCCGAAAAAGGAAATCATATCGGGAA
The DNA here is from genome assembly GCA_000966675.3 of Picea glauca. Lineage (NCBI taxonomy): Eukaryota > Viridiplantae > Streptophyta > Pinopsida > Pinales > Pinaceae > Picea > Picea glauca. The sequence continues at coordinate 17,086 of JZKD02S1732058.1, read as the reverse complement.
ACTGGGAGACAAAAGGTTTGCGACATCGGGGATTGTGAAACCTCGAAACCCAATTTTCCATTTGTCTGTTGAACAGTGATCGGGCCTAGAGGCTACGAGGAGTAGAAAAGACCTGTGGGTCAATTTTAATAAAGATTCCAGTGAAGAATCGAAGGAGCCACTCCGGCTCAGGGTAAAATTTGAACGATCCTTAAGACCGGGAGGTCAGCGCAGAGGCCTTTGCCGAGGTAGAGGGTGCGTCTGCGTCAGGTTTGGTATCAGAGCCTATAAAGGATTCTTTGCTTTCAGTGGCAAGGAAAAGGAAAATTCACCATGCCGTGAAGAAGGAGGGACAGACAATCAACCGATCCAGAAGAGGAAAGGGAAATGTCTAGAGGAAGGGGTAGGCAGGTGCAGAATCCAGAAGTAGAAAGATATTTGCATAACATACGTGCCATACTTGTGGACATGGAGATAAGACAAAGGCGCACAGCTAATGTAGGAGATATCAGTGAGTCCGAAAATGAAGATGATACTGGACATGAAGAAGAGGAAGTTGCAGCCGAAGATGTCGCAAACGAACGTTTGATTAGAGCTATTTCAAGAATGGGTGCAAGAGAGAAAATGGACATTCCAGTTTATGAGGGAAATCTGGATGCTAAAGAGCTTCTAGACTGGATTAGAGCCATGGACACATACTTTGACTATGAAGATGTCGAGGAAGACAAGAGGTCAAGCATGCTATCACAAGATTGAAGGGACATGCAACATTATGGTGGGATGAACTACAAGCTGACAGACGCTGTAAAGGCAAGCAAAAAATCAAGAGTTGGGATAGGATGATTGCGAAGATGAAGGCAAAATTCATTCCCAGAGATTACCAGATTACTCTGTTTCGAAGAATGCAAAATTTGAGACAGAAGCTTATGACAGTGAAGGAATATACTGAAGAATTCTATAGGTTGAACATCAGGGCAGGTCATCGAGAAAGCGATGATGAAAAAGTTGCCAGATACCTGAATGGCTTGAGATATGACATTCAGGATGAGATGAGCATGGTAACCATCTGAACGGTGGAAGATGCTTATCAGATGGCTCTAAAGGTTGAGGAAAAGCTGAGCCGAAAGTAGGGTCAAAGAGGTCGAGGCAGAAGTCAAGCCAGGGGAAAATCAATTGTCCAAGATAAAAATCAGAAACCTAAGGAGGACTGGAAGAAACCTCAGACTCGAACTGAGAGAGGTGGAAGCTCACAACAAGGATGATATGCTAAACAGAGAGGACAACATACTGAGCAGAGAGGATATTATGCTGATAATAATACTTTCCTCGTACTAGAGGTAGAGCAAGAGGAAGAGGTGGAGTAATAAAATGCTTCACGTGTGGAAAGAATGGACAAAAATATTATGAATGTCCAGATAAAAAGAAAGAGGGTGGAGAGACTCACATCGCAGAAGCACAGAGGCGAGATGTTGAGGCAGAAGATGTTGAAGGTGAAAGATCGTTGATGATGTGAAAAGTTCTCTTAACACCAGAGAAGGAGGTGGAGAGCTAAACCCAAAGAAACAGACTTTTTCGGATTGCTTGTAAAACCAAGGACAGGGTATGCAAGGTCATTGTGGATAGTGGTAGCACAGATAATCTCGTTTCCATGGATATGGTAGAAAAGCTGGAGCTGGAGACGATTGAGCATCCCAGTCCATATAGAGTTTCATGGCTACAAAAAGGACATCAGGTAAATATCACTAAACAATGTTTAGTTGAATTTAAGATAGGAGGATATAATGATAAGATACTCTGCGATGGTATTCCTATAGATGTTTGTCATTTATTGCTGGGTAGAGCGTGGCAATATGACAGAAATGTGATTCATGATGGGAGGATGAACACATACACCCTAGAAAAGAATGGGAGGACTCACATGTTACTTCCAATCAAAGATAAGGAGGTGAAACCGGAAGTAAGTAACAATGTACTTCTCATGAGTGGGAAGGAACTCCTTAATGAGGTCAAGAAGAAGGAGGAACCACAATTCATTGTGGTCAGGAAGCCAATGATTGTATAGATAATCTACCAGAAGAGGTTCAGGAACTGCTGGGAGAGTTCGCTGACATAGTAGTGGACGAACTACCTCGTTCGTTACCACCAATCATAAGTGTGAGTCATCATATTGATCTCATACCTGGAGCCAATTTACCGAACAAAGCAGTGTACAGATTGACGCCGCAAGAGAATGAAGAGGTCAAAAGACAAGTTCAAGATTTATTGGACAAAGGGTTGGTTAGAGAAATCTTGAGTCCATGTGTTGTTCTGACAGTACTCAGTCCAAAGAAAGAAAGAGGCTGGAGGATGTGTACTGATTCAAGAGCCATTAACAAGATAACCATCAGGTATAGATTTCCATTGCCAAGGATGGTTGATTTGATGGATTGCTTAAGTGGAGCAAAATATTTTTCAAAAATTGATTTGAAAAGTGGTTATCACCAGATTCGCATGAGAGAGGGTGATGAATGGAAAACAACTTTCAAGACTAACGAGGGGTTGTATGAATGGCTTGTTATGTCGTTTGGATTAACAAATGTGCCAAGTACCTTTATGAGGTTGATGAACGAAGTACTGAAAGAATTCATCAGGAAATTTGTTATCGTATATCTTGATGATATATTGATTTTCAGCAAAACAGAGGCTGAACACTTGAAACATTTGGCTACAGTGATGCAAAAATTACAACAGGAGAAGTTGTTGATAAACATGAATAAATCCTCGTTCATGAAGACAGAGCTCATTTACTTGGGATTTGTTATTTCTGCAGACAAATTAAGGATGGATCCAAACAAGGTGGAGGTAATTAAGAATTGGCCATCACCAAAGAACATATTTGAGGTGAGAAGTTTTCATGGATTGGCTAGTTTCTACCGAATGTTCATCAGGAGTTTCAGTGGAATTAGTGGAACAATGATGGATATAGTGAAGAAAAGACATAAGTCTTTTCACTGGACAGAAGAGGCTGAAAAGAGTTTTAATCTGTTGAAGAGGAAAATCACGGAACAACCAATTTTGGTGTTGTCGTATTTCCAAAAGACATTTCAAGTGAAATGCGATGCAAGTGGATTTGCAATAGGGGAAGTCTTAAGTCAAGAAGATAGGCCAATAGCGTATTTTAGCGAGAAGCTGAATGAAGCGAAAGTGAAGTACTCCACATATGACAAGGGATTTTATGCTATCATTCAGGCATTGAAGAAATGGAGGCATTATTTGATTCCCAAAGAGTTTGTCCTATACAGTGACAATCATGCACTGYAGTTTGTAACCCAACAGGAGAAGTTGAATCARAGACATGTAAAATGGGTTGAATATATGCAAAATTTCACTTTTGTGATTAAACATATTTCTGGTACTGCTAACAAAGTTGTTGATGCTTTGAGCAGGAMGTGTTTGCTATTGYAGGAGTTCAAGGTCAAAACATTGGGTTTTGATGATCTCAGGGACATGTAMGCAGGTGATCYAGATTTTAAGGAGGCGTATGAAGCAACTGAGAATCCAATTCTCAAATATAAAAGMAAATGGGCAGAAYACATGATCCAGGAAGGATTGTTGTTTAAGGGCAATCAACTTTGTATTCCAAAATGCTCCATGARGGAGAATTTRTTGAAGGAGAAACACAATGGAGGATTAGYAGGACACTTTGGTCATGACAAGACATTCGMAAAAYTGAATGAGTCGTACTTTTKKTCRGGAATGCGAGMARAAGTTAAAAKATTTGTGGAYAGATGMAAAATTTGTCAACATTCGAAAGGAAGGAGGCAAAATGYTGGATTTTATCAACCATTGCCCATACCTGAGARGYYGTGGGATGCAGTCAGCATGGATTTTATGTTGGGGTTGCCAAGAACACAAAGAGGATTTGACTCAATCTTTGTGGTGGTAGATAAATTTTCCAAATTGGCACACTTCATTCCATGTCAAAAAACCAGTGACACAACTCACATTGCGAATCTGTTTTTCAAAGAAGTCATTCAACTTCACGGCTTACCAAGGAGCATAGTTTTAGATCGAGACACTAAGTTCGTGGGAAACTTTTGGAGAACCTTATGGAAGAAGCTGGGAACTAACTTGTCGTTCAGTTCAGCTTATCATCCTCAGACGGATGGACAAACAAAAGTGGTAAACAAGAGTCTAGGAGACTTGCTGAGGAGCTTTGTGACAAAACACCACAATCAGTGGGACAACATATTACCACAGGCAGAGTTTTCTTATAATGATTCAATCAACAGAAGTACAGGGTAGATTCCGTTTCAGATTGTCTATGGCATGCAGCCGAGGGGAATTTCTGAACTGAGAGATTCAAAACAGAATGCGACTAGGAGTGCTAGTGCAGAATATTTTGCAGGAGCGATAAAGGAACTTCACAGTCAGGTGAAGGATCATTTACATAATTCAAACTAGGAGTATAAGCATAGAGCAGATCAACACATGATACAATTTCAGTTTGAGGTTAGTGATTTGATTCTGGCACATTTGAGAAAGGAAAGGTTCCCAAGAGGGGCATATAACAAACTGAAGATGAAGAAAACCATACCATGTAGGGTCTTGAAGAAATTTGGGGAAAATTATTATGAGATTGAATTACCTGATGGGATCGGAATTTCTCCGATATTCAATGTCTCAGATTTGTACCCATACAAAGCTGAGGAAGTAAGAAAAAACGATGAACAGTCAGAGGTTTAGTGGTAAAAACAGATGCCAGTTGCAGAAAAGCCACAGATGGAGCGTATACTGGACAAAAGAATTAGCAAGAAGACCAGAAGAAAACAATACTTTGAATACTTGGTCAAATGGAAAGGACATCCAGTTGAAGATGACAACTGGGAGAATGAAACAGAGATTCATAAGCATGGACAGACCGTGCAAGAGCTCATGGACAGGAGCCCATGAAAATTTTCAAGCGAGGGAGTATGATGCAGGAGCATCGCCAACATCAAGCGAGCGTGGGGCAAACGCCAACACATTTTGAGCACATGATAAATTGTTTAAAAACTTTTGAAGATTGGATGCGCCAAACTTAAATATGGTAGTTAAGGAAAGGCATACTTATATATTGTAAAGGACCTTGAGCGATCCGCTCTCGTCCATAGTAGGTAGATAGCATTTATGTTAGTAGGTAGCTTTAAATTCCTAGATTAGACAGTTTTAGAAGGAACGAGGAAAACAGGATATAGACACCCTCACTTGTATCATTGTAACATATAGAGCAAGAGTATAAAAGAGAAGCAGAGAGTTGTGTAGCAGACCCCATGTACAGAAGTTATGAATTAATACAAAGAAACTGTGATTCAGACTCATGGTGTTCATATATTCTCAGTGTATGCATCTTTGAATGTTTTCTCTTTATGTCATGCAATTGCTTTTATGCTATGTGTGAATGATTTCTTGTTGAATATTTGAAATCTGAGAGGAAAGGGAAGTGAAATGAGTTTCAATTGTTTCTCTGTCTGAGCAAGAGTTCCTGCAAGGAGTGCAGTTGAATTATCCGCAAGGAGTGCGTTGACAGAAGGTTCAGAGGTTCATCTTTGAAATCTCAGGAGAGATAGTGTTTGTTCTCATATTCACACAGAGGTGCAGACAGGCACAGGAGCCGTGCAAGGAGTGTGCAGGCCGAGGAAAATCTCAGAGTTTCGAACCTGAGAAAGCTATTGAGAGACCATTGCTGCAGAGCGTGCGCAAGGTCGAAGAGCATTCAACACTTTAAGTGTTTAGAGGTTGCCGCAAAGAGTGCGTGCAAGGCTCTTCTTTAAGACTCGAAGTTGTGAGAAATCTCAAGAAGGATAAAACCTTTGAAACTATATAAGGCAGCACAAGGAGTTGGTGCATATTGAGTGATTAGAAGGCATCGAAGTTTTGTGTCACAGGTGGATAAGCCCGGGGAGGAATCCTTGATTTACTTCATAGACATCATCAGGGGGGAAAAAACAGACGGTCAGAATTCTCTGTGGAGAATTAGTGAAATCCCGTCGGCTGTTCGATCTGACAAAGAAGCGAGGAGCTTACGGCTGTGTCCGGAGTTCAAGCTCAGGAGATCGTGAGTTGTTGGATCCTCACCAAGCTACCCGTCAACCGTCCGATCTAACAGGAGTTTCACAGGGTTTAAACCCTCTCAAGATGAGCAAAAGTCCCGAAAGTGTCGGGATATCGAGGCTTCGGGGTTTGGGATATCGAAAATCCCATGGACGAGAGATCGGGTAAATCCATAGTGAAAACCCCGATACAAATCAGAACCGTCCATATGTTGGGACATGTGGCAGGGATTGAGAACCATCGACATAGTAGAAGTTTAGAGACCAAGAGTCTGAGACCCTTTGAGTCCCGAAATAGCGAAAGGATCACGACCGTGGATCTCAGGAAGGACACGTGTCACGTGATCATCCAAATCGAAGATTCGGTCATCGGGACTCACATAAGTGAGTGTTTTGGCTTTCCAGTTGGCGAAGTCCAAGATTTAATCAGAACCGTCCATCCATTTGGGACGCATGTCGGAAATCCGAAGAAGACGAGGTTCGGCGTTTCGCGGATCTTGAAGACAGGAAACACTTGCATTTCGGAGTTGCGAAGTCCAAAATCCCGAAAGGAGGAAAGCTCCATTAGGGGTCCCAGCTAACGTCATCTCGTCATAACGGGGGATCGGGAATCTCCACGGTGAAAACCCCGAAGCAGACGAGGGCCGTCCATCTTTAAGGACGCATGGCAACAATCTCGACTTTCGGGGAAAGTCTCGAAAAAGCAAATCATATCGAGAAATCGGGAGACAAAAGGTTTGCGACATCGGGGATTGCGAAACCCTGAAACCCGATTTTCCATTTGTCTGTTGAACAGTGATCGGGCCTAGAGGCTGCGAGGAGCAAAAAAGACCTGTGGGTCAATTTTAATAAAGATTCCAGTGGAGAATCGAAGGAGCCACTCCGGCTCGGGGTAAAATTTGAACGATCCTTAAGACCGAGAGGTCAGCGCAGAGGCCTTTGCCTAGGAAGAGGGTGATTCTACGTCAATTATCATTGAGAACCTCGATCTCGAAAAACCTTTATTTGGGCCCTCAAAATGGCCCTAGAAGTTAAAAACTATTAAAAATAATAAATTGTCAAAATTGTCAGACAGTTATGTTGAGCCATTCGAAAAAGGTGGGTGGCCACTGATATCCACCTGGATCAATCCTCCCTCCTTAAGAAGAAATGGTCTCCATTGCGTTGAGTTCACGGGGGAGAAGGAAAAGCATTTGTTGAATCTGTATCTTGTTGAGTTACTTGCCTTGTTGGAGACGTCACGTTGCTCAATTTGTGGAAGTATGTCATGAACCTGTTGAGGCTGAGGCTACTCAACAAGTCGAGCTACATGAGGGGACTGTGTGAAGAATGAATCTTTGCGCTTTGTTGCAACCTTGTCGACCTACTTCTGTTGGATAGAAGGTGCTTGGGGCGAGGTTGTAGTGGTTTCAATGTCCTTATGTTCCCTTTTTGAACAGATTGTGAAGAAGCTGAATTTTGCAGTATGAGATACTACCTTGAGACACTTTTTTGGTGGAACATTACTTGGAACTACCTCTGGTATTCTATAGATATGACCCCCCAAAGTAACAATGACACTGCGGGGTCGAGACTCATAAACAACATGGCGCTTCCTCATATGTGGTTGGCCCAAGAGAACATCGCAGACATCCAGTGGGGCAACATCACATAATGCCTCATCCTTGAAGGGTTGGATGCCGTATGACAATAGACACTGTTGGCTGACATGAAGATATCATCCTTGGAAAAGCCACCCGATGTTGTATGGTTGCGGGTGTGGTGTTGTCAACAATCCCAACTGTTTGACGACCTCTGCTGAGATGAGATTTTTCTGTCTTCTGCTATCAACAATAAAATGCAGCGGGGTCCCCTTCACCCACATCTGTGAATGAAAAAGGCGCTCCCCCTCTTCAGGATCTGTTGGTTCTTCTGGTTGAATTGTTGCGGTCGCGACAATAACAGTGGGGTCCACATCAATGATCTGTCCTTTACCATTATTTTTATAATCAAATTCTGAATCAGGGTTCGGCTCTTTGTCTTTGATCTCAACCACCAATGACTGTTTTGAGAGACATTCATCGGTGTTGTGCTAGGGGATTTTGTGGAACTCGCACCATTTTTCGGTGTCCTTCTTTGTCTTCCCATGACCCTTCTTTTCCTGTGTCTTGAACTAGTTTTCGGGAGACTGTTTGTTAGGGCTGTCTTTGTCATACTTTGGTTGTTGCGGATTTGCAGACCCGAACTCCCGTTTGTTCTGGTGCTTAAATTTCTGCTCAATTTTAATAGCATATTGATAAGTAACACCGAGTGATGA
>JZKD02S1732047.1:79026-101602 GCA_000966675.3 Picea glauca | reverse complement strand
ATTTTTAAGAAACATACTGTCAAACAATTTCCAAATTGACATATCAAATATCAATAAAAAAAATTGAAACATAGTCAGTAGAAATCTAACAAAATTCTTCACAAGTTTTGTTTTTACAGTAAAGTAAAATTTAAAATAAAAAAAATACTTTTGTTTACCATAAGTTGAAGAACCTGTTAAAAAAAAAAAATTCTCATAAAACAAGCAAAAGTGTTACCCATCTTCATGATTTCACCTACATTACATTACACGAACATGTTTGGGATTTAGTGTGTGTGTATATAATGGAGTAGACATAATTTTTAATTATCTATCTATCTATCTATCTATCTATCTATCTATCTATCTATCTATCTATCTATCTATCTATATATATATATATATATAAGGGAGGCTACATAATTTTGTGTTATGTTACATGAACATCTACTCCATAGTGGATTGTAGAGTGCCTATCGGTGAAATAAGATCTGTCATGAAAAATTGTTCCATTGGAATACCACGACTCATTCCCATTGCTTGGTAGTTGGCTAGCTTGGTTGGATGATCCAAAAATATCTTTTAATGACTGTGGTTGAATTATTTTTTGCATGCGTTTATTAACCATTTAAGAAGCTAATGAAAGAGGATGAAGATAAGAGAATTATATCATAGCCATAAACTCATATATAGATCATAACTGAAGCAATAAGAACAACAAACCATAGCAAGAGAAGTGATAATGGATTTCAACACAAAATTGCCTACATCTTTGGGCCTTTGTCTCAGTGGGGGAGGCTTCTTTATTAATTCTTCAATGCTTTCAAAGTACATAAAAAGTAAATCAAATGGATCTCATACTAGTCTCATTGTGTTATTCTTGACCTCATAAATCCAACACAACTGACGACACTGAAAAAGACTGAGTGTAGCTCCTAGAAATGGCCCGCAAGCGTTTTCTCCTCAACAACTTCCTTGCATAAAAATGGTTTTGGCTTGGCTTTGCTTCATCATAACTCTGATATGACTGTCCCCCATGGCCTCAAACATGCCTGGTTTATATAGATATGAATTTAGTTATCCTTCCCCAACTTCCTCCCAAAATCTGGCCTCCAAAAATGCCCAATATCCACCCAAAATGGGCAAAATCCACTAATAACATGCCAAAATCAATTAAAAAATCCCAAAACCATAGTATAAAACCCACTCTGTATAAAAATATGGGCTTAAGCCCCCAAATCATGTGCACGCCCCCCTATTTGGTTCACATGCACCTTAATATGTCCAAGCGCTAGCCCAAAGGGCTAAGTGTTGGCCCCAATATCACGCTAGCTTCTTGATTTGTGGGCATATGATGCAATGCAATGGGACCATGCCCCTTCCCATGGGTCGAGCCCATGGTTCCAGCCCCGTGTTACATGGTGGAACTGCCATGAAAAATGCGGGCATATGGTTCTGTACATGGCGCCCGAGCCCCTATCCCTTGTGGTCATAGGTGCCAACAAAAACCATGGGATGGGGCTTAGCCCTAGCCCCCCTTTCGCCCCAACACTTATACAATACACTTTAATAATAATAAAATGGGGTTTACAATAACAATAAATGTGTTGGTGCGTTGGCATTTCGTCATTACTCAAGGCATTACTTTCCCAATAGGTCAAGGGTCGAACCCCATGAGCTCTAAAATATTTTTCCATTCAAACTAGTGATGGGGTGCCACGTGGTAGCCCATGTCTGGGCCACGTGTCGCCCTTTCATTGGTCCTTAACTGCCACTTGTCAACACTGCATTGGTCCTTGTCACTTTCCAGTCACCCTACTGCCTGTGCTGCCACATGTCACTTTGTTGATGTCAGCATGATGACGTCATGCTGACATCATCATCGACATTTTCCAGTTGACCTGTTGACTTTTTAGTTGTTTGGGAAAATGGCCAGAGTGCGATAAATATTGCATACAATGTCCATTTGAGAAAGTAAATATATGGACGGAATCAGCGCGACGAACCGGTCGCAATGGAATTCGTTTCGTCCCATTCTGAGAACTTTCATTTTTGAGCCTTTTCTAGGCCTGGAAGCCTCCTGGATCCGATTCTAGATCATTGGAAGTTAGAGAATGGAGAGAGGGTGAGAATTGGAGATGACCAATGGGTTGGTTGTGGGAATGTTTTTAGGTTACAAGAAATATATCAGATTTGTTGATCTAGGTGGATATTGGTGGCCACCCACCTATTCCAATTGGCTCCTCTTGACAGTTTTAGTTCAAAATATTTCTCTGTAATGATGGAATTTCTTTGTAATTGTGGGTTATGCACTTCCGAGGCTATCCTGAATCCCTACACAAAATCCAGGTGGATATTGGTGGCCTCCCACCTATTCCAACTGGCTTATTTTGGAATTTTTCATGTCAATACATATTTATATACTTCCAAGGCCGTTTTGGGTCTCTAAACAATGTTTTTTGGCTTGCCACAGTAAAACTGTAGACATAGTCAAATTTTGATAGAATAATGTGTAGTTCTCAAAAAAAAATTTCCAATGGGATATCACATGCCTAAAACGAAGGTCGTATGCAAAAGTTACGACCTTGGGAAGTTGAGGTACCAACTTACCCATCGGGGCCCACATAACTTTTGGCGTTTCATCTCCTAGGGTTAGATTTTTGGATGTCTAGGGTTTTGGTATTCATGAGTAATGTTCAAAAGGCCTCTGGAGCCTCATTGTAATCATTGTTCTCAGATGGATGTGTGTAGAAGCCGCATCTCTTCTCAGAGATAGCTACCACCATTCGAGCAAGTTATTTTTAGTTTTGTAGTTTTATAGTTTCAGCCTATTTTCTTTATTCAATAGAAGTTATTTTTCACTAGATATATGTTGTTGTTATTCATATCTCCATGTTATTTTATTCAATCTATTATTGATTTCATTCTTCTCATAAATATGGATCAGTGGTATCAGAGAAGTCTTCTCTTCATTTGTTCTTCTTCGTGCATGTCCCCGACAAGATCTGGGTACAAGAAGTTGGGACTCAAACTAGTCGAGCCTTTGCAAGATCGATCATGCAAAGATAAAAAAAAAATCATGGGGGACAAGAAGAAATATGATGGAGCAGGAGATCCTATTAAATTGTTTCTCAAGGAATCCCTTGCGCGACAAAGGAACGAAATCATGGACAACTTTGCATAGATCCTTCGACGACTACCCACAAGAGACACATCCTCATCAAGCGTCCATGCAACCTCCTTCAAGGTACAAGTAAATTTTGATACTCCATTATTTGAAAGACTGATAGATGTAGATGCTATAGATAAATGATTGAATCTGCTCGAAGGGTATTTTTCAGACCACAATTTTTTCGATAGGGAAAATAATATTTTTTCACTCCTCAAGGTCATCCCCCATGTTAAGGATTGGTGGGATACTTACTCTGAGCAAACGGCCACATAGGAATCTGCAATATTTGTGGTCTTCCCCACATGGGATTCCTTGAAGGATGCCATTAAAGAACAATACTACCCTGTTGGAAGCTACGAGGACCAATACACAAGATGGACCACACTGCATCAAGAAAGGGACTAGAAAGTACTAGATTTCACCAATATTTTCCATACCCTTCACACCAAATTGGGAATCAAAGAATCCAAACGACATCTGGTGCTCAAATAACACGGTTGTCTACATAGATATATTCAACCAGAAATGGAGTTTCTGGACATCACATCATTAGGTGGGGCTTATAGATATGATGTCAAGACTGAGAAAAAATTTAAGCAGATGAGGCGAGAGTTTGGATCTGCAAACTCCTCACAACTGAAGCAGGGAAAAGGCATACCCAACCCAGAACACGAGGGATAGAACAAATATGGCCACTCTCAGGAAAACTCATCCAAGCCATAGCCCAAGAAGGGTAATGAGAAGTCGAAGGACACGTGAAAGTGGTGTGAATACCATAAAAACCCTTGGCACAACACTGAATAATGTCGCTCCAAGAATTCACTGGTGGCCGAGATGAAATATTTCGGGTCAAAGGAAGATTCTGAATCCGAATCAAATCCATAAAGAGGGAAGTAAATTATCGATACCGAACCCAACACCACTTTCGCTACCACCAAAGTCCATCCAAGCGAACCAGAAGAACCAGAGGAAGGGAAACTCCTATTTCACTCACAGATGTGGGTAATTTTGCTTCATTTCAATTTCGATAGTGGTAGTCAAAAGAAACCGATCTCAGTAGAGGTTGTCAAGCGGTTGGACCTGCTGATGACACTGTACCTGCAACCCTACACCATCGGCTAGCTTCGCCAAGGAAGAGATCTTCGCGTCAACCAATAGTGTTGTCTTCCATACGACATGAAGCCCTTCAAAGATGAGGTATTATATTATATTTCCCCCCTTGAAGTTTGTGATGTTCTTTTAGGCCAAGCATATTTGTGGAAATGACATGCTAGGTATGAGTCTAGACCCCACAATGTTATTATTAATTTGGGTAGACAATTGTACAAGATACTAGAGGTAGTGTTGCCTACCACTATTTCTTTAATCTCTTCTAAGAAATGCAATAAGGTCATTTCATAGAATGGGAAGTTCGTATTCTTTGTGATCCATGCTCGCAGTAAGAAGAAGGTCACCGCCACATCTGTGACCTCTACATAAAGCCTCTCTTTGCAGTAGAAGAAAGTGGATGGGATCATGGAAGAGTACAAAGATATCTTCTCCTCACCCACCGGGGTACCGACGCACTGCCAAGTCAAGCATCCAATTTATCTAACCCCCAGTGCACCTCTGCCTAATGGACTAGTCTATCATTGCTCGCTGATGGAAAATTATGAAATCAAACATCATATCCAAGAGCTTCTTCAAAAGGGGCACATCAGACCCAAATCCTCCCCTTGCGGAAGAACGATTGTACTGGTGCAGAAGAAAGACGAGACCTGGCGACTCTGCATTGATTACAGAGAATTAAACAAAATCACAGTCAGGAACCGATGCCAAATTCCTCGTATTGATGACTTTCTTGACCAACTCAAGGGGGAAAAGTTATTCAACAATATTGACCTAAACTTTGGCTACCATTAGGTTCCCATCAAATCGATTGATGTATGGAAGACAACTTTCAAATCTAAAGAAGGTCTCTTTGAATGGATGGTCATGCCCTTTGGCTTAAAAATTGCACCAACAACTTTCATGAGGTTGATCGATGATGTATTGATACCCTTCACCAACTCTTTTATCGTGGTATATCTGGATGACACCCTCGTATTCAATAGAACTTGGGAGGAGAACATGCAACATATTCAACAAGTTTTGAGCACTCTGCGGTAGCACAAGATATATGCCAACTTGGAAAAATGCTCATTTGGCATGAACAAGGTCCAATACTTGGGCTAAATTGTTGATGAGCATGGGCTACATGTGGATCCAGCTAAGATCTAAGTTATCCATGACTGGCTAGTCCCGACCATACTAACCGAGCTTCAGAGCTTCTTGGGACTTGCCAACTTCTATCGACGGTTTGTGTTGGGATTATCCCATATTGCATCGGCCTTCAGCCAAGTGACCAACGGCGTTGGAAAGGAAAATTTCACATGGGGGAAGGCACAACAACGAGAATTTGATCATCTGAATCATTTCTTGTTCTCATCTCCAATACTCTCCTTACCCAATCTACAACAACCATTTGAGATTGAGATTGGTGCATCCGACTATGTTGTAGGTGTAGTTATCACTCAACACGATCATCCAATATCATACCATAGTGAGACACTCTCATATACCATCCCGAAATACCCCACCTATGACAAGAAAATGTATTCCATTGTGAAATATTGTTGTCAATGGAAACATTACATTTTGGAAAAGGAGACAATCATCCACACTGATCACAAGCCTCTGTAGTTGATACCGATACATGGGAAGTTGCATAATGTTTGTCATCAAAAGTGGTCCACATACTTGCAACAGTTCCATCTCAACATAAATTATAAGACATGGAGCACAAATCATGTCATTGACTGCTACATTCAGCCTTCTGTTGTTGCAGTCACCACCGTGCTCCATTCCTGTGGGCATGAGGCATCTGAGTGGCCCCAAATTTATAAGCAAGATCCTAAATTCACCACCACTTATCAACTCTTGGGTACAGGCACACATGTCACAAATTTTCACATTCAAGATGGACTGTTATGCCATCTGGGCCACCTATGTGTTCCCACAAGTGAGCATGCAAAGATTATTTGGGAGGCTCACTACAGTCGGATGGCAACACATTTTGGCGTGGAGAAAAATTTGGTTGTTCTACAGAAAAAATTTTATTGGCCAAAACATCGACAGGACGTCAACAAGTATAGAAGATCTTGCACTGCCTATTCCATTTCCAAGCCCACTATCGAGAAGCAAGACTTATGCACCTCTCTTCCAAATCCCAAGAGTCCTTGGGAATCCATCTCGATGGATTACATGCCTGACCTTCCATCCACCAAGTATGGAAATGATTGTGTATTTGTGTTGGTTGATAGGTTTTCAAAGATGGCCATACTCATAGCCTACAATAAGAGAATCACAATGGTAGATACTTCCAAGATATTCTTTGAATGAGTGTGGGCCCATTTTGGGATAGCACAAACCATCATCTCAGATCGGGACTATAGGTTCCTCAACACATTTTGGTCGAGTCTCTGGTCACTGTTGGACGCCAAGATCACTAAATCCACTTCCTTCCACCCTCAAACCGATGACCAAACAACGATCGTTGATCAGATGATTGTGCACATCCTGTGCATGTATAACTCTAACCATATGCATACATGGGATGCGAGTCCTCCCTATGTTCAAGACAACTACAAAAGGGCTCTCGATATCTCCACCGGACATAGCCCATTTCAGGTGGGGTTGGGATTCCAACCCTTGGGTCCCATTGATGTTACACTACCTCTTGCAACCACACAGGAAAAATATTCCCATGTTCAGTCTGAGGACGACAAAGCCACTAGATTCATTGAGTGGATTCAACAAGATTTTGTAGAAAGCCAATGCTAAGTACAAGCAACACCATGATCAACAATGGGTACCGCAAAAGTTTCAGGTGGGAGACAAGGTCTGGTTACATTTGTAGAAAGAGATCGTTATAGGGCCCCATGGGAAGCTTTGTCCACTTCTTTGTGGGCCTTACACTATCACCAAGGTTGTGGGTGACAATGATTTTGAGCTCAACACTCTCCCCTTCCTTGGCTTGCATCCAATTCTCAATGTGGACCTCCTTCGGCCAAAGTTTCCTCCATTATTGGACACCTAGGAGATCGAAGAACAGTTGACACCAACAAAGCTCAACCCTAATTGCATGAAACATGCATCCACTGATCAGATAATGGACACACAGGTCAAGGGCACCCGCCAACAGAGGATACAACTTTATCGGGTTGTCAAGGCAGCGCAACTCCTGCACCAAGGCAAGTGGCTCACCCAGGGCCAAATTCAACAGAAATTTCCTCACCTGTTGGGGGAACTCAACGCAATGGAGATCATTTCTTCATAAGGGGGGAGGATTGATCCAGGTGGATATTGGTGGCCACCCACCTATTCCAACTAGCTCCTCTTGATAGTTTTAGTTCATCATGTTTCTTTGTAATAATGACATTTCATTGTAATTGTAGGTTCTACACTTCCAGGGCTATATTGAAGCCCTACACGAAAACCAGATGGATATTGGTGGCCTCCCACCTATCCCAACTATCTTATTTCGGAAGTTTTCAAGTCAGTACATCTTTTTGTACTTCCAGGGCCATTTTTGGGCCCTAAACAATGTTATTTTGGATTTCTATAGTCAAACTATAAACAAAGTCAAATTTTGATGACATAATGTGTAGTTCTCAAAAATACCTTTCCAACAGGCTATCACACACCTAAAACAAAGGTCGTATGCAAAATTTACGACCCCAGGAAGTTGAGGGACCAACTTACTCATCAGGGCCCACATAACTTTTGGCGTTTCATCTCCTAGGGTTAGGTTTTTTTATGTCTAGGGTTTTAGCATTCATGAGTAATGTTAAAAATTCCTCCGGAGCCTCATTGTAATCATTCTTCTCAGACAGATGCACGTATCAACCACATCTCTTCTCATAGATAGCTATCATCATTCAAGCAAGTTGTAAATTTCAGTTCTGCAGTTTTACAGTTTCGTCCTATTTTCTTTATTCAATAGAAGTTATTGTTCACTAGATATTTGTTGTTCTTCTTTGTATCTCCGTGTTATTGTATTCATTCTGTTATTCATTTCGTTCCGCTCATAAATCCATATCATTCACTTCATGAAATGACTACTATTTGGGCCTAAGAATGGAAAAGTGCATATTTTCTAAGGCTAAAAGGAAATATAGGAGAATAATTTGATGACCATGTTTCTAGGCTGAAGAGAATTTATGTTTGAATAAAGGAGGAAGAAGATTCTATAGTCTCGATAAGAGATTCTACTTTAGGTTTCTACTTTTCCAAATTAGGATACAAAGCATTGTTTGTCCATGAGAGATCTAAAAACATCCAATGGTGATGGAAACTACTTTAGAAGATCATGTCTCCCATGAAAACCAAAATTTTAATGTGGTTGGCTGTTATGATTAATTCATTAACCTAGAATGTGCTACTAAAAAGAAATATCATTGTCCAAGTAGGTGTGTGCTGTATCAGGAAAATGTAAAAATAAGTTATATATTAATTTATTGTGAGTACATGCAAAGTTGTTATGAGTTGATATGGAAATGTTTATGACTCAAAGAGGAGTGGAAAGGAGACACAATAATATATTATCTCGAAAATTAGTTCTCAAAGACTAAACAAAAAGAATACAAACCCCTCCTTGTCATAATGTTTAGGGTGCTTGGTTTGGAAGGAATGTAGGTGCATTTGAAGGGAAATCCATCCCTCCCTTCCAATGCACAAATTAGAGAAGATTATTTTTGGAAGCTTCAAGTATTAAGTTGTTTATGTTGTCATAATGTTTAGGGTGTTTGGTTTGGAAGGAACTTAAGTTGTCTATTTTGTCATAATGTTTAGGGTGTTTGGTTTGGAAGGAATGTAGGTACAGTTGAACGAAAATCCATCCCTCCCTTCCAATGCACAAATTAGAGAAGATTATTTTTGGAAGCTTTAAGTCTTAAGTTGTCTACCTTGTAGATAGACAAATTATCCCAATCTCCATAAACAAGTCTCTCCTTTAGTGATTTTTTTTTATAGATTTGGAGGGTGACCCATATGAAGATGGAGGGATTTTATACACAAATGACAATCATTTTTCATATTTAAGGTTAGGATATGAGGAGGAACCAATAATTTTAATGAGTTGTTTACTTTACACTTATTATTAGTGCATGTTATAGAAAAATGAATCCGTCATCTTTAAGTGTTTGGTGATTCTATGGTGATAACCTAAGGGGATTATAGAATGTTAAATATGTTATTGAGAAACATTTATGAGGAAGTTATGCTATTTAAGAATGCTTTTAACTCCATATCCTTATCTCATGTTTATAGAGAAAAATAACAAAGATGCATATTCTCTCTAAAGTCGGTTTGGATTTGGGGGTTAGTTCTTGGACGTTGGTGCTGGAAACAGGGGATGGATATACTTAGAAATATGTCAAACAAAGTTATGCTTTATGTCTACTTCAGTTCCATATTCCTTTCTATTAGACAATTGACTTCTTTATTTTCCTTATTAAAGTTTTGAAATTAGGTCGTTGCTCATCTTAATACTAGTTTTTTTCATGTGTTATTGATGGAGAGTTATGGACAAATTATATTTCCTTATTAGTCCTTTCCAAAGGCTCAGAGGGACTATAGTGATCGATCATTCGTTTACTTCATATTAATATGTTCTTTGTCTATAAATTTTCACATCATTAGTATTGTTCGTACTATAGAAATAAAAACATTATTTTTTAAATAATAAAAAAAAACTTATATGTCATCGTCTCATTGAAGAATATATTGGAGGTCTTATTGACAACTTTTCTATTCCCAATGTTGTAAATGTGTAGATATCCAAAGTTTTGAGCTTAGACGCTCCTTTTTAATTTTTATTAAATTTTTACTAAAATGTTTACATACCGAAAGTTTTGAGCATGGACGTTTTTTTTAATGTTTTTTTATTATTAGTCCCTGCCGAAGGCATAGAGGGACTATAGCGATCTCATATTAATATGTCCTTTTATTATTATTATTATTATTATTATTATTCCTTTGTATTTGTATTGAAATGTTTACATACTGAAGGTTTAGAGCATTGACACTTTTTTTGAGGTTCTTGAATAGGCCTGACATCTTAAATGTTTACATAACGTGAGGTCCTGAAACCTTAAATGTTTACTTAAATAGGATTCTCAGAGTACATTTTTCCTCGAATTTTTCCATACAACGTTGCAGTGAATTTGGACAATATTGTTGTCCACCGCCAGTTGAATAGGCATTGTATTTTTCATACTTATTTTGTGCTTGGAATGAAATTTGGTCATCGTTGAAGATAGATACATTGTTTACTAGTTCGATGGGTTCTTCTTGTTTCCTGGTTCGTCAGTTGCTTGTTGTTGTTGTTTGGTTCAACTTTGCAAGGTTGGGGACCCGCGCCTATAGTTGGACCTGTTGGTGCTTGTTGCTTGCTTTTGTTTACTTAAACTTTGTAGGGTTGGAGTCCTGCATTCGTAGTTGGATCTTTTTTTTTTTTACTTTGCAGGGTCCAGGTGATGCACCCACAATTCAACCTACGCTTCTGTTGTTCATCATTTCAGAGTAAGTTTCGATGCCATAATTTCATTTTCTATTCGTTCTTTGTTGTTCACTATTTGCAGTTTGCAAGTAAGAATGTTTGATTATTTCTACTGGCATGCTCGTCATATGTTTCCAGTTCGTTTTGTGCTTGGGATGCAGTTTGGTAATCGTTGGAGATACATATGTTGTTTACTGGTTCAATGGTTGTTGCTTGTTCGTTGGTTCGTTGGTTCGTCAATTGCTTCTTGTTGTTGTTTGGCTCAAGTTTACGAGTTTGAGGCTCTGGGGATGCGGTTGGGCTTGTTCGTTCTTGCTCCCTGGTTTGTTGTTTGTTGTTTTATTTTGTTTACTTCGACTTTACAGGGTTGGGGTCCTACGGCGACAGTTGGAGTTGTTTTTTTTTTCACTTTGCGGTGTTCAGGTCCTACACCTGCGAGTGGACCTGTGGTTCTGTTGTTTTTTGTGTCTGGGGAAGTCGAGATCTAGCACTTGTTTCATGCCTGCCTATCCCGGTGTTAAATTTTGCTCCAATTATTTTTCCTAGTTATGGACCATACCTACATGTATTTTTAAAATGTTCTTGTAGAAGAAAAGGATACTGAGATGATTCTACCAAGAGTGGTGTTCTGTGGATTGCAAATTGCAGTATTCAGTTTCTATGTTGTTTGGCATGCAACATTGATAGCATAATCAATGTGTTCTGAAATGCATCACACCATTTACATTTGGACGAAACCATTATCATTCTAGGATACTTCAATGTTGACAGGAAACAAAATAGTGGAATAAGAAATGATTGGACAACTACATGTGAAATTACAATGTCCACTGTCTTTTTGTTAAGATAAAACATGTGAAAAACACACTTATTAATCATATATGGTGAAATGTGCCCATATCACAATAAAACCTCTTTATCCTCTACATAGACTGGTGTGACCACGATACAATTTGTCTTGTACTTGAAATATGAGGTGTACACCAAGGATACTACAAAATTATATTTCCATGTCTCGAAGCATAATTGGATACTTTGCTACAGAAAACCAAAATCATTTAGCTATGGACATGCAATTTCTTAATACTTTTTGACTTGTAATATATTTTGAGCAGGAAAAACTTTATATAATTACAACTATGGATGGAGAAAACCAAAGGTTCATGTTTCTAACGATCTTTTATTCTATTCGTTGATTATCATTTAGTGTATGTAGATATTACTTGTTCTCCTCTGCATACCAGCTTCCATTCATGTTCATTGTATTTTGTGCATTCCCACATTCAAACAAACAAAATAGCTGGAGAAAACGAAGGAGTCTTAACTGCAGCGGTGGAAGAGGAGATACAAAGGTACATGCTTGTACTGTTATTTCATATTTCGTTGTTTTGTATTTCATTTATTGTCTGTATATGTGTTCACCTAATTTATTG
The DNA here is from genome assembly GCA_000966675.3 of Picea glauca. NCBI lineage: Eukaryota > Viridiplantae > Streptophyta > Pinopsida > Pinales > Pinaceae > Picea > Picea glauca. Next base: position 89,439 of record JZKD02S1732047.1, on the reverse strand, counting down.
TATGTAGATATTGCGTACCTTCGTACATAATAACTTATCTTCGTGTCCTTTGTATTTCCTGTGCCGCTACATTGAAAAAATTCGAACTCTATTTTTTTTTACATGTCTTTCCGCATACTAACTTCCTTCATGTCCTTTGTATTTTTCCTGCATTGATACATTTAAACAAATTGAGTGGATGGATAGGACGATGGAATCTTTGCCGCGAATGTAGAGGAGGAGTTACATAGGTGCATACCTCTACTCTTATTTCATATTCCATTGTTTAGTATTTCATTTATTATCTGTGTATTTGTTCTACTTGTTCTACTGCTTTGCACCTATTTTACTGTATGTATATACTACGTATCTTTCTACATAGTAACTTATTCTCATGTGAATTGTATTCTCTTTGCTGCTACATTGAAATAAATAGAATTGTATTTCTTTCTTTTACATGTGTTTCTACATACTAACTTACCTTCATGTCCACTGTATGTTCGGTGTTGCTACATTGAAATAAACAGATTGGTTGGACACGAAGATGAATTATTATATTCCACGATAGAGGGGGCTATAGTACAATCTTTGAAAAGGTATGCCAATTGTGCTAGTAAATCAAACATACAAAACAAGTGGGTGCATATAATATTGGACTAGAAAACGATGATTTGGCAACAATGGGCCTTTGTTGAGATTTCCCGCTTCCAAACATTTTCCTCCCCATTTCTAATTTTTCCACTTTCTATTATCCCCCTTTTTTCCCCCTCTTCTATACTTAACTTTTCTCGTCTACTTTTTCTTTCTGGTTTCTTTTCTTAGTCGTCTTTCTGAAAATTTCTAGGTGCGCGGGTTGGCAGACTCACGGGTTCACATTTATAGTCATGCTTCTACCTCATTCCATACTTAGCCACTTTTTCGATCATGGGATCTCGGGCTAGTGGGTTCAAGATTGTGCCTCTGGCTTCAGAGGTTCCACGATATACATATTGGTCGTCGTACCCCCCCATGATGCCCTATTTACTTTTACACATTTTTGTAGTCGAAAAATCCGAGGCATATAATTTGACCGTCGGGTCCTCATGTTTCCTGAGTATCCCTGGACACCCTATTTCTTATTCCATCTCCTTCGACCCTGTATGTGACATTCAAAACAATTATGGACAATATACAATGCATATGATTATTTATTCCTTATGATGATCATCTAAACATGATTGCATCAGAAAAAATTGGACTAGTGACATGGCCATGAAAAGTCAATCATCGCAAACATCAACATACTAACAAGGCCAAAGGTAAAGATGCATACATTCTGTTACTCATATGTTTACCAAAAAAATATCCTCATCTATTTATTCATTTATGCCATGGTGAATATGTTGATGTCATCTAAAACACATATTTTGCAGTTCACAAGAAGTATCAACAAGTGCAAGCGAGACGCCGAACATAACGTAAGTTTCGCAGACTAAGAGGTCTGGTTGCAAAACTCTGGCTCCATACTTCATCCAAGTTGTGTGTCTACTTGTAAATTTATGCCAGGAAAAAAGAAAACAAAACAAAAAATGCAGAATACCATTCACATTACTTTTCCTGTTCAAAAAATGTTACCAGGTCTAAACTTGTAACAACCAAAATACTATCAATAGAGGGCTTGAACAGTCGCCGAACTGGACAAGTGTTCGTCTGAGACATAATGGTCATCTATAACACGTACTTGGAAAATGAAAACAAAACTAGATCCATTATGCGTGCTGACATGACAAACAACGAGGCCCTGATGACAGTCACACTGACTATTCCCACACAACTTGTCCAGAAACATGCATAAAAAATATTGCCAGGTAATGGGATATCCATTACAAATTTTAATATATTTCCCAAAATAGTATATGACCATCGTGATTGTGATCAGATTATATCTCTCAACAAAACAAGTATCGTGGAAAAAAATCCCTCTATTTGTTCATAATATCGTTTCGTCTCGGACAAAACTATCGACCAACTTTCACAGAGAAACGACATTTACCCAATCGGAACCATTGGTGCATCTGTCACACTCATGAGAAAACTTGGATTACAACACATTATCCATATAAAATGTGGAGAGTCAGACAACGACAAGGCAATGGTACCATTCTCCATATCCAGTTTTGTCCTTTACTTTCACATGTCTATGTATCTCGGTTATGTTACACAACTATTGCACTGTTCCATGTTGCAGCTGCAATTGGTCGACACCTATTCAAATTTGTTTTACTCAATGGAACAACAATTGCATAAAGGGAAATTTCCACTTATGCTCTTCAAAAATATAACAAAGAAAATAGATGTTAAAGAAAGGATCTTTCACACAACCCAAGCAACATTTGTAACAGAATTGTGAACATACATAGTACAGGATCTCAAGAAACTAACTAGATCTACAATTGTTGTGTGTATACATCTACAATTTCATCCTCACTTTGCTCATACAAATTTCCTTCACCAATTTTCTATAGTTTTTTGTTTTTTTGTTGTGTAGTTGTATATTATATTGTTCAATATATTTACTATGCTCATGTGCCCAGGTTGAAGGTCTTTTGGTTGCAGTGAATGCCTACTCGACCCCTTCGAGCCTGTATGTGCCAAATGAAACTCTCTTTCTTATTATTCTTCTTTCATAAGTGATGATACAATTGGTTGTATTCGATGCAGTAAAAAATTCCCTTACATATATAGACATTGCCTCAATGTTTCCATCTGAACCATGGGCAACACAATTGTACATTGTACAATTAGACAACCTCTGTTACAAGATGTGCTTCCCGAGTTAGCAGAATTTTCATATGAAGCATACCTACAGAAAAAGGAAAAAAAATTCTACATGATGCATGACTTTTGGATACCTAACAAATTTACCTTAAATGAGGACAATGCAATATTGCATATCGACTGTTAAAAAAAAACAAAAAACAAAAAAAATCAAGTTTTGGCAGGAAACGAAAAAATCTCATGTGTGTATGTAATTTTTCTTCAACACCTAGATGAATGTTTGTCAGACTCGAGTTCTTCAGAGTTTACATCCGTGGCTGCAAAATTTTCTTTCTATATATTTTGTCTCTTTTTTTGCACTTGAAACAACAAGGAGAATCTAACTACAAATGCAATCGATGTTGTTATTTTCATGTTTTTTTGCATCTCCCAATAAGAATTTTGTATATTTGTTGGGGTCCACAAATGAAAAAAAGATGGTGGCTGGTTGTGGCTTTGTTGGAGGCGTTTGCACCTTTTTGGGTGCCCAAATTGGAAAAATGTTTTCCAACTATATAGCCATGGCAGGATTTCTGCATTTTTTGGGGTACCCAAATAAAAGAAAAGATGATCTCCAACTATACATTTATGGTATGGTATCTGCATTTTATCAATTCCCTAATTGAAAAAAAAGGACACAGTATAGATTGAAACATGAGCTTGAGATCTTCATAACTCGCTATAGAGATTGGGGATTTCTGGCATTGGAATTCATACAGGCAGGTGCCGTTATTGGTGATGTACAAGCACATAAGATTGTTCAGTCTTAGAAATGGGAAGCGTGAGGAAAAACCCCATACAAAGTATTTGACTGTAAATAAATCAGGCCCATCCTTTGAATCGTCGAAATAGCTTTCTCCTGTGGGCAAAACCATCAGGCATTTCCAATAATATTGGAAATTTGGCATTGTTAAAACTAGTAGTGATAGAACATGGCACTATCAGAAGAAAATGTCCATAGTGATCTTGCTTCATGGTAAAATAGTAATCGGAAATTTTCTTGTTCCCCATTTTGAGGTTTGGTTATAGATAGGGTACAATGGCGAAGCTCCACTGGTTTTGTGTTGTCTTATGTTTGGCAGACATTTGTTCATATCCCATGGCCCCAATTATTTTCTCATGGGAACATATACCATATGTAAGAGAAAACCAATGCCACATGTGATTTTTTTATATGTCAATTTGTTTGATGCAAAGTTCGATGCGTACTTCTCTATGGAACCTTGTGGGATCTTGCTTGGCACCTTCTATGTTCATGCATTGCCTTGTGCCTTGATTTTCAATACATTTGGTGTTTACTTGGTTCTTGGTTGTATGATTCGTTTTGGAAAATTAATAATACATTCAGGATCTTGGCAGTTTTTCTATGATCTTAAAGAATATACAAGACATGCTTTGCCTTTTAATATAAGCTCTCTGATGCAAATGTAGTATGTGGCTCATTTTAGCACTTTTTCTTGATCGATGAACTTAGCAAAATTCATCTCCAAGATTAATTTGAAATAAAAGGATATATACTATGTGAAGTCCAATGGAACTATCATATCAATGACAAGACATTAAAATTCAAATTCATCATTGTTATACTTGCGGTGAAGTTGATAGTACAAAAACTTTACTTAAACATCCCAAAATTGATTTTCTTGTGGATTTTCGATGCTTCTCTTATACAAACACATCCTGGAAACTATAAGCATGACTCACTTAATTTATTCCTTGATTAAAGAACCTATTCACATGTTTAATGCACTTCATAGTTACTATTAATACCATCAATGGGGATTTCTTACACCAATTCCCGCTTTCGAAAATTGCCATCCCCTTTCTTTTTGCCCTCCGGTTTCCCTTTCTGGTTACTTATTTGTTTTTCGGAATATGTATAGGTGTGGGAGTTGGTGGATTCATGTCTTCATATTTCCAATGATACTTTTATATCATGAGCCCGACTGACCACTTCCCCGTTTCATATTCAATAAAATATTTGGATCGCGGGTTCCCGGATAGGCAAGTTCAAAATTGTGTTTCCATTGTTTCGCCGCCTGCAAACAACACCCGCACTTCCCTGATCTACAAATTAGCAAAAAAAATCCTCTTTTTCTCGTTTTCTTTCCGTTTCTGGTTACTTGGTCCTTTTTCTGAACCCTTTTATGAATGTCTCGTGCCTTTATATACAACACCTAAAGTTCTGCAATATACAAATTGACCGTCGAAATCTGCCATTGTCTCCTGTTCCGTGTTATGCATTTTGCAATCAATAGTTGGGATAGATACAATTTGACCATCGGGCCCTCACATCTCCTGAGTATATCTTGTGACCCTATTTTTGAAGCCTGCCCAACCACCTTCCATACTCGGCCATTTCTTGGAATCTCTTTCGCGAGTTGGCGGGTGGACGAAATGTACAATGCGTAATCGCTCTTCTCCATCCCCGCCACCTTTGCACTTCTTTATAGATATGAAATTATTAATCTTTAATGCTAGTAGCTCATCATGCATGAACCGTTAAGATTGTCATTAATTTTTGGAAGGTCGAAGAATATTTGTCATTAATACAAATTAAAGCAAGATTTGTGGAGAAGAGTGTTATCATTTCCAATTATTCATTTCAAGCATGATGAAATCTCTTTCGTGCGTCATATGGTTGGCTCCTGTACAAAATCTCTAATCCCTAATCGCTCTTCGTCGTCACTGCCACCTTCGCACTTTTTTTTTAAATATGCAATTACTAAGCTTTAATGGTAAAAACTCATTACGCACGAACTGTGGAGATTGTCATTGATCCTCGAGGAGATATTCCATTTATACACATTAAACCAAGTTTTATGGAGGGTTATATTAACCCTTCCCAATTTTCATTTCAAACATCATCTGGAGAAAACAAAAATTCTCGTTAACTTAGGGCAGCAGTTCCACAACAGTTATGTCCAGATACAATAAACACCTTCGGGCATGATTCCAGGGCATATTCTTACTACTCATCTCCCTCTACCCAGGAGAAAAAAAGGATATGGTCCCTTGGTGCACCGAGAGATATATTTCAAGCCAAATAATTCCAAGGCAACCTCGCCTGTTCAAATAGCCTGCCTACCTGCATTGATGGCTGGCGTAGAGGTTGATGTGATTGATTTTGATGCAGGAGAAGATGATATGATGGACGATGATACAACAATGGATGATGGAAATGCAGACGTTGTTCCCACTCTTGCGCCCAAATTGAAATCAACCATAATGGGGGGCACTTTTCGTCTTGACGATGGCAGCCCTGACAAGACCAAAAGAAGGGGTTTCATAAAAGAAACCAACGTTGAACGCAACAACCACTTTGTAGCTCGAAAGTAGGAATTTCAGAGGTCCAAATTAGTTCGTTCTGGGTGGAAGTATTTCACTATAAGGAAATGGTCTATTGATGCACCCATAGATATATTTCAAGCAAAAAAGTTATTCAATTGCGAGACCAATCTCTTGTTTTCTGGATATACAATTAACATATTAGGGGATGAGGACCAGAAATCCCACTGGTGCAAGGAATATTCCTACTACTCATCTCCTTCTGCCCATAATGGACTAATTTGGGCCTCTGGAATTGCTCGTGCAACCTATGTCCCTGAAGTCTTCGACTATGAGGAGGTGGTTTCTTGGTGTGTTATAACTTTCAGTTTCAGGCTCTTCCATTTGCCTTGCAACATTTTTCATCTTCTTCCTCACATGAAGCTTGTGATAACTATCAATTTTACTGCGAAGATGGGTTCTTATGTCCTCCTACGTTTGAAAAATTCTGCGTTTCTTTCTTACTTGGGTGCAACGTTGGAGTGATGTCAACGTCAGGAGAAGGACTGTTGTTCATATGCTTCAAGCCAAGGATTTGTTCCACCGCGGAACCACTCTCCTATTTCTTTTTCGCCTTAGGTCTCCCGCAAGATATTGAGATTGGGGCAATGAACATTGACCCCCCGAGGAGAAGACTGCAAGAATTTTCTAAAAAAAGCATGGTAATGATTTTTGAATGCATGTTGAAGACCATCTTGATGGCTCTTGCATGTTGCAGGTCATGCGCCTGTGTTTATGGAAAATATGTTCAATGTTTTGGTGCAAAGAACTCGGTCCAATTTCTATGGATAGATATACACTGCCCAATATTCTTTTTTTTTTAATGGATTTACTATTAAAAAAAATTCCTTGGAGTCTTGGTTGCTGCTTCTTTGCTAAATTTAACACCTCTTCTCATTGGCATGGTTCGATAGTCTCGTAGTTATTCAATATTGTATTGGCTTAAGTAATTTGATCTAAAATGGAGCCTTTAACAATTATATGACAATGCATTGTGTCGATCCATCAGAATTTTATGGAAACAAAAATGAATTTCAAACCAACGTTCAATTCCATTCGTAATGCAGATAGAACATAGCAAGACCAAATCACAATGTGACAGTCCAAGCCCCACCATAGAAATTTCATTTTCATCTCATCCTTGCTAAGAAAACGATTCCTTTAGTCTGAAAGGGAACATTTTATTAGTTGTCCATACCCTGGCCTCTATTTGAGCATTTTTTACTTTATTAATGAAATTACCAAATTTCTTGTTCGTGAATAAAATAAAAAAATAGATATATGGTGGTTGTAGTCAAATGGGACTATGAAATCAACTACAATATTAAAATTCATTATCGTCATTGTTGTTTCTAGACATGCAATTATTAAGCTTTAATGCTAACAACCCATCATGAAAGAAGTTTAATACTTAAGTTAATATGTTAAAGTCATGGAAGAATGTATCAAGAACACAATTACTCCCACAAGTTGCAATAAAATCTAATCTTCAACAAAGCATTTTCTTACACCCTTTTTAATGGTAATAGCACAATAGAAAACGAATAAGTGGATAAAATATTGGACTAGAAAATGATGGTTTTGCAACAATGGGGCTTGTTTGAAACCAATTCCTTCTTACGAAAATTGCTCTCTGCCTTTCTATTTTCCCACTCTTTTATCCCCTATCGTTTCTCTTTCTGGTTACTTAGTTGTTTTTTCCGAAAATGTCTTCCTGCGTGAGTTGGCGGATTCACGTGTTCAAATTTTCATTCACGCTTTTATATCACGATTCCAACCAAGGGCTTCTCCTTTTTGTATTTTTCACTTCCATTGTTCTGTGACCTGCAAACAACACTCCGGCTTCTGCGATATGAAAATTTACTTCTGGACTCCCACATGATCCCCTCTTCTGTGTTACACATTTTGCACTGAAATGCTCCAATACATACAATTTGACCGTCGGGGCCTTACGTCTCCTCAGAAACCATTTTCACCCCATTTTGAAGCTCACCCAACCGCTTTCCACACTTGACCATTTCTTGATCTCTTTCGTGGATCGTCAAGTTGGAGGGTTCAAGAAATTTCCAATTTCTGGTTGTTGTTTCCTATGCCCGCCACCTTCAGACTTCTTTCCAGGTATATGCAACAAGTATATAACTTCTCCAGAAACATACATAAAAGATCTTCCTAGGAAATGCAATATCTATTACATATTTGAATATATTGGACCTTCTTCCCTCTTATATACTTAACCAAATTCCCGTTTCTTTTTCTCTTCTACTTTCTCTTTCTGGTTACTTAGTCATTTTTTCTGAAAATGTGTCAATGTGCACATTGGCAGACTCACGGGTTCACATTTGTGCTCATGCTTTTATATCGTGACTCCGACCGACTGCTACCCATTCCATTCCTAGCCACTTTTCAGATCACGGGTTCCTAGGCAGGCGGGATCTATATTACACTTCCATTGTTTCGTGACCTGCAAACAGCACCCGGACCTCCACGATATACAAATTTACTGTTGGACTCCCACATCATGCCCTCTTCCATGATACACAATTTGCAATCAAAATTTTCGAGACCTGCAATTTGACGTTCGGGTCCTCATGTCTCCTAGGGAACTATTGTCACCCCATTTTGAACTTCGTGCATCCGCTTTCAATATTTCGCCATTTCTTGGAATCTCTTTCAGGCCTCCAATTCCATACTTACCCGATTTTTTCACTTGCAGGTTCCTAGACAGGTAGACTGCACTTCAAGTGTTCCTTGACCTGCAAAAAGCCCACCGACTTCCATGATATACAAATTGACTTACGGACTCCTACATCAACCCCTCTTTCATGTTACACAGTTTTCACTCAAAAGTTTCGATACATACAATTTGACCATCGGGGCCTCATGTCTCCTCGGGAACCCTTTTAAGCCTATTTTGAATCCCATCTGACCTCTTTCAAAACTTGACCATTTATTGCAATCTCTTTCATGGATCGTTAGGTTGGCGGGTTCAAACAATTTCCAATCCCTAGTCGTTGTTTTTTGTGCCCACCACCTTCGCACTTCTTTCCAAGTATATGCAATAAGTATATAAATTCTCCATAAACATGCAAAAAAGATCTTGCTAGAAAATGGGATATCTATTACAGATGTGAATATATTATCCCTTCTTTTTCGTCTTCTATACTTAACCAAATTCATGTTTCTCTTTTTCCTATACTTTATCTTTCTCGTTACTTAGTCGTTTTTTTGAAAATGTCTAGCTATGCAGGTTGGCGGACTCACGGGTTCACTTTTTCACTCGTGCTTTTATGTCGCGACTCCGACCGACCACTTCCCCATTCCATACCTAGCCACTTATTCGACCATGGATTCCCAGGTAGGTGGGCTCTAGATTTCACTTCTATTGTTCCGTGACCTGCAAACAACACCCTGACTTCTGTGATATACAAATTTACAACCAGACTCTCACATCATACCCTCTTCTGTGTTAAACAATATGCCCATCATCCCCTCTTCCGTGGTACACATTTTTCACTCAAAATTTTTGAGACATACAATTTGACTGTCGAGTCCTCATGTCTCCTATGGAAATATTGTCACCCCATTTTGAAGCCTGTTCATCTGCTTTCCATACTTCGCCATTTCTTCAAATTTCTTTCGCGGATCGTTCGGTTGGAGGTTTCATGAAATATCCAATTCCTAATCATTTTTTCATGTGCTCGAGCCCTTTGCACTTATTTTCAAGTATGAAATAACTAAGGTTTAATGCTAACAACTCACCATGCCTCGAGGATACCGTCATAATAACCGTTCCTACACAACTTGTACAGAAACATGTAGAAAATGTCATGCCAGATAATGGGATATCTATTACAAATACTTACCGACTTTTTCTCTTATGGGTTCCCGGATAGGCGGGCTCAATATTGCCCTTGCATTGTTCTGCGACCTGCAAACAACACCCAGAATTTTGTGATATACATGCAGAAAATATCTTTCCAGGTAATGGGATATCTATTATAAATTTCAATATATTAGCGAAAACGAGTCTGACTGATCATTTCCCTATTCCATACTTAGCCACTTTTTCGATTACAGGTTCCCAGACAGGAGGGCTCAAGATTTTGCTTCCATTGTTCTACAACCTGTAAAAAAACCTGGAATTCCGCAAATATACAAATCGTCTGTTGGATTGCCCCATGATGCACTTTTCCCTATTATGCCTTTTGCAGTCAAAATTTCTGAGACATGCAATTTGCCCGTTGGGCACTCACCTCTCCTCCGTATCGCTTGCAACACTACTTTCAAGCCCGTCCGGCCGTTGTTCATACT
>JZKD02S1732047.1:0-22962 GCA_000966675.3 Picea glauca | reverse complement strand
AAGCATGAGTGTTAAAAGAAGTTTCAAAGCAGTCATTTTTGCAATTTTGAAAGGTCTTCAAAGTGAAACATTCGGTGGTTTAGGCGAGCCCCACTGTGCTCATTAACCACCGAAATAGGCACTTTCAGTGGATAACTTACCCAAGAACTGTTCCAGTCAACCACCAAAAGTCTATGTGTCCAGAATTCAAATAAGTTTTTGCACAGGTCGGCGTTTTTTGACATGAAAAGGTTTGGGACCTTTTCCAATGCATATCTAATGAATTATCAGACTCAGTTCAGCTGTCATTTTTGATATATGATGAAGAAAAGGATTATTTCAAAGACATATGAGCAATTTCATTTGAACTAAAAAACAGGGTATTTCGCCACATCAGCCAACTCGACTTGGTCTCCATGGGAGAATGATCTTTAGCCTTGGAAGGCCGTCTACACATCATCAACGGTCAACAGAGGAAAATCAGTGATTTGACCTCGTTTTCAGGAACTATCCCACTTATTTTGCAACAGTTTTTTTTACTTGCTATCTTTAGTTGATTTGATCCATGTTTTTAGGATCAAACAACTGTTTTGTAATCTGATAAATATTAGAAAGGAACAGGAACCAAGGGTTCGACCTTGGAGACTAGTTCAGACTATGTAACTCTGAGCTTCTCATTTCCATATGAAGTAAAACAAGCTTCTTTTGCCATACCTGTTCAGATTTCGCATTCCTGTCTATTCTATATTTGCACTTGGATATTATTCAGGTTGTTATGCTTGTCTAATGCTAGATAACTGTCATCTTATCGTTGCATTCATAAGTTTATCTCTGCAAATATTTTTATGATTTTTGTAATCGGCCATTCATATATGTCTATATGTGATTCTGCTGGTATAAGAATTATTTCCTCATTCATCACTTATTTGCCAACTCCCTGAACATTTGTGGTTGAAATCCTTGTCCATCTTGATGTGTTTATGCATGATTTGAGTGAAAATTGATCCAGTCATCCGACTTGTTCCAAATTCACACTTTATTTAGAAAATTACTTCAAAAAGAGTTAGTTACCAGGCATCTCCGATTTACAACCTAGGAGAGTTTCCTGGAGTGATAACAAATTGGCGTTGTTGCCGGGGAGAGGAGATCGAAGCTCAGCTTCCTTGGGAGACGACATAGATCCAGCTTTGATGATAGACGAAGCCTGGACATCACTTGGTTGTACATTTTCTATCTAGCGACTCCATTGACGAAGTGGCTCCCAAAAGAGCTCACACCAGGGCAAACCCAGAAGGCCCATTGACAACATCAATTCCTGATCCAGAGAAAATCATCAGCAAGGGAAAATATTTTCACAGACAGGCCTCCAGATCTGCAGCTGCAATTGATTCAGGTATTCCAATTGATACTCATATTTCTATATCTGAAAAGTTTTTAGTTGAAACCCCTGCTGAAATTCATAATTCCAAAGAAATAAAAAGTTCATCTCAAACTGCTAAGGTAGAAGAACCATCTTTTTCTTCCAATATCACTGATTCTTCCCTTGAGATTGAAGTTTCATCGCATCCAAAAGAACATTCCTCTCCATATTCTTTTAATTCATCACCTAGCAAACCTTCAAAGGGTGTTCTGCACACTTATACAAATCTGCTTGTCCTTGAGGAAATTCTCCAAGATCTATCCTCTAAGGGTGAAGAAAACCTAGCTTCGTTGCTCAGCTAGTTTTATAAAGCCTCCTATTTCCCATCAACTTCTGAAAATGCTGTTCAGGGTGAAGTGAGACAGTCATTCATTTCCAACTTAGGTAATTTATCTCCTCCATCATCTCCTCCAAGTTACCTATCCCCTCCTTTGTCTCCTAAAAGCTCCTCATCTGCATCTATCACCAAGTTCGTCATGGCTTCCCCTCTGAACAGAATGGAACAAATCTTGGCAAACAGATATGCCCCTCTTGTCTTGCCAAACCCCCTGTCTTCCATGCCAACTGGTGATTACTAGAAATACATGCCGAAGTTTACAAGAGCAGGTGAATACACAGCTGAAGAACACATTGAAGCATTTTATGCTTATGCTGAAAACATAAATATTTCAGAGGAGGATGTGTGGACTAGAGTCTTCGTCCAGAGCCTGGATGGCCAAGCCCGGAAATGGTTCAAGGAGCTTCCAACAAATTCAATCACTGGCATCGAACAATTAGACAAGGTATTTTTGAAGCATTGGGGAGAAAGAAGAGATCTGCTGTATTATATCTCTGAATTTGGAAATTTGAAGAGAGGAGATGGAGAATCAGTCTCAGACTTTATTAAAAGATTTAATAAAATTTTTGGTAAGATCCCTGCAGAGATCAAACCAAGCGATGCTTCAGCAAAGATCATGTTTTATGCTGCCTTTGATGTAGAGTTTTGTCTTATCCTTAGGGAAAGATGATCAGCCACGCTTGCTTTGATGCAAGATGCTGCTCTCGAGGTTGAATCTAACATCACAGCATCACAGAAGCTTAAAGGAAAAAATTGGGCTGAAAAGAGGAAGTCCGTTGTTGAGCCCTCCTCTTCTTCAAATAGTAAAATGGAAAAAATGGCTAAGATGCTGGAGAGTCTTACATCAGAAATGTCGAAATTGAAAGTCCAAAATCAGCAATCAGCAAAGGCAAAAGAGCCAAATACTTTTGCCCCGAGAAATCCAAATGCTTTTCCCTATAGAAGGAATAATCCACAAGTCCAGATACTTCAAAGAGATAGAAATCCAGTTGATGATCAAAGGGTCAGACCACCTTTTCAAAATGCGGTGTTAGATGAAGAGAAACATCCACCTTCTGATGAAATTGAAGATGTGGATGAAATAAACTATTTTGGTGACGAGAATGAGTCTTCATTTCTGACACAGGTAGACTACGAAGAGGCCTTGATGGATCAACAAATTCAAGAAGCAAGTGTAGAGGAAACTGTCCACTTGACAGATGATCAGAGAGGATACAATTTAAGGTCCAAGAGTGCTGCTCAAAAAACACCTACTGCTGCTCCTGTGAAGGATAAGAACCACAGTTAATAATTGTTAAATAAATATTAACCACAGTTAATAATTTAATTCTTATGATTCGGGATTTTAGTTTTCCATACCCACCCTGTCCTAGTTTATTCTTCCCGTGCTTTTCCATTCTAGCCTTGGTTTCTTTGGAGGTGTCAGGTAGCCTATATATGGAATTTTTGAAAAAAAATAGATATCAGAATTGTTACTTAAAACAAGAAAGAAAAACATAAATGAGCATATTTCACTAATAATATGACATGTGTTGTACCTTCCTTCACTGGCTCGTGAATGTCTTTCTTGTTTTTTAAACAAGTTCTCCTTTGCATCCTCTATCAGGGCCTTCCACTCTTTCTCTAGAACCATGGGAGGGCGTTCATGCTTGAGGTCTAATTGCAATTTCTCCCTATATTGGGCCCTGGTATATTTTAAATTTTCGCCAACTAACTTTGTAACCACTTTCTTGTTGAACGTATTGTCGAACAATTTTACCATGTGGTCTATCAATTCATCTTTCATTTTGCTATCTTGTCAATTCCACTGTGTACGAATGGTGGGGCCAAACAAATCCAAGGCTTTGTCATTCAAGTTTTTATAGAAAAAATTGTTTCCCGCATAAACATGTTATCCATTAATTTATAATAATCACAACAAATGTCCATTTCAATTTTATGATAAAAATGAATCAATTAATTAACAAATATCTACAATCTTCTAAATCTTGATCGGAACACATGCGTCATCCACCAGAAAGGTGAGATCTAGTGATCTGGTGCTTTTAATTTGTTCTTCTCCATGCATAATAGATTTCTCTCCATCTACAGTACGTTACTCTCTGAAGTCATGTGGACTCCCAGGCTCTGAATCGTCATGCTTCGGCATGTCATGCCGGTCAACATCATTGTGCTCATCAATGGATTCGAGGGAAACCTCAGGAGTGTCAAAAAGCCTCACTTGTGCTTTTTTATGTCGACTTTTTTGTTGCATTGCACCATCACTGCTACCTATAGCAGTTGCAAGATCGACAGGTTCCCGGGCCACGGGGTTTAAAAACTCATACAAACAGAAAAATTTACTTTATCAGATCATATAGAAAATATAAAACAAAAAAACAGATATGAAATTGTCATAGCTAATAAAAATATGTGAAGATGCAACTTACCCCAAAATTAGTTATTAGATTTTATAGCTCTACAATTCTTGCCCTGTCCTCCTGTGTCAAGAGTCTTTTGTGAAACAAACCTAGATATTCTATGTTTGCCTTCTTCAAGGCCTTCGCGGCAGTTTCAATTGGGTCATTGGAATAAAATATTTCATCCTCATCAAGATCTTCAGTGGGTGTCTTCCCACGTTGACCATGCCATAATACATTGATGAATAAAATTAATGAGATGAACTTTAACATTTGAGAAATTTAGTTATTGTAGTCATAAGTTATTACTATATTTAACATTTACCTGATGAGGCACAACGGGTGCCTTTCTACGGTCACCCTGGACAGATGTAGCGGGTGATTTTCCATGGTTACCCTGGACATAAGTTGACACAATAAATCAATCAACAAAAGTTATGAAATTCACTTGTAAGATTAAAAAAAAGAACTATTGCAGCAATATCAGAAAATAAATAATGAAATTTCATAAATTTAGTTGTTGTAGTCATAATTTGTTACTATATTTAACATTTACCTGCCGAGGCACAACGGGTGCATTTCCACAGTCACCCTGGACATAAGTTGACACAATAAATCAATCATCAAAAGTTATGAAATTCACCTGTAACATTAAAAAAATTAAATATTGCAGTAATATCAGAAAATAAATAATGAAATTTCAGAAATTTAGTTGGTATAGTCATAAGTTGTTACTATATTTAACATTTACCTACTAAGGCACAACGGATGCATTTCCACGGTCACCCTGGACAGATGTAGCGGGTCGTTTTCCACATTCACCCTGGAAATAAGTTGACACAATAAATCAATCAACAAAAGTTAATAAATTCACCTGTAACATTAAAAAAATGAAATATTGCAGTAATATCAAAAAATAAATAATGAAATTTCAGAAATTTAGTTGTTGTAGTCATAAGTTGTTACTATATTTAACATTTACCTGCTGAGGCACAGCAGGTGCATTTCCACAATCACCCTGGACAAATGTAGCGTGTGATTTCTCACGGTCACCCTGGACAAATGTTGACACAATAAATTAATCAACAAGAGTTATGAAAGTAATTGTAACATTAAAAAAATGAAATATTGCAGTAATATCAGAAAATAAATAATGAAAAATGAAATATATGCAGTAAAAAATTGAAATATTGTAGCGATAAAATATAACAATGATTGATCAAAGGTTGAATTGAATGGTATGTAATATATTTACCCCCATAGCCTCAACCCCTCCATCTATTCTATTTAAGTTTTAATTGATCAACAACTCTTCACCTGGAACTATTGTTTTTGTTGCACATGCAAATATACGATTTCCTTCGCATCCCTCAAATATGAAATTTGGTTTCTTAGCTGTTGCCACTAGTCATGTACTATTTATAAAGCCCACCATGTTTCTAGTAGCTTTTGGCCTTCCATCAATAAAAATATTTTCCCCTTTATTTTGATTGTTATCTACTAGTTGTATATAATTTGCGACAACTCCGTATCTCTGCATACTTCGCGTATATCGGACCAACATCAACCAGTGACTATATTTGTATAATGGTATGACATACTCCATAAATTTAGTTACAGTGCCATAGCCGACCTTTATGCCATCCATGGAAAATAACCCCAATCCATGTAAGGACGAAGGAGGAATGCGATACATCCTCCCACTGATAAAGAAATCTATGTCCACTTCAGGTATCTCCTTAGGTGCCTATCATTGCACTAGATGTCTATATCTCAAGGGAAACTCAATGGCACCTATGCTCTCTGTATCATAATTACATGACCATCCATTAGCAATAAAAAATTGCATGCGTATACGAAATATTTTCCTTACCTCTTCAGATATAGTTGATCTAGAACCGATAGATCTATTACAACACATTGTTGAGGAAAAGATATGAAATGATCTTACTCAAGCATTTTCAGACTTTACTTGGCTAAAGAAAAGTAGACGGGAATATCACCCTATGTTTATATCCAACAAAAATAACATCCTAAATCACAAGTATTAATTACGAGTGCTTAGGCTAGTCTTTTATCAACAAAAAACTTGTTGGAAATTCACTTTTTATGTAATTTTCTTAATATAACAGTTCTTGAAATAAATGTAAGAACAAAAGTAAAGACACCAAGATGATAATCAAGATATATGAGACATAATTCAATCATTTATTTCATTCCAATTCACCAAAGAGTCATTTTCTTTACAAAATCTCATACAGAAATATTGGACCAAATTCAAACTTAGAAATCCCTGATGGAACATACAAAAGGACCTCTGACAGAAAACCAAAACTGAACTCTAAAAGTTGGATTTGCTTGCCACAGATTTCTGCCCACTCGACTTTGCACAATAGTCTTTATTAGTCATGAAAACTAATTCACAAATAGACAAGTCTACACAGACTATCAAAGATAGATCAACACCTCTGCAAAACAAGTGTCTGAATGATTTGACTCATCCCTGAATATTGTTGTCTACAATAAGAACTTGCTATCATAAAAGAGAATTAGGCTTGTGATGAATATATGAATGAAAACTGAACTATCTCAACATAAACTCAAAGAGCAAACCTTGGAATGCTTTTTCTTCTATCCTCCTCTTGTTCCTCCCTTTCCTTTTTCTTTTAACAAATTAGAATTGGTTGAAGCAGTTGAACCAACTCATTAGTTAAGTTAATTAAAAGACTCAACTAACTTAGTTAGGGGGAAAAGTAATAATCATAATAAGGGTCATAAATAAATAATAACTAGTAGGTGGGACCCCTTAGTGGGACATAACCATTAGTTAAGAAAAAGACACCTCCTTGTGCCTCCCATCAACATATTCAATTTTGGCAATTTAAACTCATGAAATTTGAAATCATTTCAAAAATAATACTCATATGTCCAAAATAAACATTCTATCCAAAAATCCCTAAAGCCAACTGTCATAAAACAATGGGTATAATAAAAACTCAAAAACCATATTTCCCAGTCTATGATGCAACCCTTCCTTGGTTGTTGTTGTCAGCTCTTGATTTTCTTGAATTTGTCTTTGGTTGTGTAGAGCCTTTAGGCTTAATCTCGTTGATCACGTGGGAACAATCGTCCCACAAATGCATCCGGGAAGAAACGGATTTGTCAAAGCCATTAGAGGGTGAGGAAGGGGCAACAATGGCTTTTCCTTTATCAAGTGCATGGTGGGCCTCAGTTTTCAATCTCTTGCTAGCATGGGAGGATTTCACTAGCAAGTGGTCAGGGGCAACTTGGGCAATGAGGTTAACCGACGGAGGAGCACGCAAACACAAGTTGGGCCAACCACGATGTTGGGATATTGTCGAGTGGACAATCTCCTGCCATATTATTTTCAGGGACCTCAGGTTGTAATGAGACATGAGGAGGTATAGGGATACCGGGGGCTTGCAGGGCTTGGAAAGGAGGCCTTTCAGGCCTAGGTTGGACTACTCCCTACCCAATCCAATTAAATAATATAGCATGAAACAATTGGGCAAGCTCTTCTGAATCAACGTCAAAATGTATGGAGAACCTGGGCCTTCTTGGGCCTCGATTCCAATTACCTCTACCTCTGTTTCCTCGGCCATGGCTACCTCTACTAAAAAAACCCATCCTGCATACGTGATCAATTAGAAAATAGTCTTTTAAATAACCATACATGACAACTCTTAAAAATATGAAATAGATTTGTCTCAGCAATGTATCAGACTCATGCAATCTAATCCATACAAATTGTTCTATTGTTTATCAATGAGTAGGGGGTGAAAAGGGTTCTAGGATATGTGAGGAGTTTGTATTGAGAGAAACATGATATCATGAGGGGAAAAGAACATGGTAACTGCTCAATGACAACAACAATCAACTGTAAAGAAAACCAATAAAACCTCACTGCAATCCATACAAGACACTGCCACTTTCATCTACTTTAACACAAAAATTCTCTTCACTGTAATCAATCTCAAAACATGGAGTGAAAAAATGAATATGGGAGGTGACGGGGTTTGTAATTAGCAGAAAGTGAAATAATGGAAGGGAAGAAGAACTATTATTGTTCATGAAATTAATCAAGTGATCCAAAAAAAATTTGCGAAAGGAGATGCATCAACTATCAATCATTTGACCAAATAATATTTTTTGTGCATTTAACTAGTTCACTGTTCATTAATCAAATATCCAACATGGTGCCATCAAAATACAATATGTATCCCACACAATTTGTAAGAGGTTATGTTCCCTTCATTCACATACTTTGCATTTTATAACAATTTACGAACAATACCCATTTCCAATCTGTAAACTATCAAAATCAACCACTTCCCATGCATTTCTTCAATCCACAAAAAGTCATGTTTTCAAATTAACAGTGAAATAACTATCATTGCAATCGGACCTATCATTTAAATGCAATGATACTTGTTAAACATGTATAGGCAGTCACCAAAATAATCAAGACCAAATTGCCACGCCTGAAATGACAATTAATCATACAACCAACAACCACCATTTAGACACAAGCGATGCACAAGGTAATTTGCCCAAGCAATGTAGTTCTGCCACTGTAAAAAAAAAAACAATTCAATGTGACTTAAAAACTGGGCCATCTGTCCAACACGACGAGGTATACACAACAAACCTGTCTCAACAATTGATCAGGATGCAACAAAACATGCTCAAAACTCTACGAGTGTCTCTAACTGTGAGGAATCAAGCCTTCTATGTTATACACAGTGCACATCCCACAAAACCCCGTGATTGCAACAATTCCACTTTAACAAAACAAACACATAGTCACGGTAATAACTCAACATTTCGTGTTGAACCATCATTTTAATAAAACATGCTTTGATTTAGTCACACCATGATCGAAAATAATGTGCAACTCAGGCTTATACAATAAAAAAAGCATAAGGATGCAGTGGATATACTCTCTACAATCATCCAGTTCAATAGTCATTTAACCCCAAATAAAACCATAGTTACCACACCCATTATTTCATTTTGAAAAAACACAACGCGACATGAGCAACGTCAATCATTTTCACCAATGCTAGCTAAACATTCAAATAATCATTAGTGCAAATACCAGTGACTGTGTATCCACAAAACAACTCGTCACTATCTTAAAACATCAATCAACTGAACAAGTTGTGGAAACTACGCATACCCACGCATCAAATCGAATCGGGCAGAGGCCTTCTCTATTAACATTACTGAGTTATTAACATAAGGAGGGTGACCATGTACTTCGAAATTGCAATTGGCAATGTAGGGTTTATCATTATTATCACATAGGTAGTAACCAAATGCCAAACCAACACGACTTACATACGACCAACTGGGCGAATCCGTATTCAAATTAATTGACCATACAATCAATCTACGATAACCCATAGTATCTTGACTGGCACGACAATCTCCTCTACAAAACTCTATACTGGAGGGTTAATGGTTTTCTCAGTAGCCATCTCCATGGGAATAGATCCAACTCCTCGTAATGGTGTAACTTTCGAGGCTAAGGGTATGCACATAGAGAGAGACATGATTCACTTGTGGACATGTAACAATCCATGGAAGGGGGCCAAAACAAAAGGTGAGGCTCCCATTCGGTTGGACAATTTTATTTAATGCATGCAGGGTATAACCCTAGTTTTCTTCATTCAAACTACCACTGTACTGAGGTGAAAACAGGGTCGAGTTAAGAAAAGAACACTCACTTCATGACCCTTAGTGGTGGAAACAACCAATGTTGAAGTGAAACACAACATAGTGATGAAGAAAATCTTCAACCATTAAACCCATGAAAGCCAGAGACTGAATTTAGTGAAAGTGCGTGGAGATAGTTATACACCCAAGACTTAAACAAAAACCCTCCAACTAAACCAAAAGTGATAACAAAGAGTTGTCACCCAGGAAGACCAGGAAGACCAATATACCATATGTATGTCGGCCACATAATTCAATTAACCATTGCATAACCATTTGCAATCACCTCGCCAAATGCGTCGCCAACCTGTCACACTATATGCATATTAAACATGTAATTCAATCGCAATCTCATAACCTTTTACTTGCTAGATAGGGTTTAACAATAACCATCAAGTATTTTCATGCATGTAGTATAGTTAGGATAGATTTAAAATCTTCCCCTTGCAATTGTTGCGGAATTAGGTCCCTTTTCTTTGCATTTGTTATAGTATTTTTCCTTTCTCAAAACTTCCCTTCATATAATTTCACTAACATGTTTGTTGTGCAAGTACAATAAGAACAGACAACAATGACATTAATGAATAGCATAGGGTGTAGTAACATAAGGATTCAATGATTCATAAACTTGAACCATAGATAATAACAAAAGATCTCATCAACCATGTAAACCTTGTCACAAATTAACATAACATAAAAAATGAACAGATCTGATCTCCAATAGTTCAAGGGGGTCCCACCTACTAGTATTATTTATTTTTTATAATAATAGGCTCTAACAATACTTTGCGAGAAAAACTTCGTTGAAAATTTTAATCGTCAACAAACTGGCGACTCCACAGGAAAATTTGTTTCCAACAGATTTAGAACTCATAACAAATGGTTTCACAGACCAAGAACAATAATTTTAGAAGACGTAGCCAGAATGATTATGCAGTAGGGGGAAGTAAGCGGATTTAAGGGAAAGATGTTCAGGAATTTGGGAATAATTGATGAAAAGTGTTAAGTATAAGGGGTTTTTACCACTGTATGCATAATCATTCAATTGGAATATTCTCTTAACTTTCAAGGAGGAAAACTCACAGACTTTCTCTTAAGATCTCAATGGATAAAGAAATTTCAAGAAGAAGTGGGAAATACCCAATTCCTTGTAAGACAATAGTGGAAATATGTAACAATTTCAAGGGCCCTTAAGAGGGGACATCATAACAGTTGTGTAAGATTGATTGTTATTGACTAAAAATGCTTTGCAGGAGTGTCACTATGGATAAATTGATCCAACATTCT
Organism: Picea glauca; assembly: GCA_000966675.3. NCBI lineage: Eukaryota > Viridiplantae > Streptophyta > Pinopsida > Pinales > Pinaceae > Picea > Picea glauca. Next base: position 11,801 of record JZKD02S1732047.1, on the reverse strand, counting down.
ATCTTAACCAAACACTAAAAGATGATAAAGACAAAAATCGAAACGGAAGTAATAATGCAGAAATTAAAATAGCAGTAGTAAAGACTCAATTGAAAAACATTAAGGAAAGAAAACTTAACTTATAAGGTATAAATCAAGGTACTGTAAGCGTAGAAAAGAAGCACAAAATTTGAAAGCATAGCTAGGCTACTAGTATACAGCAAAATCCAAACAACATTAGAACCTTTCACGCTGATCACTCACAATACTTCAAGTGAGGACTGTTTGTGTTGTAGGAAAACCATTGTCTCTGTAATTCCTTTAAAATGTCTGAGTTAGTGTCCAAGCCAAAAGAAATCTGGAAATGACCCAACACTTGAAATTATTATGTAAGTATCAGCCCCTTAACGCACATGATTAAATCATCAAGATAAGCATGGATACTGACCAATTCATTGGAAGTGGTGTGTATAGTCCTTTTAAAGGAGGTACTTGCATTAAGTAAACCAGAAGGCAAGCATTTGTAAGGCATAGTATCGCAATTAGTAATAAAAGTGGTTTTGTGAATATTTTCCCCTTTTACTTTGATTCTCTTGTAACCAAATAGACTGTCAAGTAAGGGCCTTAATTGTGACTCTACAACCTGTTGCAAAAACATTTCCATATTGAGAGGGAGAAAGGGATTTATTATAATCGCTTGCCTGAAAGTTCAAAGACTAATACCAGTTCTGATATTATCAGTGGTCCTCAAGGCCGATTTCCAAATTGAGACCATTAAGGGTGGGCTGAAAAAAACATTCCAGCCCTTAAGAAATCTCTCAATTTCCTTCGAAAGGCTGCTTCTAGTGCAGAGTTAACAAGTTCTTGTTTTTGCCTAGCTAGTTTCATAATATGTTGAACAAGACTAGGATCAAAACCACGAAGATCCTCATAAAACCAAGCAAAAACCTTTTCAGATTCACCAAGCAGCCCGATGGATCTCATATATTTTCTAACGAAACATTGGACATTTGTTTTAACATCCGTTGAAGATTCAGGTGTCCTGTTGTTCAAGAGGATGGTTTCAATCACCTTCTTTTGTAATTCCTCTTCTTTTTGTTTTTCCTTGTTCCCTACAACACTCAATGAAAACAAAATCTCAAGAGGAGTCAAGCCCTCAGGAATCTCATTATTTTCTGTGGATATAATCTCCTTAGGATTAAGAGGTTCATTTTGAATGACAAAACAAATTCTCTAAATGTGAGGGAGGGCCTCCCAATCTCTTTCACTGTCAAGAATATATGGACGATGTAGAGATTGAAAAGCACAATCAGGCCTGTGAGACAAAAGTTTTTGATTGGGAGAAGCTACAAAGACAACTAACCAATCAACCACTGAATTAAAATCCTTCTTAACATGAGTGATGTTGAAATATAGAAGGTTCGATACAAGTGCCCAAACAGTTTGGGAGTATCATTCCATTAGCTTGTCGCTAAGAGAGCATGTCTTACATATCAGGTTCATAACAAGCTCAAAATTTCCAAAAATTGAAAGGTGACCACAACCAAGATTAAGGGCATTCTCAATGCCTAATAATAAAGCTTTGAATTCAACGACATTGTTTGTACAAGCAAACTCCAACCTGTATGATAGATTATGAATTTTTCCTGCAGGGGAAACCAAGATAATACCAGCCTCGTTACCTTCATTAGAGTGTGAACCATCAAAGCCCATATACCATAAATCATCATCTAAATCGATTCTTTCCAAAGGAATATTATCCTCTTCAGCAAAGATGGAATACACTCCTAGGTCTTCTTCGATATAGCTTACGCTTGATTGCGGAACACTCTCTATGTAAGGTGAAATTCTTCCCTCTCAAAGGACTATAATATTCTTACCATTTTGGGGAACGGATAAATATGTCACGTCGAGTGAGAGGTATCCACCCGTTAGGGATTTCCAATCTCTCCCCTAGATGATTGAGTAATTTCTTACAGACATATCAATCACCTGAATGCTAAGGGTTGTATTTATCTCAGGATGAGCACAAAAAACCAAGGTTACATATTTAATCTCACCTATGGTTGTTTGTTGTAGACTATTATAGGAGAGCATGCTTCTGGAATTTTCATTTGTACAAGACAAGCCTAGCTCTTCCATAATAATATTCGACATCACACTTGGGCCTGAACCACCATCAATGAGGCAACAATGTGCGATTTTATCCATGATGTTTACAAAAATATAAAAAGGTTTTTTTTTTACAGGATATCTAAATTTATGTACATCTACTTTATTTACAGAAGAGTCCTCTTCGAAAAGATTGGCTACAACAAAATCTTTTCCTTCCATGAACTGTTTCAGAAGCATCTGTTGTTTAGGGATGACAACCATGTCTAGGAGGGTTGCATCTGCTTTGATGTTGGCCAATTGATTTAAGATAATGTATTTGGAAGAGGGAAGAGGGAGAATGATTCTTTTACTCTCAGGAGCCTTAGGAACTTGGGGCATAACAACAGTTGAGGATGAGCTCGGGCTAAAAGAACTATGAGGAGGATAAAATTTACCCTTGGGAGCATAGGCTTTGTTCCTAGTGTTAATAACCATGACATCCTCAGGCTCCACAAAGTCTAGGACAACTATAGTAGCTTCTGGTCTCTTATCAAAGATCTTATCTCCGACACTCTTCTTTACCTCACATGTGGTTTCTTCGTGTTTCTCCTCGCAAACGTTGCACCAAATCCGAGGTAGGATAGCCTTGGGCTGAAAATTGTTTTCAACTGGATTTCTAAAGGGGGGTGCAGAAGAGGATGAAGCTCTAGGGGTGAGAGGGGAGATAGTACCCTTCCGCTCAAATTCTATCATATGATTGTTCATATCTTGTACTAGATGTAAGAGAGCAGACATGTATGTCTGCCCGAGTGATTCTCCTTGGGGAAGAGTAATTCTTTCAAGTTGTTCTTCATACTCTGAGCAAGTATGCAGAGTGGAACCGAGATTATCAATGGATTTTTCCTCAAGATTATGATGGTAGGGAGAAGGCAATGCATTATAGTAATGCATGAAAGTGGCTTGGTTCTAAGGGTGGATAAGTTCGTGGATTTGATTGTACAACTTGGTGAAATGCAAGTTGAAAGAATTGATGGTCTCACCATCTTTATAAGTGATGTTATTGTATTCCCTTAACTTCTTAGCAGGCCTTTTAGATTGCCCATAAGTGGATCGGAACCAATAGATTAACTCCTCCCAAGTAGAAAGGATCTTAGGAGGAAGGTCAAAGAAGTTGGCCACAACCTTTCCTTCCAAGGAATTGATGAACAAGCGCATGAAGGTATCATTGTCGTTGGCCCCTATGTTATGAAAATCATTAGAAAATGCCACTCGGTGTTCATTGGTACTGATAGTGTTATTCCCCGAAAACTTGGGCAGGTGCTCCTTAAACTTTGGAAGTGGGCGAGTAGCAGGTTCTCCTTGAACTTTGGAAGTGGGCGAGTAGCAGGTTCTCCTTGAACTTTGGAAGTGGGCGAGTAGCAGGTTCTCCTTGAACTTTGGAAGTGGGCGATTAGCAGGTGCTAGGTTAAGAGGAGATGACACATGCCACGGTGTGGTTGTGGCATCTTCTTTGAAATGAAAAAGTCCATACTTTTTTATGCCTTTGGTGGGATTTGTGGTAGATTGAACATGAATATGGTGTCTATATAAGCTATCGATCACTGATTACGATGAATATTGAGAATATGGAGCACTTCTAGTGCCACCAGAGCCTCCACTAGATGCCATCATGTGGGTGATAGGTGAGGGAAAGAAAGACGAGTTGGATGAATCGGATAAAGTCCTCCTTAGAGAACTTTGTTGGACAGATAACACTACATTTCTTCTTCCTATTTCAGAAATAGGATTGATTTCAGGTGACAAGCCCCTTCTTCTTCTAGAAGCACAAGAATATAAGGACATGAAAGAAAGGCCAAAACTGAAGAAACAAAAGGTTACTGTTGATTTCTAGGTTGCCTACATCTAGCTTCCAATTGTTCTTGAACACTAATATCTCATCCAATTGCTGCCCAAGAATGGTTAAGCTCAACACGGGTCCTGGCAGTGTCTAAAATAGTATGGAATAAGTTCAAAGCAATGTTGGTCAGATCTTGGAGATTGGGCTCAAGATTGGGCTGTCTTACAACATGAACACACATTAATAGTAAAACAGTCAAAGAATCGAATTCAAAAATAAAGATGTATGGATGAAAAATTAAATATAAAAATTAACTAGAGAGATATCAAGGATCTCCCCAGTATGGTCACCAAATAAATATTGAGGAAAAGATATGAAATGATCTTACTCAAGCATTTTCAGACTTTACTTGGCTAAATCAAAGAAGACTAGAATATCACCCTATGTTTATATCCAACAAAAATAACATCCTAACTCACAAGTATTAATTACGAGTGCTTAGGCTAGTCTTTTATCAACAAAAAGCTTGCTAGAAATTCACTTTTTATGTAATTTTCTGAATATAACCGTTGCTGAAATAAATGTAAGAACATAAGTAAAGACAGCAAGATGATAATCAATATAGATGAGACATAAGGAAATCCTTTATTTCATTCCAATTCACAACATAATCATTTTCTTTACAAAATCTCATACATAAATCTTGGACCAAAGTCAAACTTAGACATCCTCGATGGAACATAAAAAATGACCTCTGAAAGAAAACCAAAACTGAACTCTAAAATCTAGATCAACTTGCCACAAATTTTTTCCCACTCGACTCTGCACAATAGCCTTTATCAGTCATGAAAACTAATTCACAAACAAACAAGTCTACAGAGACTATCAAAGATAGATCAACACCTATGAAAAACAAGTGTCTGAATGATTTGATTCAACACTAAATATTGTTGTCTAAAATAAGACCCTGCTATCATAAAAGAGAATTAGGCTTGTGATGAAAATATGAATGAATGAAAATTGAACTATCTCAACATAAACTCAAAGAGCAAACCCAAGTATGCTTCTGCTTCTATCCTCCTCTTGTTCCTGCCTTTCCTTTTTCTTTTAACAAATTAGAATTGGTCGAAGTAGTTGAACCAACTCATTAGTTAAGTTAATTAAAAGACTCAATTAACTTTAGTTAGGGGGGGAAGTAATAATCATAATAAGGGTCATAAATAAATAATAACTAGTAGGTGGGACCCCTTGTGACTCTCTTTAGTTCATAGATATCATAACAATCATAAAATAACCATTAGTTAAGAAAAAGACACCTCCTTGTGCCTCCCATATACATATTCACTTTTGGCAATTTAAACTCATGAAATTTGAAATTATTTCAAAAATAATACTCATATGTCCAAAATAAACATGTTGTCCAAAAATCCCTAAAGTCAACTGTCATAAAACAATGGGTATAATAAAAAATCAAAAACCATATTTCCAAGTCTATGATGCAACCCTTCCTTGGTTGTTGTTGTCACCTCTTGATTTTCCTGAATTTTCCTTTGGCTATGTAGAGTCTTTAGGCCTAATCTCGTTGATCATGTGGGAACAATCATCCCTCAAATGCATCTGAGAAGACATGGACTTGCCAAAGCCATTGGAGGGTGAGGAAGGGAAAACAGTGGATTTTCCTTTATCAAGTGCATGGTGGGCCTCAATTTTCAATCTCTTGCAAGCAAGGGAGGATTTCACTGGTGAGTGGTCAGGGGAAGCTTGGGAAATGGGGTTAACCAGTGGAGGAGAAGGCAAAGACAAGTTGGGCTAGCCATGATGTTGGCAGACTGTCGGGTGGACAATCTCCTTCCATCCATCATTTTCAAGGACTTCGGGTTGTAATGAGACATGAGGAGGTACAGGGATACCGAGGGCTTGCAGAGCTTGGAAAGGAGGCCTTTCAGGCCTAGGTTGGACTATTCCCTGCTCAATCTAATTAAAGAATCCAACATGAAACAATTGGCCAAGATCTTCTTAATCAACGCCAAAATGTATGGAGAATCTGGGCCTTCTTGGGCCTCGGTTCCAATTACCTCTACCTTTGTTTCCTCGGCCATGGCTACCTTGATTGAAAAAACTCATCTTGCATGCGTGATCAATTAGCAAATAGTCTTTTAAATAACCATACATGACAACACTTAAAAATATGAAATAGATTTGGCTCAACAATGTATCAGACTCATGCAATCCAATCCATACAAATTGTTTTATTGTTTATCAATGAGCAGTGGGTGAAAATGGTTATGGGATATGTGAGGGGTTTGTATTGAGCGAATCATGATATCATGAGGGGAAAAGAACATGGCCATTGTTAAATGACAACAACAATCAATTGTAAAAAAAACCATTAAAACCTCACTGCAATCCATACAAGACACTGCCACTTTCATCTACTTTAACACATAAATTATATTCATTGTAATCAATATCAGAATAAGGAGTGAAAAAATGAATATGGGAGGTGACAAGGTTTGTAATTAGAGGAAAATGAAATAATGTAAGGGAAGAAGATCGATTATTGTTCATGAAATTAATTAAGTGATCCAAAAACATTCTGCAATAGGAGATGCATCAACCATCAATCATTTGACCAAATAATAATTCTTGTGCATTTAACTAGTTCACTATTCATTAATCAAATATCCAACACGGTGCCATCACAAGACAGTATGTATCCCACACAATTTGTAAGAGGTTATTTTCCCTTCATTCACATACTTTGCATTTTATAACAATTTGCGAACAATACCCATTTCCAATCTGTAAACTATCAAAATCAACCACTGCCCATGCATTTCTTCAATTCACAAAAATTCATGTTTTCAAATTAACAGTGAAATAACTATTATTGCAATCAGGCCTATCATTTAAATGCAATGATATTCGTTAAACATGTATAGGAAGTAACCAAAATAATCAAGACCAGATTGCCACGCCTGAAATGACAATTAATCATACAACCAAAAACCACAATTTAGACATAAGAAATGCACAGGGTAATTTGCCCAGGAAATGTAGTTCTGACACTGTAAAAAAAAAAAAAACAATTCAATGTGACTTAAAAACTGGGCCATCCATCCAGCACGATGAGGTATCAACAACAAGCCTGTCTCAAAAATTGATCAAGATGCAAAAAAACGTGCTCAAAACTCTGTGAGTATCTCTGATTGTGAGGACACAAGCCTTTTATGTTATACATAGTGCACAACCCACAAAACCCCGTGATTGCAACAATTCCACTTTAACAAAACAAACACACAGTCATGATAATAACTGAACATTTCGTGTTGAGCCATCGTTTTAATATAACATGCTTCGATTTAGTCACACCATGATCGAAAATGCTATGCAACTCAGGCTTATACAATCAAACAAGCATAAGGATGCATTGGATATACTCTCTACATTCATCCAGCTCAATAGTCATTCAGCCCCAAAGAAAACCATAGTTACCATGCCCATTATTTCATTTTGCAAAAACACAACGCGACATGAGAAACATCAAGCATTTTCACCAATGCTAGCTAAACATTCAAATAATCATTAGTGAAAATACCAGTGACTGTGTATCCACAAAACAACTCGTCACTATCTTAAAAAAACAATCAACCGAACAATCTGTGGCAACTACGCATACCCACGCATCAAATCGAATCATGCAGAGGCCTTCTCCATTAACAATACTAAGTTATTAACATAAGGAGGGTGACCGTGTACTTCGAAAGTGCAATTGGAAATGTAGGGTTTATCATTATTATCATAGAGGTAGTAACCAAATGCCAAACCAACACGACTTCCATACAACCAACTGGGTGAATCTGTATTCAAAGTAATCGACCATACAGTCAATCTACGATAACCCGTAGCAACTTGACCAGCATGACAATATCCTCTACAAAACTCCATATTGGAGGGTTAAGGGTTTGCTCAGTAGCCATCACCAGGGAAACGAAGCCAAATCCTCATAATGGTGGAAATTCCGAGGCCAAGGGTGTGCACACAGAGAGAGACATGATTCACTTTTGGACAAGTAACAATCCATGGCAGGGGGGGAAACAAAAGGTGAGGCTCCCATTCAGACAGGAAACTTTATTTAACGCACGTAGGGTATAACCCTCGTGTTCTTGGTTCAAAATACCACAGTACTGAGGTGAAGAAAAGGCCGAGTTAAGAACAGAACACTCACTTTGTGACCCTTAGTGGTGGAAAAAACCAATGCTGAAGTGAAACACAACATAGTGACACAGAAAACTTTCAACCATTAAACCCATGAAATCCAGAGACTAGATTTAGTGACAGTGCGTGGAGATAGCTATCCACCCAAGACTTAAACAAAAACCCTCCAACTAAACCAACAATGATAACAAAGAGTTGTCACCCAGGAAGACCAATAACCTCTACGAACTCAAAATTATTATAGGAAGAACCATCCACTCTTCATTCCAAGAACCCAAATTTCACATAGTTGCAACACTTAGGAAAAAACAAACCAATACACCTGAGCCAGTAATCATTTCATAACTAGATCAGAGTCACGAATGGACAAAAAAAGACAAACCTATAATCGAATTCCTTAAAACAAGAGTTGGCCGAATGGTTCTTCCCTGCTAAAAATTCGAAGCATAACCACAACAGCAAGATTGAACAATACCCCAACTAGGGTGGCGGCTAACAAGAGGAGTAAAGGTGATGTGCAGTAAATGCATGACGCCTCCACCCTCAATTCATTAACTCATCAGTACATGCCAACACATTCGACATTAACACCATTAATTTAACTCTGCGTTGGAATCTACACATATTACTTTCCAAATGTGCTCTCCACACCATATATTCAATTCCTTCTTATATAACTCAAACAAAACCGCATAACCATTAACACCCATTACCTTGCAAAATGAGCCACGAAATTCAAGCTATCCAAATATACCATATGTATGTCGGCCACATAATTAAATTAACCATTGCATAACCATTAGCAATCACCTCGCCAAATGCGCCACCAACCTTTCACACTATATGCATATTAAAAATGTAATTCAATCACAATCTCATAACATTTTACTTGCTAGCTAGGGTTTAACAATAACCATCAAGTATTTTCATGCATGTAGTATAGTTATGATAGCTTTAAAATCTTCTCCTTGCAATTGTTTCTTATTTCCTTCAAATAATTTGCATGTGGTATTGTAGAACTAGTATTTTTCCTTTCTCAAAACTTCCCTTCATATAATTTCACTAACATGTTTGTTGTGAAGGTGCGATAAGAACATACAACAATGACATTAATGAATAACATAGGTTGTAGTAACATAAGGAGTCAATGATTCATAAACTTGAACCATAGCTAATAACAAAAGATCTCATCAACCATTTAAACCATGTCGCACAACAGATCTGATCTCCAGTAGTTCAAGGGGGTCCCACCTACTAGTATTATTTAGTTTTTATAATAATAGGCTTTAGCAACACTTTGCAGGAAAAACTTCATTGAAAATTTTAATCGTCAACACACGTTAAAACAAGAAGATAAGTTATCATGCAAATATAAGTTTGTGGTACCAACTCTCAAAAAAATGAGAAGATAAGTTAGCGAGAAAATATTTAGGGAACCCATGTTTTGCTTGGAGAATATACTTGATTCTATTGTATGTAACAAAATTATTAGGGTCATTGTTTACTTGATTCATATCATACTCGACATCCCATTATTGTTATCTTGGTATGGTTTGGGGTGTGAGTCTTATCTTTTATAGTTTCATATAGTTGCATATAGTTGCATAAGTTGCATATAGTTTCATATAGTTGCATAAGTTGCATATAGTTGCATAGTTGCATATAGTTGCATAAGTTGCATTGTTGCATAAAGTTGCATATACTTGCATATAGTTTCATATAGTAGCATATAGTTGCATAAGTTGCATATAGTTGAATAGTTGCATATAGTTGCATAAGTTTCATATAGTTGCATATAGTTTCATAGTTGCATATAGTTGCATAAGTTGCATATAGTTGCATAGTTGCATATAGTTGCATAAGTTTCATATGGTTGCATGTTGCATCAAGTTTCATAAAGTTCTCAAGAGGAGCGCCCAAAGGAAAGTAGTGTTTGCAAGAGGAGCACCCAACCAAAAAACCGAAAGAGCCAGCGGCACGAGTGCGGTGGGAAAAAACCTTGGGGTTTCCCGAATGCAAGGAAAACTTGGGTTTTCCAAAGGCAACGCAAGGAAAGTTGGCAAGAGGGGCACCCAAAGGCAATCTGAGTAAGCAAGAGGAGCGCCCAACCAACAAAACAGAAGAGCCAGTGACACAACTCACATCTGGGAAGAAACTTGGGGTTTCCCAAAGCCAACGCAAACATGGGGTTTCGCTATGGCACACCAAGGTGAGTTGAAAATATAGGTGCCCAGAGGCATGGCAAGATGGAGAACCCACATCAATGAAGGGAGTCCAAATGCAAGGCAGGCGGAGTTGGTAAATAGGCGGGGCGAAAGGCTAGGCAAAGAAGGTTGGAAAGATGGGAAACCACATGAGGAAATGTGAATAAAATAAAGCATTGCGCGCAAAGGCGGGGCAACGCTATTTCTCAAGATGTGTTCCCGATCAACAAAACCGAAGAGTCAGTGACAAAAATCATGTGGGAAAAAAATTATGGTTTCCAGAAGGAAAGGAAGGGTGAGTTGGAAATATGGGCACGCAAAGGCAAGGTGATTCGACAATTTGGGCACGCAAAGTCAAGGCGACTTGGAAAGACAGGAACCCATAAGAGGATTCGTTGTGAAAACGAGGCAGGGTGCCCAAACACAATGAGAAGCGAGTTGGCAAGATGGGTGCCTGAAATCAATGCAAGGCGAGTTGGAAATATGGGTACCCGAACGTAACGCAAGGCAAGTTGGCAAGATGGGCACCTCTATCTTTCCAACCACGAAAAAATTTGTTTGCCTTCGTGGAAAGTGCGACGGAAATGTGTGGCAATAGCAACGAAAAACCATGGAAAATTTGGTCATATGTAGTAGTGCTATATATACTTGCATCAATCCCAATACTTTCAGTTCCCCTGATCTTCTCTTGCAAGTCCCATCCATGCCAATGGAATCGACAAAATTATTCAAACCCAAAGGTTTTGTGGCTGTCAAGAATGAAACTCCAGGATTCCCCCCTTCAAAAATTGACAATTTTTAATCTCCTAGTAGCCCAACCCTTGGTAATTGAACTTGTATACTAAAAAATTTGGACCACCTTCTTGGGATCATCTGAATAATCGACCAACTGGATGTCTTTAGTATCCTCCTCTATAGTTTCCATCCCTCCTCCTTCATCCTACTACTCCTGAGAGAGAGAGAGAGAGAGAGAGAGAGAGAGAGAGAGAGAGAGAGAGCTTGGATAAGTATCCATTCTCAATGGCTTCACCTAGTCTCTTATGGTAGTCATGGGGGAATTTGAAGGTAGGGGTTTAACATATTGTGTCAATAGGTGATGACCCATGTTCACATATAATGGACTCGATCATTCTCCCTATGATATTATGATTATCCAAGTATTTCCAAGGTGTAAGGTTGTGTTAATGTGATAAATGCTACTTCAGTAGTGCCTATCAATCAAAATATGACTTATTGGACCCCCCCTTAATGAAGGGCCTAAACAAGTCACTATGCTTAGGGGTGATTAAACCTTGATGGGGGAATATAACCACTCCTACTTGACCAACCAATCAAACCCTTAATAACAAGAATCCTTTATGTGTTGATGATATGATATGCCCTTACTAGGTTTATATAAAGGGATTTTTTTCTATGTTTCTTTAATGATGGCCAACCATTTATTACTTATATTTTGGAAAGTTTTTACA
>JZKD02S1732036.1:67631-91682 GCA_000966675.3 Picea glauca | reverse complement strand
ATTAAAAAGTAATTGTCCACTAATCATGATTAATTAAAGTTTTTTAATATGAATGATTAGTACCTCGCTAATCCCATCGCAATTTCACGATCCAGGGTTTACTTGTGACATATCCCCTGATGGCAGGATCCCCGAAGTTCCGAAATGTGAAATCACATTTTCTTTAAACAAAACCTAAGATTAAAAGATTAAGTTGTTTTCAAAACATGATTAATGATGACTAAGCTACTTTTTTCTTTTCGGGAATTAAGGAAGACAATGATTTTCGGGTTTTCAGTTTCGAAATTGCCTATGTACGACAGTATTAATAACGGGTAAATGCAAATATTTTTGACGTGAATTCGTATCTCTAAGCATATCTTTCAAATTAAAGCATTTATTTTTCATCAATGGTATCAGTACACTCGCTACAACACAAATTTAGAGATTAATAAAGATCCTGTGTGTCAAAGTTCATTCTTAACCTTTATCTCTGTAGCAAGTCACATTTGTCCAGCTTTATACACTTTTCTCTGTAAACAGGTTTCTGGTCTAGTATAACCACCATGGCGCCCAATAAGGCCACCAAGAAAAACGAGGAAGTTGCAGAGGTCTCGAGTCTAGACGGAGATGTTGTATCTGATACAATACCACATGCCATCGATTCCATAAAATCCTGGAGGCAGATTTTCAAAACTCTCGATTATGAAATTAAGAACTTCCCCCATGATGCCGACAACAAACTCCGAGATATAGTGGATTCTGAACTTCACAAGGTGGCTACGCAACCACGACTCCTAACTTACAATGACATGATCAGTTGGGATTTAGAGCGAGCGGACGTGCAAACGAGGAGCATTCTGGATAGCCGAGGGGTTGTCATCGGCTCCTTCAGACCATAACATATACAAGTAATGTATAAACTATCTTCCTATCCCAAATACATTTATAATAAATATTTCATCAGTGAGTTTTAGAGGAAAGAATGTTTTGAGTCAGACCAAATGTATCCTAACATAATAAAAGACTGGTGGAGAAACGAAGCAAAATTCAGGGCCGACACACATGGTGTTTACGCCACAACGTCTTTAAATGAGTATATGGTTTATGTGGTGATGATGTTATGTAGGATTTTTGGTAAGAAAATTCCTACCCACTTTCTAGTGGAATGGGTACCTCTTTTGCATGAGGCCGCAGAAGGTTACAACTTAAATTGGGATAAGATTTTATCCGATAACATAGCGAGAGAGGTTATGGAATACCAGACTGCAAGATCAAAAGGCCAACCAACAACCTTTTATATGTTCGCATACATCATGGATGCTATATGCTTCTCAACTCCTTTCCCTTTGATGAATTGAAGTTGGAATCCGACTTACCCGGAGCCTATACATGAATATCATTCTAAACTTTAGGAAGAAAACGCCAAGGATTCATTCTATGAGATTTGTCATTTTGTGGTAATACCACTACACCAGATGCTATACGACTGTGCACCCCCCCCGCATTTCAGAGTTGGTCATAGGGAGCCTTCGGGCAATTGTTGATTGGTTTATAGAGGATAATTTCTCCTACATCATAGTTTTTGGATGTTCGATTCCTCCACATGCGCTCCCAAAATTCCTCCCTGACAGACTAGTGTGTAGGGAGGTAGCTTATCAAATAGTAATAGGTGGAATCGAGATAGAATTAAAGACAGCTCAAAAGAAATCTTGGCCTTTTTTTCCCGTTCAAATTGGAAAATTTTCACTTCTCAACTTGGGTCATTCCAAGGTTGAAGCGACAGCATTGGAGGAGGTCAAATTGGTAGACCTCGAGCACAAGAAGCACGATCCTTACCAGTTAGTGGGGAAACACATGGCCCACTGCAATATGAAAGCATATGAACATGAGAAGTCCCCTTGGGATGACATGTTCAAAGGGAATAAGACTTATAAAGAGGTGATAGAATGAGTACAGACATTGCCGTCTGACTTGCAAGCTAGTTTTCGGACCTTTCAGGAGCATAGACAGAGTGTTCTGCCCAAAGTACTGCAAGGAGAAGCAATCATCCTTCCCCAGGAACAAGAAAATACTCCCCCAGGCTTGGAACAGGAAGCACAAGAGAAGGGAAATCTCAAAAAAGTCCCACAGGATACTGAAAGGCCCCCACAAAATAAAGAGGCCTTACAGACGAAAAAACCAGAGACAGAAGCAGAGAGGAGGTCCAGGATACCTCTCGAGTCCAGTAAGCTCACTCCCCCTTCATCACCTACTGTTGATGTCAATATTCCTAAGGCAATAGAAGGGAAAGGATATACAGAGCTAGGAAGTCCCATAGCTTCCTTAACCCCCTTACAGTCCGCCTTTGGATTCCCACAGATGGGAGCCATATTTGTTGATGACCTCACTTCTATCTCCATAGATGAGATTCCTCCTTCTGATTATTTTTTCAGCAGAAAGAGGAAGGTTGTCCCGAAACAAGAGATGTATATGAAGGAGGGGGGTATGGTAAAAAAACATAAAGTCTTTCTAGATGGACAGAATTTGGAGGAGGATGATTTCGCTATAGAGATAGCAGGTTCCATGGGAGCCATGGCAACAACAAACTTTTTTACCGTGGGAAACATGAGAACGAGGATAATGAAGAGTAATAACATGATAGCTCAATTACAAGATCAGTTAAAGAATGCTGAGAAGAACATCAGAGAAGAGGTGAGTAAAATCTTGGAGCAGACCAGGGTTGTTCAAAGGCTAGAAATTCAATCACTCAAATCAAGCCTGAACGAAATGAACCAAAGGATACAAGCAAGTCAGGTGCAGGTTGCTGAGCAAAAGGAGCATGCAGAACAGTTATAGGCTAAGTTAAATTTGATGGAAGGTCGGGTTATAGATTTAAAGTATTTCTAGATCCTCTCGCTGGAAACACATACAAAGATAGAAGCCGAGCAACAGAGACTGATCTCCAAAATAGGGATCATCCATAATTACTTTCAAGAGGTAAGCAAATCTCTTGATAATATTATTTTACTAGAAAAGGAAGCCAAAGCAGCAAGGAATACTTTCCAGAAAGCGGTTGCATGTTCAGGGAATAAAGAGGTGATGAAAAATCTAAAGCTCTTTGTCGTGGAACAAATAAAAGGAGACATCATGCTCAAGGTATGGGAAACAAATATCTCTGAGAGCAAGAAGATAGTCAAAGAAATCAAAGATGATTGTGAGGAATATTCGATTCTTTGGATAAACAAGCATTAGGCATTGAAAAAAATGACTACTTCGAGTCACTAGGGCAGATAAACATTGAAAAACGACAGTTGGACTGCAAAGAAGGTTTGAAGAAGATTCATATTGAATTTTACAATTGAAGGAAATCAATGCCAACCTAATAAACAAATGGTTGGTACAGCCCAATTTAAAATTGCAAGTGATCAAGTTTTTCGACCAAGGTTTTGAAGACCGGTTCCCAAAGGTACAAAGAAAGTTTTATCTGTTTGAGACTAAAGATCTTCCAACACCTCCTAGAAACTTTGTCCATTTTCTGGAGAAATGTATTGAATGTGTAGCATCAAAGGAGGGAGAGACTTCGACTAAGCAATGAAGTATCGTTTGGAAACTCATACTGTTGGAATGATAGATAAACAAAATTTAATCGTGCAACGATTAAGGTTGCAGTTTTGTAAATTTTTCTTCTAGAAAGTAGGAGATTGTTAACCATCAAGTATGGACGACCTTGTATAAATACAGGGAACGAAGACTAAAACAGGGCTTTTTGATCTCTCTGAAAAAACATTTTTGACGAAGTAATTTTGAAGAGACTCTAAATTAATAGAAATGGACATTGAAGATTCTAGATCTTGTCACTTCTGAGTTATGTGTTTCCCTGTCATCTCATCTTTCTTATATATGTTTAATTGATGAATGCTTAGCTACAATTTAGTACAACCTCTACTGTGGGAATTATTATTCTTGTTATTTCAAATCATTTACAGCTTTTCCTCTGTATCCGTTATCAATAGATACAAGACCTGTAGATGCTTAGATTTCAACATCATATGCTTCATTAATATTTTTCTCATTTCATAGTCTTCTGTTACAATGTGAGATTCCTCTGAAATTGATGCCTCACTTTGCTAATAGCTTTATGTTTTTCTCTATATCATGCATGTTTCTTTTCTTTAAAATTTAACTCAGATACAAGAAAAGGCCTACAATTTGGTCATACTATTTATTTGTGTTTTGACATAATTCTCGTTACATTGTGGAATAGAGATAACCAACGTAAAAAGAAAACACATAACTTTATCCTCCTTTACTTTCCTCCTTCATGACATTACCAGTTGCAAGGCAGCCTAACATCGAGCCCGGTCTCTTGGATCAAACCAGCATTGCTCTAAATTTATTTAACACTATTTTACAAACAACAAATAACTGGGTTGACTTAGAACGTTCATGGGCAGTAATTGAGAGAGATATCAGTATCCAGGAAAACTGGGAATTTCGACAGAGAAAGTTGAGAAACCGACAATAGCCTTTACCTTTTTATCAGTCTTTTTTCTATTCTTAGCTCCCTCTATTTTTTTAGATGCCTTGACAGTATACTTTAAAGCCTTAAAGTATAAACTTATGAACAACATCTTTTTGGCGTCGTTGCCAGGGAACGAAGAAACAAAGTTTTTTCCCTAGGGAGAACGACATTGACACTTTCGTTCTTTGATAGTGAACAAAGTTTGAAAACCTTCTAAGGCTACCTTTGTCTTTCACTTGGCGACTCCACATTGTTTAAGCTGGCTCTTAACCAAAAAAACACCAGAAAGAATCCAGACAACAAACAGATTTCACCTTTTTCGGACCCCGAAAAAAATTCTAAAATCAAGAAGATACTTCCGCCAGACTGTCTCATCCACAAATAAAAAATTTCGACCTAAGTTTACACAGTCTGACTCAGAATATCAACGCGGTGAATCAAGTATTCCACCCCTTTATGGGAAATACCCCGTTGATAAAGTCACACCCCTTGAATCAGATCTGGTTCTTTCGGTCTTTGAGACCGAGGCTTTCTCAGCCTTTTCCCACATCGATAGAAAATGAAGAGCTGCCTCACTTCCTGTAGCGACTCATTCTCCCTCCCTTATCGAAGTTCGGTTTCCTACATCTCAAAACTCAAACAATTATCTTATATATCTTGACTCAACTTCTGTTGATTCTCCTGTATTCTCACCCTGTGGTTCTGAAGGAACCAATCCACATTCCCCAAGCTCTTATTTCTCAAGTTTCTTCCCCTTCGATAATCAGTTTCTTGAAACCTATCCTTACAACCCCCAGACTTTAACCGTTAACTCCACAATGTCCGCGGCTGGAGGAGGTGGGGCTGGAGGTGCTGCCGCGGGTGGTCAAGGAGGAGGAGCGGGCGGCCAAGCATCACCTCTTCGGATATTTGCAAAAGTTGCTGCAAGATACTCCCCTCTGGTTCTATCGGTCCCTCTCCATGATTTACCAGAAAATTACTTGAAAAACTTGCCTAAGTTCATGGGAGAAGGAGACTTAACAACAACCGAACACATAAATTTTTTCGATCAATTCGCTACCATTCTTGGATTGGAACATGAAGATGTTTACTCCAGACTCTTGGTTCAAACTTTTGAAGGGCAAGTAAGAACCTGGTTTCGAGGCCTAGCTGCCAGATCTATATCGTCATATGATGAACTTGAAAATGCTTTTATCAGACAATGGGGTGAATGGAAAGACGATATTTATTATCTGACCGAATTTGGAGCTCTTCGAAAGAAAAACTCTGAATCGGTCCTCAAGTTTACACAACGGTTTAACAAATTGTACAATAAGATCCCAAACGAGGTCAAGCCCTCACAACCTGCAGTGAAAGTGACTTTTGCTGGAGATTTTGACCTCGACTTCGCCTTGTTATTAAGGGAGAGAAGATCAGTAGATCTTACCAAGATGCAAGATGATGCCCTCGAAATCGAATCTAATATGATTTCATCAGGAAAGCTGAAAGCTAAATTCGATACGGGAAACAAAGAAATCAAGAGATACAAGGAGCAAGGAGCACCCTCTGTATTAGGAAGATCTTCAGAAAATAAAATGGACAATATGGCTAGAATCATCAAAGAACTGTCAAAAAAAATATCGAGAATGGAACTAGAACAAGCTAAGAATGAACATTACCCTAGAAAGGAGTTCAGAAAGAACCCTAACCATCAAAACCACCAAAAACAAATTAAGAATGAAGATCAAAAGATCCAAAATCCTTTTAAAAGTGAAAAATTTGTGGGAGGACAAGACTTGGAGGATTTTGAGGAGTTAGAAGAGGATATGAACAATCTTGGTGACTGCCTACAACCTTACATAACAAGACACGATTATGAAAAGTCTTTGACTACAGAGTATGGGACCAAGAGTAGCAAGAACGATAGTGTTTCGGAAGATTTGACCTATCAGGGAATAGCAGATTGGATAATGGTCGAACTTCACCAAAAATACAACCTGAGACCTAGAAACAGGGTTTCCGCAACCGTTCCAGTTAAAAAAATACTGTCGAGGTTTGAAATTGACAAACCAGTTTCAAAAAGCACTGAGAAATAGACTGAAGGGACTAAGGCCGCTAACATCTAGTTTATTAAAACAAAGACAGCGGAAACGCCACCCTTGAGCATGCAAAAACTAGATACCCCTGTTACCAAAACAAAGGCCCCTCAACCAAGGAAAACTGAAAAGAAATGGTTGGAGGTTCAAAACATGGAAATCGACAAAACCATTGGAAGTTTCAACCTAGAAAATGAAATCAATAAGATCAAAATTCCTATTCCTCTTGTAGAACTGGCTAAAAACCCGATATACCGAAAACAAATTGCTAAAATGATTAATTTTTCGGAAAATGAAAGTCAGGCCGATGTTATAAACTTAGAGGATGAAAAACCTAACATAATTGTTGGCCCACACTTCTAAGGTGCCAAAGACACTGTTGCCCCTTTCTACATTACTTTGACCATTCTTGACCATCTGCTCCATAATTGCATGTTAGATTCTGGGGCATCTCACAATGTGATGCCTAAAGCAATCACGGATAGACTCGGCCTTGAAATCACCAGGCCTTATGGAGATTTATATTCTTTCGATTCGAGAAAAGTCAAGTGTATAGGTATGATAAAGGACTTAGTTGTAAACCTTGCACAAGTACCTTCAAAAAGTATTTTAATGGATGTAGTTGTCGCAGATATACCCCCAAAATATGGCATGCTCTTGTCCCGATCTTGGGGTGCCAAACTTGGAGGTTCCCTTTAGCTTGATATGACGTACGCAACAATTCTAGTTTTCGGGGGGTAGTTCACGTGGCTGTACAGGGAAACCAGGTTAGCATTTACAGTCAATGATCCTCTTAGCCCAAACAATTATCATGTATATATTGCTGATCAGGATTTAGGTAATTGTATATTATCTATAGATGATGATGTGGATGCGTGTATAGAAGAAAATTGTACAGTTTAAAAAAATAAATAAATAAATAAATAAATCTTTCTCTAAGAACAACCATATGTACAACAGCTTGCCTAAACCCCTTTACCCTCCTCCTTGGCCATAGTAAATCCTTTTCTCTCCTGATCATATATGTCTAATCGATGAAATTTCCTGAGAACGGAGGGGTCTCGCTTCAGTCATTGGAAACTCTCGAACATATTTTCAAGAAAGAGAGCAGGTTGTGTTTTTTGTTTTTTGACTCTGGCTGGATCGTAAACATGTCTAGGTTAATCCTAACCTTATTAGTTATCCTAACATGAATAACTGATTGGTTTTTCTCAAGGAAGTTCTCTAGACTAAAGGTCAAAAGGTTTTCGTTAAGAAGTCCTATGAAACCCTTGATTTTTGAAGGCAGGTGAGAAGATTGACCCAGAGTGATTTAAATGAGTTTACAGACTTTGATCCTTTTTCAAACAGATATCTTCCTGAATGTATTGCATACTCATTGATTTCCCCCACTTCAGATCTAAAAAAAATAAAAATTTATACGGACAGATGGTGAAAGGAAATTCAATATTGATTGCCCCCATCTAGTTCAAAGAGATGAAGAAAGGAAATTCGTACTTATTGATTGCCCTCATCTCAACATTTAAATGCTTGCGAAAAATGAAGTGGTGAAAGGAAATTCAATGTGGGAAGTCGGATAACTTCACTGGGGTACTGAACATGCTCGTTGACAATGAAGCAATATCCTCATATCTGATAAAAGTTGTTATACGTGAGTTAAAAGATACTCTGGTAATTTCTTTTCTTTTCAGCTGGATTCTATCATAGGTTTCTAAGATCTCCTTATCAGACACAATGTAAATACTTGCCTTGATGCATACAAAATCACAAAAAGCCTGATAAGATTGATTAATTGGGTTTTGATTATCTTACACAATTTTGAGGTCAGCTTTAGGATAAGAAATCTATTGAAAACTTGGCTCGGGATAGTGAGAATTTTTGTTTTTGTAGAGTTTTCAAGGTTGACGTTAAGACCCTAATCTTGTTCAGCTTTTTCTCCTTATTTGTCTCACGGAACCAAATCTTTGACTCCATTACCCAATGAATGCACCTGGTCTACATGTTCTTCTCATTCCGCAAGGAGACGAGATCCCTAGATGGAGCCTAATGTTGACACGAAGATTAAATTTTTCCACCCTTTAAAAATGAAGCTTCATCTTTTCCTGAGCCATGGAGCCGCCCTTAGTCCAAAATAGAAAGGAGTCAGAATCACCCGTTCCTTTTCGGGTTTCGAAATTCGGTTCCTCTAGAGGTGTGATCTTCAACTATCCCTTTTTCCCGACGCCAAAATTCCGAAGCCATTTCAAAATATTAAGAAATATAAAGTAAAAAGGGGGAAGAAATGAACATTACTCTTTCTGTTGTTTACCACAAAGCACTCTTTAATTTGTAATTAATCAAATCCCTAAACACAATTATCTCTCCCTTAGTCTTTAATGATTCAGTTTTCTCTCTGCTAAAGCGTTTTCAAACTCTTCTCCTTCGAACTCCCGGCCCTCGATTTTTCAAAAAGTAAAAATTAAAAAGTAATTGTCCACTAATCACGATTGATTAAAGTTTTTTAATACAAATGATTAGCGCCTCGCTAATCCCATCGCAATTTCGCGATCTGGGGTTTACTTGTGACATATCCTCTGACGACAAGATCCTCGAAGTTCTGAAATGCGAAATCGCGTTTTCTTTAAACAAACCCTAAGATTAAAAGATTAAGATATTTTCAAAACATGATTAATGATGACTAAGCTGCTTTTCGCTTTTCGGGAATTAAGGAACGCAATGATTTTCGTGTTTTTAGTTTCGAAATCGCCGATATACGACAGTATTAATAACGGGTAAATGCAAATATTTTTGACGTGAATTCGTATCTCTAAGCATATCTTTCAAATTAAAACATTTATTTTTCATCGATGGTATCAGTACGCTCGCTACAACACAAATTTAGAGATTAATAAAGGTCTAGAGTGTCGAAGTTCATTCTTAACCTTTACCTTTGTAGCGAGTCACATTTGTCCAGTTTTATACACTTTTCTCTGTAAACAGGTTTCTGGTCCAGTATAACCACCATGGCGCCCAAGAAGGCCACCAAGAAAAACGAGGAAGTTGCAGTGGTCTAGAGTCCAGACGGAGATGTTGTATCTGATACAATACCGCATGCCATCAATTCCATAAAATCCCGGAGGCAGATTTTCGAAACTCTCGATTATGAAATTAAGAACTTCCCCCATGATGCCGACAACAAACTCCGGCATATAGCAGATTCTGAACTTCACAAGGTGGCTACGTGGCCGCGACTCCTGACTTACAACAACATGATCAGTTGGGCTTTAGAGCGAGCGAACATGCAGACGAGGAGCATTCTGGACAACCGAGGGGTCGTCATCGGCTCCTTCAGACCAGAACATATACAAGTAATGTATAAATTGTCTTCCTATCCCAAATACATTTATAATAAAGATTTCATCAGTGAGTTTCAGAGGAAAGAATGTTTTGAGTCAGACCAAACGTATCTTGACATAATAAAAGACTGGTGGAGAAACGAAGCAAAATTCAGGGCCGACACACATGGTGTTTACGCCACAATGTCTTTAAACGAGTATATGGTTTATGTGGCGATGATGTTATGTAGGCTTTTTGGTAAGAAAAGTCCTACCCACTTTCCAGTGGAATGGGTACCTCTTTTGCATGAGGCCGTAGAAGGTTACAACTTAAATTGGGATAAGATTTTATTCGATAACATAGCGAGAGAGGTTATGGAATACCAGACTGCAAGATCAAAAGGCCAACCAACAGCCTTTTATATGTCCGCATACATCATGAATTCTATATGCTTCTCAACTCCTTTCCATTTGATGAATTGGAGTTGGAATCCGACTTACCCGGAGCCTATTCATGAATATCATTCTAAACTTTGGGAAGAAAACGCCAAGGATTCATTCTATGAGATTTGTCATTTCGTGGTAATACCACTACACCAGATGCTATACGACTGTGCACCCCCTCACATTTCAGAGTTGTTCATAGGGAGTGTTGTTCCTGAGTCTGTACTAAGGCTTAACGTACAGTGTCAAGGCATCCGAAAGTATGTGAAAGATGAATGTGAGGATAATGTCACCTTCGGTATAGGAAACTAGGGAAGATTTCTACGTTCTCGTCGTCTAGCTTCCAATTGCTCTTGAGCAGTTATATCTTGCTCAATGGCTGACCATGAACGCTCGAGTTCTTCCCGGTTATTGGCGGTTTTAAGGATCGTATCAAAAAGATTTAAGGCAATATGTGTTTGGTTAGACAATCCGGGTTCAATATTAGGTTGTGTCGCTGCAGGGACAGTCATGAGGGAAAATTAAGAATATGAATGGGTTTAAAGATTTATTAAGTGCTGTCTGGATTGAGTCGAAGTAGAAGAGAATTTTACGTTTTCGGAACCAAATGGAAAAAACGATTTGAAGGCTCTTTCCTGTAACTGTATTATATCTGAATATAAATTGTGAAATGGGGGAAACACATTGAGCTGCATATAGTGCAAGATTCCTGTAAAATAGAAAAACTCACATATAAACAGAAGAAGAAATTAGTGAGAAAATAACCGATATAGCGAAGGATAAACGCAGAATGCTGAAAATGTAAATTGGTCTTACAACCACTAATAGCTGTTGCAGAGGAAAGACAATAAACAAATGCAGAAAACCAGAAATCTTTTGTTATAGTAGTGGTCGTACTAAATTATAACAAAGCACATCAGTTATGAATGAGTGGAATGAAATGAATCATGAGGTACAAAGAAGCAAACTTGATAATACAGTTTGGACAGAATCGAGAATCTTCAAATTGCTTGTATATTAACTTCTTCAAATGTAAAACTCTATTACAATCGATACAAAAAAGGTCCAGCCCTTTCTTCTTCTTTTTGTGGTCTATTTATACAACTTGGCAAATCAGTTTAGAAACTCAACGGTTTCACAAATTTAGTTACAACTGAAAAGAGGGAAATCACTCTCTTTTCTCATACTCTATTTTCAAATGGCGCCAGGTCTTTGTCTTTGCGCAGATTCGGTGCATATGATACATTTGTCTACAAACTGGGATACAAGTGGCAAAGGTTCTGCTTGATAGCTAGCCTCGGCGAAATAACATTCTCTGGTTAACTGACAGCTTCTTCCCCATTTGTGCATCAATGATGTCAATGGCACTTAGTTGTGCGCTAGGTTGAATTAAGTGTTTGTCAACTTGAGCCATGTCTACCCTGTCCATTTTAGAGATATCCACCGAATCTCTATCATTTTTCTCTTTCAGATTGAGAGAGATATGATCTACATTCATTTGCCTTAACGTCTCGGAGTCACCTCCACTCTCCATCCCTAACAGTTCGCCATCTATAGCATTGAAAGCTTTTTCTAATGAATTGGTTACTTTTTGAGCATGTTCCTTGCTTAAGGTAATATTATGTTCCCAATCCTTTAACAGAATGTTACCTCTAGTCTGTTCCACGATGGTGAGTCCGGGAGAACCTGTCGAAAATCTTTTATTTGTAGCTATCACCGCCTCTTGAAAGGTGACCCGAGCAGCTTCTGCGTTCCTTTCTCTGACAATCAGATTCTCGGAAATCTGATGCATCAACAGGCAATCCTCCCGAATCACTCCCACTTTGTCTAGTAGGCTCTGTTGTGCAGAAGAGATCTTGCTCTGAATATCGATTGCTCGGGATTTAAACCCCTCAACGTCGATCACCTTGCTTCCAGCTACCTCTAACTGAGCTTGCAGCTCTGTGATCATATTCCTCTGCTGACCCGCCTATGTCCGACCATCTCGGATCACTAGGTGTGCTTGCTCCAGCTTGACTTTGAGCGTTTATATCTCATTTTTATCAGCCGATCTAGCCTGTTCCATCTCCATAATGGCCTGGCCTTTGGAATTTTCTGTGGCTGTAGCCAACCTGGCCTTGAGGGTCCTGATGGGGCGATTTTTTCTTTTTAATTGGTGATTCTTCTGCCCGACTGAGAATTGATTCGCTGAAGCGTAGGCCCCCAGTGTTCCAGCGATTTCAGTAGCAAGCTGGTCACTTTTCTTGTTCTGGCCATCTGTCATGATTTTTTATTTTTTAACAGTGGACTCTCCCTCTTGATAAAATTCTCGCTTCACTACAGCTTTTCTCTTTTTGTCAAAAAAGAACTCATTTGGGGGTAGTTCCTCTGCCCTTATAGGCCTCAATTATTCACCAAATATCCATCCCTCGCTAACATTTCCCTGTGTCGAATGCAAGGGAGTGACCGAGGTTATGGGCTTCCCTATTTGCTTTGTCGATTCTTTTGGAGTATCGACAGGGTTCTGTTCTTTCGGAGTATTTGGAGTTTCTTTTTCAGTTTCTGATATCTGCTTTCTCGGTGAGTCTGGAGTTTTTCCTTCAACCTCCGAACTCTGTTTGCTTGGGGGGTCTGGAGTTTTTCCTTCAACCTCCGAACTCTGTTTGCTTGGAGGTTCTAGAGTTTTTCCCTCAGCCTATGAAATCTGTTTGCTTGGAGGGTCTGGAGTCTTCTCTTTTGTTTCGGGATTACTCGTTTGCTCCTCTTCCTGCTGTTGTCCAGGGATAGATATTACCGCTGCAGAATCTTCAGCATCTTTATGTTTGGTCTCAGAAATGGCCAAACCTCCCAACACAGTGGGGAGACATCTCCGCCTATGTTCCTGGAATCTTAACACATCGGCTGTGTCTTCGGGTGCTAGCGATTGGATCTGGGCTAGCACTTCCTCATAAGATTTCGCTCCTCGGAAAATGTCGTCCGAGGGGGAATTCTCATGTTCGAATCTCTTAAGCCCAACATGAGCCAAATGATTGCTCACAATTTTCTGTGGATCATGTTTTTTAATCTCAATGGAGACCAACTTTAGGTCCTCCAGGGCAGCAACCTCGACTTTGGCATGCCCGAAATCTAATAAAGAATATGAATTCATTTGAATGGGAAAAGAAGGCCATACCTTCTTTGAATAGCCCTTGAGTTCTTTGCTTACGCCTCCGATTACTGTTTTCCATGCAACCTCTCGACAAGCTAGTTTATCGGGAATGAACAAAGGTAGTGCATGAGGGGGAACAGAAGCCCCGAAAACTCTGATGTATGAGAACTCTTCTTCTACATACCAATCTACGATGCCACTCAGACCTGTTGAAACGTTGTCCGATATGCGAGGTGGCGGATGACCAAAAATAACGATGTGCAGGGGCACCATCACCCAATTGAAAATCTCATATGGGAAATTTCCTGCTTTATTTTCCCATAATTTATCATGGTATTCATGCACTGGTTTTTTATGGGTTGGATTCCAAGCCCAACTCATCAAGGGGAAAGGCGTCATGGAACATATAGCATCCATGATATATGCCGACATGTAAAATGCTGACGGTTTCCCATCTGCCTTTTGCTCTCGATACTCTGTGACTCTGTAGAACAAGCTGTCTGAGAGCATTTTCGCCCAATTGAACGAGCAACCTTCAGCAACCCGAAACATGAGAGGCACCCAAGAAATATAGAAATGCGAGGTGTCTTCTCGCCTGAACAGTCGACACGTCATCATGGCCACGTACTTATATTGTGGCTCCAAAGAAGAAATAGAATAAATGCCCTGCTCATTTGCTCTGAATTTCGCGGCCCGCGAAATCCAGTCTTTGATCAAACCAAGCATGGTTTTGTCGTATTGGATGCATTCTTTTTCCTTGAATTCCTCCAAGAAATATGGACCATATGTATATTCATATGTAGGAGGTAGCTTGTACATGCTTTGTAAATGCTCGGGCCGGAAAGTTCTGATAGTAACTCGCTGACTGTTCATAATTGTTCTGGTGGGTAGGTCTACGTGATCCAGCGCCCACCGGATCATGTCATAATAAGGAAACAACCGGGGTCTGGTTGCTATTCTGTGCATCCCGGACTGGACGACTATCTTATACTTAGTGTGTAAATCGTCCCTTTCGTTGTCGTCAGAATCATCTGAGTAATCAACTAATTCTGCCTGCAGAACATTGGACACATGCGACTAGTCGAGAATGGATTCGACACTTCGGGGTGAAGTATCGAAGACATTGTCTGAGCCCTGACTTGTAACTTCGACATTTTCCTTTGTGGCTTTCCGCAGAGCCATGGCTGAAGCTTGCATTTTCGCTCTTCTGCGATAAACCTGAGTATACATGCAGATGTTAATTCACTCGGAAGATGACGAGCTCTGTGTGCTTATGAAAAAAGTTTCATTTTAACAAAATGAAACTCCCATATATATTTGAAAACTCTGTACTCTTCGAAATAAGTCTGTCAAATCGCAATTAGAAACAAATTTAATGCGTAAAATCCGATCTTATTTATTCGTAGATTCATCCTAATTATCCATTAATATCATAAATATTTGGCGGCTTGACAGTCAGTCGGGGTATGGAAAGCAAAAGGTTACCTCGAGAAATGTGCAAGCCTCAATGCGCAGGACCTATCTTGCTTATTTTAAAATATTCAAAATTAGCAACGTTAAAGAATTTTCTCGCTTTTCGCTGTATCGGGAATTTCCTTTCAACATTTTAATTCTTCAACTCGCGAGACTGCGAGTACCGATTTTAGCTTAATTAAGGATAATCGTGATTTAAAGCATCATTAATTTCTTAATCACTTTATTGCTATATCGCGACTCGGAAATTCGGAGATAAGTTTATGGGAGGCTAGTACGCCGAGTCGCGAAACTGCGAGATGGCAATAATTAAGGATCAATTATGGGAAGAAAATCTTAGATTAGGCGACTAATTAATCTTGCTATAATTACGTCGCAACCTCGTGCGTCGGGGTTT
This sequence comes from Picea glauca, assembly GCA_000966675.3. NCBI lineage: Eukaryota > Viridiplantae > Streptophyta > Pinopsida > Pinales > Pinaceae > Picea > Picea glauca. The sequence continues at coordinate 76,369 of JZKD02S1732036.1, read as the reverse complement.
TAGACACTTTAACTTTATGAAGGAAAGTGCCGAGTGGCGAAGTGCCGAGAACCAAATTTAACCATGGTTAATTCTTGACCCAGGTTATCACAAAAGTTATCGCATTCTCGGCTCTCGGAGCTGTAAAACAAAAACTTAGGTTTGACGAATGCCGAGGCGCGAACTCTCGACAACGAATACTCATGAGTTAAAAGTTTTACCCTAGTTAATGTCTTGGGCAGGAATTAAAACGACTTCGCCGTTTCGTGACTCGGGACGTGTGAACTTAAGGTTTAAAGTATCCGACCTGCGAGACCCCGAAATAAAACAAAAGAGCGAATATACTTGCGAAAATGGATCTGTTTTGAAAGTGGAAAAGCATTGCTATTCAGGCGACAAGATTTCAGAGTTTTAAGATCTCGGAATGAAAAAGAAAATTCACTTTAGATTTCAAGTATCAAAAAAATTTAAAATTTTGCAAGGTAAAAACAAGGGCGGCTCCAACAGGGAGCCTTCAGGCAATTGCTGACTGGTTTATAAAGGAGAATTTATCCTACATCAGATTTTTCGGATGTTCGATTCCTCCACATGCGCTCCCAAAATTCCTCCCTAACAGACTAGTGTGCAGGGAGGTAGCTTATCAAATAGTAACAGGTGGAATCAGGATAGAATTAAAGACAACTCAAAATAAATCTTGGCATGTTTTTCCCATTCAGATTGGAAAATTTTCACTTCTCAACTTGGGTCATTCCAAGGTTGAAGCGACAGCACTGGAGGAGGTCAAATTGGTAGACCTCGAGCACAGGAAGCACGATCCTTACCAGTTAGTGGGGAAACACATGGCCCACTGCAATATGAAAGCATATGCACATGAAAAGTCCCCTTGGGATGACATGTTCAAAGGGACTAAGACTTATAAAGAGGTGTTAGAACGAGTACAAACATTGTTGTCCGACTTGCAAGCTAGTTTTTAGACCTTTCAGAAGCATAGACGGAGTGGTCTGCCCAAAGTACTGCAAGGAGAAGCAATCACCCTTCCCCAGGAACAAAAAAATACTCCCCCAGGCTTCGAATAGGAAGAACAGGAGAAGGGAAATCCTGAAAAAGTCCCACAGGATATTGAAAGGCCCCCACAAATTAAAGAGGCCTTATAGACGAAAAAACTAGAGACAAAAGCAGAGAGGAGGTCCGGGATACCTCCCGAGTCCAGTAATCTCACTCCCCCTTCATAACCTGTTGTTGATGTCAATATGCCTAAGGCAATAGAAGGGAAAGGATCTACAGAGATAGGAAGTCTCATAGCTTCCTTAAACCCCTTACAGTCCGCCTTTGGATTCCCACAAACAGGAGCCATATTTGTTGATGACCTCACCTCTATCTCCATGGATGAGATTCCTCCTTCTGATTATTTTTTCAGTAGAAAGAGGAAGGTTGTCCCGAAACAAGAGATGTATATGAAGGAGGGGGGTATGGTAAAAAAACATAAAGTCTTTCTAGATGGATAGAATTTGGAGGAGGAGGATTTCGCTACAGAGATAGCAGGTTCCATGGGAGCCATGGCAACAACAAACTTTTTTACCATGGCAAACATGAGAACGAGGATAAAGAAGAGTAATAACATGATAGCTCAAATACAGGATCAGTTAAAGAATGTTGAGAAGAACATCAGAGAAGAGGTGAGTAAAAGCTTGGAGCAGACCAAGGCTGTCGAAAGGCTAGAAATTCAATCACTCAAATCAAGCCTAGACGAAATGAACCAGAAGATACAAGCAAGTCGGGTGCAGGTTGCTCAGCAAAATGAGCATGCAGAATAGTTACAGGCTAAGTTAAATTTGGTGAAAGTCCGGGTTATAGATTTAAAGGATTTCCATACCCTCTCGCTGGAAACGCATACAAAGATAGAAGCCGAGCAGTAGAGACTGATCTCCAAAATAGGGATCATCCAGAATTACTTTCAAGAGGTAAGCAAATCTCTTGATAATATTATTTTACTAGAAAAGGAATCTAAAGCAGCAAGGAATACTTTCCAGAAAGCAGTTGCATGTTCAGGGAATAAAGAGGCGACGAAAAATCTGAAGCTCTCTGTCACGGAACAAATAAAAGGAGACATCATGCTCAAGGTATGGGAAACAAATATATCTTAGAGCAAGAAGATAGTCAAAGAAATCAAAGATGATTGTGAAGGAATCTTCGATTCTTTGGATAAGCAAGCATTAGGCATTGAAAAAAATGACTACTCCGAGTCACTAGGGCAGATAAACATTGACAAACAACAGTTGGACTACAAAGAAGGTTTGAAGAAGATTCAGATTGAAATTTTACAATTGAAGGAAATCGATGTCAACCTAATAAACAGATGGTTGGTACAACCTAGTTTAAAATTTCAAGTGATCAAGTTTTTCGACCGGTTCCCAAAGGTACAAAGAAAGTTTATTTGTTTGAGACTAAAGATCTTCCAACACCTCCTAGAAACTTTGTCCATTTTCTGGAGAAATGTATTGAATGTGTAGCATCAAAGGAGGGAGAGACTTCGACAAAGCAATGAAGTATCGTTTGGAAACTCATACTATTGGAATGATAGATAAACAAAAGTTAGTTTTGCAATGGTTAAGGTTGCAGTTTTGTAACTATTTTTCTCCTAGAAAGTAGGAGATTGTTAACCATCAAGTATGGATGACCTTGTATAAATACAGGGAGCGAAGACTAAAACAGAGCTTTTTGATCTCTCTGAAAAAACATTTTTGACGAAGTAATTTTGAAGAGACTCTAAATTAATAGAAATCAGATTGAAGATTCCAGATCTTGTCACTTCTGAGTTATGTGTTTCCTTGTCATCTCATCTTTCTTATATATGTTTAATTGATGAATGCTTAGCTACAATTTAGTACAACCTCTATTGTGGGAATTATTATTCTTGTTATTTCAAATCATTTACAATTTTTCCTCTGTATCTGTTATCAACAGATACAAGACCTGTAGATGCTTAGATTTCAACATCATATGCTTCATTAATATTTTTCTCATTTCATAGTCTTCTGTTACAATGTGAGATTACTCTGAAATTGATGCCTCACTTTGCTAATAGCTTTATGTTTTTCTCCATATCATGCATGTTTCTTTTCTTTAAAATTTAACTCAGATACAAGAAAAGGCCTACAATTTGGTCATACTATTTATTTGTGTTTTGACATCATTCCCGTTACATTGTGGAATAGAGATAACCAGCCTAAAAAGAAAACACAGAACTTTATCCTCCTTTACTTTCCTCCTTCATGACAGTACCAGTTGCAAGGCAACCTAACATCGAGCTCGGTCTCTCAGATCAAACCAACATTGCTCTAAATTTATTTAACACTATTTTACAAACAACAAATAACCGGGTTGACTTAGAACGTTCATGGGAAACAATTGAGAGAGATGTCAGTATCCAGGAAAACTGAGAATTTCGACAGAGACAGTTGAGAAACCGACAATAGCCTTTACCTTTTTATCAGTCTTTTTTCTATTCTTAGCTCCCCCTGTTTTTTCAGATGCCTTGACAGTATACTTTAAAGCCTTAAAGTATAAACTCAGGAACAACAGAAAGCATGGAAGAACGAGAGCATGACCTCCCAGAGATTTTAGAGGTAGAAAATGACATTGAACTAAATGATTTCCCTAGAAAATCCATCCGTTGGAGCACGGGATTTTCAAACATGGAAGATGCCTTCATCTTTTCACAACAACATGAGCCCCCTGGGGATTTAAGTCCTCCTCAAGATGCCTTTGAATATTTGGAGGTTGAGGAAGGATACATTGAATGCTTACCTTCGCAAATCACCAAGGGAGATGATTTTGAAGAAGAATCCCATGGTGTCTTTCATGTTGGAAGCATGGGAACAAAATATGGTGAACCCACACCTTTATAAGTTACCCTCCATATCAATTATTTCCTTTTCCATAATTGTGTTTTTGACCTAGATGCTCCTAGAAACATTATGACTGAAAGGGTTATGCACCAACTAGAAGTTAATATATCACAACCAAATACACGAGATGGTTTTACATGAGCTATTATCAAAGACCTGAGGGTTTCCTTCCATGCTTGCCCTGATGTCTCTTTCAATATCAACGTAATAGTGATAGACACGTTAAGTAGTTGGGGGATCTTACTCTATGTTAAGTAGTTGGAAGATTCCAAGACCAAGGATCCAAAGCTATTATACCCCATCCCAAAGGAGGATTTTTCACCCTTCACAAGGAACCCATCACAAGATGCCTCATTGAAGCTTCTGAAGAACCTGATGATCAACTCCTATGTGTGAACAATGGGGTAGAAAGTTGGTTTGTTCAAGGAGGAAACTTCAAGGATGAACTTAACAAAACACCTGAAGGAATATGGACCTTAGAATTTGATGGTGCTCATTTGAGTTCTGGCTCAGGGGTAGGCATTGTCTTAGTTGTCGCTTCTAAGGAAACTTTCTACTACTCCTATAGACTTGAATATCATTGCACGAACAACATTGCCGAATATTAGGCTTTGATTATAGGTCTTAACCTAGATATCGATAGGGGTATAACACACTTGAGGGTTATAGGTGATTCAGACCTCATAGTATCACAAGTTTTGTTAAACTTTGCCACAAAGAATGAGAGACTAAAAAAGTACCAAGACTTTGCAAGGTCTGTTGCAAAAGCCTTTGAAGTAGTATCAATTGAAGCAGTTCCCAGAGAGGAAAATTATGTACTAGATGCTTTGGTTGTCTCAACATATACCTTGCAACCTTGTGAGGGTTCCCTCCAGAACTTGTGCAAAATGGAGGTTCTGTTTAGACTATCAATCCCTGATAACTTAGAACATTTGCAAGTTTTTGAAGATGATAGTCAAATCCTTAGATTCATGGAAAATAGTAGAGAATTCACCAATTCACAAGTAAACTTTCTAGTTGATTCCATGGACCTTGAGGTAGTAAATTTGCAAAATAACACTCTGCCAAAAGGGTGCACACCTATAGAACAACTCTTTGATAGACACGATGTTTACAAAGGAAAAAACCCCAAACAACAAACAAACAAGGTCTTGGAATTCAACATTGGCATCGAGATGGAACCAAGGATGGTAAAGATAGGGGAGGGCACCACAAAAGAAGAGAGAAACAAAATGCTTGACCTCATTAGAGAATTTAAGGATACCTTTGCTTGGACTTATGATGACTTGAGGGATTATAGAGGTGATGCCATCCAACATGCTATACCCTTGGCAGAGGGAGCCAAACCTTTCCAACAAAAATTAAGGCATATTAACCCTAAGTTGGCGAACCAAATACAAAATGAACTTCAAAAAATGGTAGATGCATGTATCATAGCCCCCATTAGATATTCATCATGGATGTCTAATTTGGTATTTGTTCGAAAGAAGAGTGGCGACATTCACCTATCTATTGATTTCCGAAACCTTAACGAGCTATCTTTGAAAGACAATTAACCCCTCCCAAATATGGAACACTTACTACAAAGGGTCACCGAGCCAGGCATGATGTCCATGCTGGATGGATTTTCTGGATACAATCGAGTGTTACTTAAAAGAGAAGATCAACTCAAAACAACATTTACCACACCATGGGGAACATTCATGTATTTAAGAATGTCGTTTGGTCTTTGAATGTAGGTTCAACCTTTCAAAGAGCAATGGACTTTGCTTTTAGGGATATTATCCAGAAAATTATAGAAATTTACCAAGATGATCTCACGGCTGTTTCAAAAGAAATAAAAGACCACATCTCACACCTCATAATTATTTTTGAAAGGTGTAGGAAATATGGTATTTCCTTGAACTCTAAAAAGTCTATTTTCGGGATAGATAAGAGAAAGCTATTGGGACACATAGTTTCAGAAGGAGGAATTTATGTAGACCTAGAGAGGATCCAATCTATCAAAATTGTAAACCCATGAGTGCCTTACTTAAAAAGGACATAGCATTAAGGTGGGATGACAAAGTTCTTCAATCTTTTGAAGATACAAAAGACGCCATCTCCCAAGCCCCAGTTCTGATTAGTCTTGATTACTCGCAAGATTTCATGATACTCTTTCGCTTCTCAAGACACTATCGCATGTGTCTTATTGCAAAAGGATGCTAATGACCATGAACACCCTATTGCATTCATGAGTAAAGTCCGTAGGGATTCAGAGTTGAATTATTCGATTACTGAAAATCAAGCCTATGCCTTGGTGAAATCCCTCAAGCATTTTAGAAACTATGTGGGCTATAACAAGATCAAGGCTTATGTCCCTTACCCAGCAGTGAAGGATGTCTTGTCACAACAAGATTTTATGGGTACTAGGGGTATGTGGGTTTCCAAGATCCAAGAATATGACCTAGAAATAAAACCCACCAAGATTGTGAAGGAACAAGGGTTAGCTCAAAAGCTGATTGAGAGCAACGAAGAAGCTATACAAATGGGAGAAAATGAACAAGTGAATGTGGTGGTGAGTGAACTGGAACACGATGAATGGTATTCCGACATAATATATTACCTCGAGAACTTATCATGTCCATACCATCTAGTGGATTATAAAAGAAGAGCTCTAAGACTCAAAGCTACAAAATATTGTTTAACTGAGGATGGTCTTGGTTGGAAAGACCCAGACAAAGTTCTCCTTAGATTTGTGAACAAAGATGAGGCCAAAAAATTATTGAAGGAATTACACTCTGGGTATTGTGGGGGACATTTCGCTGCCTGTGCTACCGCACACAAGATCTTGAGAGCCAGATATTATTGGCCAACATTGTTTGCTGATACTCACCGGTATATCCGCTCATGCCAACCTTGCCAATACTTTGCGGGTAAACATAAATTCCCTGCACAACCTTTGAAGCCCGTGGTGGTAGAAGCCCCTTTTCAACAGTGGGGTTTGGACTTTATTGGTGAGTTTATAGATAATTCAAGTAATGGTTACCGATGGATTTTGACCGCCACATATTATTTTACCAGGTGGGTAGAATCTATTCCCACAAATAAGGCTACTGAGGAGGTGGTCGTGAACTTTTTGGAAGAAAGAATCAAAACGAGATTTGGGGTGTCATACAAAATCACCACTGACAATGCCAAAGCTTTCATCTCCCTTGCCATAGCAAAATTTTGTTTTAAATACGACATCATTCTATCTCATTCATCAAACTTCTACCCTCAAGGGAATGGTTTGGCAGAATCAAGCAATAAGAACCTCATGAATATCATCAAGAAGGTTGTGGGAGAGAACAAGAATACCTGGGATAGTAAGATCAAGTATTCCCTATGGGCAGATCGAATAAAAACAAAGACCTCAATAGGAAAAACCCTGTTTGAACTAGTATATTGGTTGGAAGCTAAACAACTTGTGAATGTCCAAATCCCCGTCCTCCGTTTTGCTCAACAATACACCACAAAAGAAGAAGCAATCCAGGGACTAATTGATCAGTTGGTGGAGCTGAATGAATCGAGGAAGGTTGCCTTAAGTCAAATGGAGAAAAGTCAAGAGAAAGTTAAGAACACCTTCAATCACAAAGAAAAAGAAGGAGATTTCATATAAGGGGACTTAATGTTGTTATGGGATAAAAGAAGGGAGAAACTTAGTATGCATAAGAAGTTGGATGGATTATGGACAGGTCCCTACAAAATTATGAGTCGAGCAGGAACAAACTCTTTTAACTTAACAACAGTTGAAGGAGAAGCTTTCAAACTACCCGTGAATGCTATACACATCAAGCACTACTTCCCGCCAGCAACATGACATGTAAGTACATGTAAGTTAGGTAGGCATTTGCATCCATTGCATATACCATCTGCATATCATGCTAGTATAATTGTAGTTTCATTTTCATATTGTATTCCTTCATTATGTACATATGCATGCTTATGATTGTATTTTTATATCATATATGAGCGAGGGGTGATATCACCACCCTGAGGATTACTGATGCATTTTATTTAGATCTAGCAGGCACAAGTCATACCAGATATGTTGAGGTTCTCATGCGCTCTACGGTGAGCACATGTCCCTGAGTTGGGGCCAGATGTTATCCCCTACCCTAGGGATAACTAAAGAGATCATGTCTCGAGGCCCACAGGTCCTAGACATGGAGTGTTGAGAGTCAGATGACTTGAGCATGGCCTTAGAGGACCCCTCTTTTCTTCAGTGCAACCCATTTATCAACAACAATATCCATCTCACCAGCCTAGTCTTGAAGTAGCAAGTCTTGCTCCATGAGGTAATCAGTCTGGGCATCATGGTATGTGTCACTCTGATTATTGAAGCACTTGAATATTTTGCATTGAACTCTCCTTCATTTCATAACGTTTGCTTGTAAATTATGCTCTTTAACTTGTTCATACCTGTAAGGGTGACATGATGCCCTAGTAAGTTGATCTCCCTTTAGGATGGGTTGCCACTCGGTGGTTCTTTGAAAGGTCATCGTTCGTTCCCTCCATACTTACCACTTTCCATCTTTATTCCTCTTATCCTCCCTCCACCTTTGTTCGGGAATTGGGTCTGCCACACTAGGAAGGGTTGTACCTTGCCTTGTGGGAAGAAGGGGCTTATGGCCCAGGGGTAAAAGTAGCTGGCAAGAGTTAAAAGCCAAAGAATAAACCTTTGAGATGTTTCGCAGAGAGATTCCCGAGAAAGTAGTAAAAGGCTTCTCAGTAAGAAAAGGGAACCCATAAGATAATAACGCTCAAAGTATTAGTTGGTGGATGGGAGGTCTCATCATGAGTCGACCTATTATGACCATGGGCATGTAG